>WACJ01000162.1:0-600000 GCA_008973525.1 Stenopsyche tienmushanensis | reverse complement strand
AGGAGCAAAATCTCAATTTTGCGGATAGCCATTACGCCGAAAAGTTATTCGCATCCGTACCGACTCGAACAACATTGGTCGGCTAAAGTGAAATAAAAAAGAAAAACTGTGCACATTAGAATGGTAATTGGAGCCGGGGTGTAATTCTTAGGGGTTGAAAACCGGTTTCGGCGAGAAAAGCTAACTTTAAGAGCCCTTTTGAGTTTGAGGGAGAACGTTAAGCGCTGTAGACGTCGCTTTCGTGTTTACGTTTGCCGCATCAATAACCGATGAAAACTGGAAGCTATCTAAAAGAAATATTCTTTCTTTTACATTATTAGGGTAAAAAATCGTTCAACTATATATTTTTGCGCTTTCCTCCACTATAAAATGAAAGAAAGCGGTTTAAGCGTAAAGGTTTTTCACAGACATCCGCGCATGTAAGATTCAAGGCATTAGGAAAGAATCTTCCCTCTTTTTAACCCGTTTTCCAAATGGCACTATTTATTTTATCGTTTTGTCCTTAAACGCACATTTCTATCTTGTATTGTGGCAAAGTATTCGGCCAAGGATTTAAGAAAATCGTCAACCATTCAAGAATAACCTTCGGTGGCCGTTCGCATCCTGTTGGAGCAATACCATTAATATTTGATTCTCTTCCATACCTTTTTCATGATTTCAAATAAAACATTTCACTTATAAAGTATTTTTTAAAAAAACAACATTTAAAATATAGATTTATTTAATTTCGTTTCATAGTTTTGGGCGCAGTTTCAATAACTCACCCCTCACGCTCGAGTTAGTGAGAATTCAACCGAGGAAGAGTGCTAAATCAAAGACCATTTGTTTTCTTCTGAATTTATTATCAAAAATTAAATTTACGATAGAACTTAAGATATTTTTTGCGGTTTGGCACAAAATCAAGTGTTTTCAAATGTTCTGTCTTGAATTTTATCGATAATTCAAGAGCTACGACAAAAGGGCTCTACTGAAATATATTTTTGATTAATCATTTCGTGCTAAAATTTGTTCGATCGCAAATTAGGAAATTTATCGTCAGAACGAACAAGATGATGGCTTCATAAATCAAATGTTGTGGTTTTTATTGGGTACCTAACGAACATGTGGTTAATACTTGAATAGTGAGAACATTAATAAGACTCGAATAGATGAAATATGTTCGAAAAGATTTTTCCTGAGAGATGATCGAGTGAATCGAATATATGATAAAGTACGTCTAAAATCTATTTTTGTATTATTGAATGAAGTTAATCATTAATATTGTAAGTCTGTATTCTATTCCTAATTGGAAGGGAATTAAAGACACCTTGGTCATATCGATTACAAAAATGAAGCTTTTAATAAATAATAATCAATTCACTATTAATTAAATGTAGATATTTTACGACTTTGCATACAAAAATCGCGCATTGCGTAGGTAAAATTGAGGCTTTCAGTATTTTTGGGATACAATATCCTGTAAACAATTTTATGCCACATTTTAAACGTTAAAAAATAAAACAAATCCATTAATTACTGATATTTTCCAGTCTTCAGTTAATTCATCAGCATTCATTCTAGTTCATAAAAAAAGGATCTCTTTATTAACTCACTATAGATAGATTGCATCAATGTTTTTAAAATAATTTTCAATGATTATAAGCAATTTAAGCATAAAATCATGGTTAAAACTAATAGATAAATATTAATTCAACCTGTCATTATCATAAAAAAAGAAATTTAACAAGATATGTGGAATTTGATTCATAATAAGGGAGTTTTAATATATATTTTTTAATTCAATTAAACACATTTTATTAAGGTAACATATCCATCATCAGATAAGTTTATCTTAGGTGGAATTGCTCGACATTAGTAATCGTTTCAGTATTTACTTTTTTAGATCCAGAAAATCAAACGAAGCCCAAATAGAGACAATTGATCGGAAATATTAATATTTTCCACCCTTCAAATATTGTAAGTTATTAAATATGTCCTATTTTATTATTGACTTATAAATTCGGCACATTTGTGTGGTACTATCTGATATTAGTTTGATCGACTCGAAATAATCACCTTAGGACTATATGTTTGTTTCTGTGCTCTTATTTATTTGCTATGTTTGATATTATCTGTATTTCGCCGAGCAATCGACAATCGCCTAATCGAATTCTAAAAGCAATTCGTTTCACTGTTATCCAGTACCAGTCCTAAACACATTATTGTATTTGGGTAAGCGCATATAAAACTAACGTCATTTTTCCTTCACATTCCTCTTCTATAACCGAAAACGTTCTCAGAATTGAATTACAATCGAATACAATGCGACTCGGTGTTTACTTTTTTTGCTTGGAATTCTTTTTTTATTGGGTTATGGGAATAATGACGAAATTTCCCCGAATCACTTTTATCGTTGGGCAATCAAAGTACAGTTTAAAATCAAAGTTTTGAAAACAAAGCCACTCGAAATGATTTATTGCCCAGCGATATTCATACTCAAATTTCCTAGGGAGCGGTTATTGAATTTTTATGACAAAGAATTTTGATATTGTGCCAAATTAATTTCCTATTTTTGTAGTAAACAAACTGTGAATTAAATCGCCATTGACTTATACGATTTGCAACAAATACTCAAAAATAGCAAATGTAAATGATATTTTTAACCTAATTATAGTTTTAAAGTAGACGAGATTAATATTCTGGAGAAGTTCTTGCAATGAGTTATAAAGATGTACATATTTAGGTTTCGGCTGCTTAAAGAAACAACTAGCATCTGGCTATCAAAGTTAGTGATCTGCAAACTTTGCTAAGTGCATTTCTTATGCATCTAGCAAAGACAAGGTTATTCCATCCAGTAACTTTGGATATAGACTCTTCAAACAAGTAAATGTATTGAATAAATAACACCGAGAAAGAACGTTAGTCTTGTTCACAAAACTTTTTGGTTTATTAAAGTTTTCTTCTTAAGTTGCCATGTCCATCATTGAATGTAAGCGATTTCTATAAGCTACACAGTGGTTTACAATTTACCATGCATAAATATTTGAATAGGAATTTTATGTAGGCGAGATCTATCAGTGAGTAGCAAAATTATCAACGTTCTTAAATGATATTTTTATTATTGTTGTGAATTCAGTCAATAATAGGAAGCCCTGTACAATTTTGTTAATCGTTTCAGGATATATATACTCTTTTCGAGATCAGGGTAAATCGGGATCGAGATGATCGATCTAAATTTTAATACTTTTGAACTCCTAACTTTGCTGGTACGATGAAAAATTTCTACACAATCTGGATTTGAATCCAAACTTTTATAATAAGAATTTAAGATCAAACCCAACCCACTAACACTTATATTACCATTTGAATATTGTCTTCGTTTCAAAATCGTTCATCTTATATTACGCTGTTTTAAGGATAAGTAATGTCATGATGTGAAAATTCAATTTTTCTGTTAATACAATTTTAAAATTTTTCTTTGAGATTTTATCTACGCTTTTCGTATTAATAACGATACACCACCAATTATACAAACAACCTTTCTCGGGGTTAAACGGGCTTAAGCGATGTAATGATGTATCTCATAAATACATTGATTGTTTTACGCATAGAAGATAATGCAGAATCTCAATACAAAATTCAATCTAAAATCAGAGAATATAAATTGCTATAAGCTCAAAGAAGATCAAAATGAAATGCAATAGATACAAAGCAAAATTCCTGAATAGCGTCTACGAATAGGATTAGACTCCTATATGACACGAAAAGATCATTGACTGAAAATACACGTTTTCCAGTAACAAAATGTAAATTCTTCCAGACAGTGTAGAATATCGTTAAAGATATCCTTAACGTTTATTTTTTCTTGTGTGTGTAAATTTACGATTTTGTCACGTTTTCGTCAGAAACGTGGCGGATTTTGATGTATGCAAACTTAATTAATAAAAGCCTTCTCAGAGGCACTCCGTTCATAAAAGACAACCTAATGTTTTAATGCTTTAAGTATCGTGTCGTAAACGATTGTGACGTTCAACAAGCTGATAAAATATATAAACTCAAACAATGTTGTTTATGGGCGAAGGAGTATTTATGCAATGTTATAATCAATATCAAGTTTTGGTATAGCTGTTTAGATCATGGACTCTTATTGTAATGGTTCTGATTCAAATCCAGATTGTGAAAAAAATGCATCGTACCAAAAATTTGGATATTATCGATCGATCATTTCGATCCAGGTTTAATCTGATTTTCTGGATTAATGAATTCGTATAGAAATGCGTGTGAGTTTGTGATTTATTTTCAATAATAATTTAATTGTTTATTTAAAATAATGATAGTTTTGCTACTCACTCACAGATTCTCTCCTATTTATATAAATTATAATTCCTATCCAAATAATCTTATGCTTACTTTACCATGTGTGAAAGGCAAATGGAAAGCCATATTCATTCATTCAATAATAAATTACATTTTTTTAAATTTAATATTTTAGCTACAGTACGCAGATTTTTCTTGAGTTTCGACGATGTAAAATACTGATTTAACAAAATAACGTAACGAGAATCGCAAAAGTCCCATATATTTTATTTTCAGAATTGCACTACTAGAATTATGAGCCCCATTAACATTTCTCTGAAAAGGGTAAAAAGCTAAAGTAGCCATTTAAAGGCCCTCCGTGCATAGTCTTACTTGACTCTCTTATGTAAAATAAAATTTCAGATATATTCAAGCCAATTTAACGCTGGGTTATTTTTATATTAAAGAAAGTTGTATTATTTATTGCAACATATTGTATTTAATTTATAATGGCATCTCGTGAAGCGACGTTAATGAGATATATTTTTATTATGATGAATTCATTTGAAAAGCTCAAGACTTATATTAACGTCTCAAAGCTTTTATTCTATTTTGGAGATATAATTATAGAAGTCTGTGAAAACAGTTCTTGGTGATCATTTAAATAAAGCTTACTTGGTATTAAATAACATTTTGATATTTCGTTTTGGTCACTTAGTTTTTATTACAAACCTCGGTCTTAACACAAAATTTTGAATTCGATAGTTCAAAAAATTAGCATAGTACCCAATGTTTGTCTATAATGATCTTTTTGGATAATAAAATGGACTTGGTTTAGGGAGCAAACATAAATGTGCATTCGATCGTATTCAGCTATTAAAAATGTGCCTCATTTTCCGACTAACATCATTTATATCAATTATCGGGAATAAACACAGATGATCATAAGAATATCAAGTGATGATGATAAAACTATGATCATGTATCATTTTCATATTTTAAAGTAATTTATATATTTCCTAAAAGCTAACTATAATACGTTTCCATGTTCTTGGTAATGATTACTGTAAGTCTTTCAGTTTCCACTGTCGATACCATATATCATTTTTGTTGCATTTATATATATTTTCCCAGATTGTATTATTGTTTGTTCCACAATCACATCATTTTACATTACTATAGTATTCAGATCAACATCTGCTCTTAGATCTGCGTTTACAAATCAGTTTTTGATCAGCGCGTGCTCGAATACATTTTGGAAATGTGTTTGTTACACCAAAAAACATACAAGCAAAACAAAAAATACATCGGGAATTCGAGTATATTTATGAATGATTTTTGTAATAAGGCTTTTATGTAATGATAATGAAAATAATATCATATTTACGTCAAAAAGTATTCCATGGAATGAACAATAATGACGTAATTAATCTAACGTCAAAAACACTTCTACGATTACACGCACTTTATTCAGTACAAAACCATAACTATTAATTACAGCCATTTTCATCGTACTCGCAGAATTTTCTTTTGATTAATACAGATGTATGATTATCTAACTATATTAATAGAATCAAAATTATCTATCATGGACCGATGACAGCGTCCCGATTTGATTCATCTCTCGCTTTTCATCCGTTTGAGATCATCAATCAGAATCAATCATTTAATGATCCGTCCGATTTAATGCGATCGTTTTACGAGAGTACGCGTTTTTCTGAACATTACTTATTTCCGAAAAAATAACTATACCATACGAATGCTAAAAATGTGGCGGGCCGAGAAAAATAACGAATGTGACATATTTTCTTATTATCATATTCATACGTGTGCGGTATAAAACGTCTGCGGTGCGCATATTTTTAGAGGTTGTTTATTATAGCCGAAGTCCTATTTGGGAGTTTTTTCAGCCTGAAACGTAAACGTATCGAATTCGATCGATATTTTTTTTATTTATTTCAATCACTTTTGACGACTTTGATGTATTTTCACTTCACAACACTTTTTTGGCACTTGCCTTGACCTTTGATTAATTTGATTTTTTTACGGAAGAAAAATCTAGCCCAATGTTTTCCGACTCTCTGATACAGTCAACACGGAAAAAAATGTTCAATAGTATACAGATGATGGATTTGATACGAAAAAAAGATATGAACGTCTCAAATAATGACAAAATGATGAATAAACTAATAAATATGCTATGTGATTCATAGAATAAGCACAAAAATAGGTATGGTTTCATAACTAACAACTATTTTCATTATATAAATTAAAGCCTTTTTCGCCATTATATAAAGCCTTAGTTTTGTGCATTAATTATTAGACGATATTTAAAAAATGCATTTCAAATTTTTCGACTATATTTAAGATTTTCTCTATATAAAGTAAATCACTCTGCTCATGTTTTCGCTGTATCTATTTAACTTTGATTATAATTTTTGCCACCATACACTCAATGTTTACCATCTTATTTATCTGATGCAATAATTTGCAATTAACTCAAACTTAGGTTTTGGATTCATACTTCATGTTGCCACGGCTACATCACAAAATGATAGCGATTTTATCTCTTAATTTGAAATCACATTATTTAAATTAACCAAGGAATAATAAGACATAAATAGCACGGATTTATTTCCTTAATATAAAAGGAATATATTCTGAACCCAGACGAAGATTACATCTATGAAAGATTACGGTTTTGCTCCGGCAACCTCTCAATTACCGTGAGATCGCTCTGCCATTGTCCGATAGCAATTTGTTTCTTCCTTCTTTCGTATTTTGGTACGGTTCCATGGCTATACTCTATATGCGTATGTTTATAAAGAGGTATGAGATTTTGGAGCCCTATTATATTACGAGGGTATCGGAAATTTATTTCTCGGAATGAAAAACAGGAAGTCTACCTCCAAGTAATAATTTTATGGTACAAGTTTGGCCCTTACTTTTTATCCCGATCGCAGCTTAAGTTGCCTCTCGATAATATCAACATTCGGATTTATTTTCGACGAATCTTAAAAATTGACTGTAAAACACAACGCGCTCTAAAATTAAATATTTTTGGTACAGCCCTCATTAATTTCTCGTGGAATCGTAATACACGAAAGGTTTCGTATTTCAGCGTCTGGTAAGCTGAAAAAAGTTTTTGAGTGTCGAATCTATTTTGTTAAGTTCCTAAGGCTAAAAGCTTTCAGCGTACGTAGAGCTAGCACACGAAATGAACTTTAATACGTGTATATCTTACGAAACGATATCTCTACCCCTAAATGAAAGCTCAACTGGATTTTTTTAAATGGTAATTTAAATAAATTTATTTAGTCGCCGTGTTTAACGAATTAGCATTTGGCTCATTTTTAGCGTCCTTAGGAATTAAATAAGTCTTAAAATTAATGCGCCGAATTAATGAGATGATAAATTCCAATTAAGCCACCGGAGCTTTCCAGCAAATAAAGCTCTTAATTTTTTAACGCAACCTAAGAATTTCATATTTGGCTTAAACATTATTTTAATTATTAAATATCATCTTCTAGCGTCACAGATAATTAAAGCTACTAACGATATCATCACAGATAGATAGCTGTATAATAAAATAACTTCGTTTGGTATATTAAGGAAAGTTAATTAAACGGAAATGGACCAGGTGCTCGTCGACGTAGAGAGTTACCTGACTTCGAATTTCTCTTCCAGCAATAAAATACTACAATCCAAACTGGGTCATGTCGACAAATTGTGGTTTGCACCTCGGTTGTAAGGATTAGAACCAGCGAGATGTTCCAAATTGGGTATGAAAGCTTAAATTTGACCTAGGCTAGGTTTTCAATTACAACGAGACATTGCTTGTTTTATAAACATTTCAAACTTGGAACTAGCGATTTCCATAACTGAACATTTGTACTTAGACATTGTTCATGCATAATGGGAAAAAGCTCTAAAGTCTGGAGCAGTGCTTTTTGGCGTTTTTATTTTACGTAGAACATAGCCTTAAAGCAAATTTCTTTGCAAAAAAAATTAAATAATTATTTTTAAGAGCAAGACAATACACATTCGCAAACAATATTCGTTGTTTGTGTTTCCATATGTAACGCTTGGAATTAGAAACATCTTTTAATATGATTAATTCGACTAGATTAACACTATTTATGTATTGTAAAAGCATCAATCTTGATTATTGGAATAAAATGACGAATGAATGAATGAATTAATGCAGAAATATATCAACCGATTTAAAAAACACATTGCATGAAGTTGTTAAAGCTGTCAATTCTCGTCAAAGGCTCGTCCATACAATTTCCGAAATTTTAAAATTTTATACGAGGAAATGGGAAGGTAACATACAAATATAACAAACTCAATGTAGAAGCGGACCTTAGAATTGTGCAACATCATTTATTAAAATATCCAATAGTAATACATTTTTACCAATGTTTATTATTACAAATGGCGGATTTACTCGTAGGCCTCAAAAATTCAGGTTTATGACACACCGCGTACTTCAAGGGATTCAAGAAGGTTCACTTTTACGCGGCACGTATAAATCGCGGTTAAATTCCAAAGCTTCAATTGAAAAAACTAAGACATTCTCTATCTCCATGTCGCGTAATAGGAAATCGCGTATATTGAGGGCTGAGAGCCAAAAGTCATAATTAGAAGACGTAAAAAAATGATGTTTAAGAGGTGGTCCGCGGACAAAATAAGTTTAAGAAGCGCTGCTCTAGAGTATTTCAACGAGTTCAGTGTGAATGAGCTCAAAACAATTTCAATAAACCCGTCTTATGGCCTTAGCAAAAATAGGCAAAGACTTTGAATTTAATAGAAAAAAAGCTCATAGAAGGTTTCAAGAAAATAATCAAAAAACAAACCTCGTTGCAAGTCTTCAAACCGAGAAATTGCCGTCTGAATAGAATGTTTCAGTCCAAGGAATACTAATACCGTATGACACAAAATTGCCAGTAAAGGCTTTCAATGATGAGGAAATTCAATTTATACTATCCTTTTTATCGAACAACTCTATAAACGACCCTTTCCGAGTAAATTAATTTTAACTCGGTAGTTTTATGTAGTTCAAAAATGTATTCAACGGCGGTGAATGCAATAAATTAGCATAGCTTTAAATCGTTAAAAGTGCTTTTATTTTCAGTGCTTTTTCAATGCGGCACGATTCAGAGGCTCTCGATTTCATTATAGATTACCTTCAAATTTTGAATTTGGTGAGTGCAAAGGACACATCGTAAAGCAATAGGATTCATATTGAAAGTTCACAAGTGTTTTGATAAACGCCGGGCTGAAATTAAATTCGCCCCTCACTTTAACACGCCCAGTTTATTTTAAAGTCCATTGAGGGCAGTGACTGTGAAAAAGCATTTTCAGACCTCCAAAACAAGGGGGCTGCAAAAAAAATGTATATTTCACCGGCAGAAATTTTCATTTTCAGCTATCGTAATTCAGCGAGATATGAAGCCTTCATGCACGCCGTATGAATAAATTTTTCTTCTGAAAGAAGCGTAAAATAAAGGGGAAAATTTAATTTACGCTAGAGGTGATGAATAGAATCCACTTTTTTAAAGAATTTACTGACGCTATGCATTTTGCTTGAATTTATTTTGTATGCAAAAACTTAGATTCGTAAACAATAACGTGATATTCGAACAATGATGACGACGAAAATTCTAAGTTATTGTATATATGGAAAAATCTTCATTTAAAAAATATAAACACAATTGTTCAGTCAATTTCAGGCTTTATTGTATAATAAAAAATATGACAGTCTTATCATTTCCATTTGCATTGACTCTGAATTTTGAGTTATTCCAGCAATTCTTGAATAAACTCGATATTTATATATGGAAACATTTCAATGTCTTCATGGCTTCAATCTATTCATTGTCAATCGCAGGCAATAATGAAGTTGTATTGTAGAACAAAATATATGTATAAATCTTTAATTTTATTACATTCATGATTTTTAAAGGGATACCTTTAACGATAAGATGATCAAAGATATATTTATTGACAATGCTTAAGAATTTAATAATGGTTTCTGCAGCTATGCGAAATTAACCAAAATAGTTCAAGTGACTAATATTTGATATCTCGTCGTCTCTGAGTAAGAGCTTTGAACTGAAATACTTAAGATTCTCTCTAACGTTAATGATCGAATCCAAAAACGATTCCCCTATAAATAATGTATTATTTATAGAGGAAGAATTTATGAACACCCTTTAAATATTTATTTTACGTAAACACAATAGACACTCGAAATCCTGGATGTAATTTGTAACTGTTATTAATATTCAATAGACACGTGGAGGCCTTTGAGATTTGCAAAGGTATACCTATGGATATTCAGATAAGTACTTAAGTTAACTGGATAAAGCATTCTAGAAAGCTCACTGGTTTAATATCAATCATCTCAGGTACTTTGAACGAATATTCTCATATCAAATTATTTTATAGTAGTTCTATATACATTTTTTGTGTGTTTGTTCCCTTTTGTCTGATGCCATATAAGATGCTTATAAAACTTTTATACATGCATTATAATATGAATTTTAAGCATATAATGTTTATATTTCATAGAAGTTCTACGAAGAATACGCTCAATAAAGTGAAACGTTTCCCATTATCTATTTTGTACATTTGTTCGAATGAAAAACGTAAAGATTCAAAATTAAAATCTCGAAGAGAAAACCCTTCAAGATCTTAATGGTCTGTTAAATATCTCAGAGGGTAAATAAATAGGTTATTTGCCTTCCACAGCTGAAGCGAATTTCGAAAATTTCAGCAAATTAACCGCAAACCAAAACATATTTTCTTTAATTGACATTCTTTAAATATGAATCAATTGTGCCATTTGTACGCAAACAACTTAGTAAAACTAATGTTCGCGATCACGAAATCAATTCTTACGTCTTGAATTCTATTTTAGTATACAATTTTTTCGAGCAAACTAGACCTTGATATTTCATACGGCACTAATAAATTATATCGTGAAATCGAAAAACATTCATAGAAATTGTAGATCATAATGGATAAGCAAATAAGACAACATGATAAGCCCATAGCACAGGGCGACGACCGAAGCCTTCATTGAAAACTATACAATTTAATTTGCTTTTAAAAATAATTTTAATACGTAAACAGAAATTCAATTAAACGATAGCATCTCAGAATGTTCCACGTATGAGATAGTTTGAAATTCACGTACAGCGCAATATAATAAAAGTTTTCAGTTATCTAGACTTATAATAGCTTGTATTCATGTGAAAACAATTTAATTAAAATAGCCAAGAAATTCATTCAAAATCATGTTATTTGAATGCATATAAAGTTGTTTTAATATTATTTATTCATATGGTTTATTATAAGTATGTATTGTATTCACATTAATTTTATTAAGAAAAATTAATAATAAATTTTTGATCTATCCAAAATCATCCAAATTATTGATAGAAGAGGATCTATAAGAAAGTGATATTTTTTTATTATTATTTAGATTCAGGAAATCAGAGTAAATCTGAAATCTAGACGATTGATCCAAAACATTAATACTTCTGATTTTCCAAATTATTTCATCTATTAACCCTGATTAATATTAATAACGTTAAACAACAATATGAAGTAGTGATTAAAATTATTAAATTGAATCTATGAGTTAAATGTATCTAATTATAATCTCGCGATACTAAATGGTTCGCCACTTGTCGAAGGTTTCCTGTTGAATTTAAATCGAAAATGGAAGAATTTTTTGATTTTTAATATGTGTAGGCAGTCAACTAAGCTATAAAAAGTATAAAATTTAATAGGCTTTTTAGTTAAACTTTCATATTTTGTACCATTTTCTTGATCATTTTTACTCCAAAAAAATCATTTATTTACGCGAAAACCTTAAAACTTTAGCTTTGTTGACTAGATAATATTATAGTGAGAAACATCCCAAAATTTCAGTCAGATCGATCAACAACTTTTTAAGCTACGACTGGCGAACATTTTGAAAATGCAGTTTCGAGATAATCTCGTTTAAAGTTTCAATGCGATAAAACTATCAATTTTAGTGACTTATCGATCAACCAATGATTTCATGTGCATATAATAGATCTTCAGCTTTCTCAAAAAGTTGATTATCTTCGACTAACTATTGTTTTCGGGCTATACGAGCTGATTTTGTCTCAGAAATACTCTTATGGTTCTACCTCGCTACCCGCGCTTCATCGGTATTTTCAGCAAAGATTAGACGGTAGGTGCCAATAATTATATTTAATGTATTCATCATCTTCAAAATGAAGCTGTAGTCCGTATTAAATATCCCAGCGGCAATGTATGTTAATATTTCAATGATTTTTACATGAGAATGCAGGTGCTTTGGAGTCAATCACCAAACCATCGAGTAAAAACATTCATTAGTAATTTGGGTATGGCCACCCAAGCATCTTTGAAGTAATTCATCCTTGGACAAATCTTTATAAATTGGTAAAAGATGCTGTTTTATGCCAAGAAATGGAGGCAAGTCTTCAAGCTTTGGATATTTTTTAAAGCAATGGTTTTCTGCCATTTGCGCTAGCTTTTGACTCCAGTTCCCATGATAATGTCTTTTTTTTAAATTTCTCGAACTTTTCTACTTTTCGTTTCTTTATTAAGATGTTGTGACATTTTTTCTTTGACTTCGAGCAACTTCGAGTGACTTCGAGTTGACTATGATATATGAGTGCAATATAACGATAATTTTGCTTAAAATATTTTTAAGAACACCTCGTATGATAAAACTAAAAATACAAAAGATTTAAACAAATGTGTTATGTGTAAATAATGATTTTTTTGAATAGTTAGAATATGAAAAAAACCTATGTGCATCGCTTATATTTGATAACGGATATGGCACCATAAGAAAAATGAATATTTAGCGATAATCTTGTTGTTCCAAACAAAAAATATATGATAAATTCTGAAAGAGCATAACATGAATATATTTTCGATTAATTGAATTAGTACTACTCTAATCATTTTTGTAGATAAGGTTACCGATTAGATAATATGTAGTGTAATTGATGTATGACTTTCATAAATGATTGTATATAGTAATATTTAGAAATTGGTGTTTCCACTGTTTTATTTTTTTTTGCCATACCATGATGAATTAATTTGATATTTATACACGACAAGCGTCGTTTTCTCATGGTTTTTTTCTTATTTTTAACTGAAAATATTAATTTTCATACGAGCACTTAGCATTATTCATGTCAGCCCTGATTTAGTCCGCTCCGGTCTTCAGATACGAACCACGTTCGTGATGAATAATAAAATGTAGAAATGCGAATGGAAACGTATTGTTTGATTTATAAGGGAAGAATATTTTAAAATAAAAATATATACACAGACCTATTGTATAAGTGGCCCCGTCGATTTGAAAAGTGGCACTCTTGCACTTTTTGAAGAACTTGCCGCTGACGTCCTGTCGCATTTGACTGGTGTGAGTTGAAGGATGTCCAGGATACGATAGCTTTTCCCCTGTCGAGCTCTGCATTTCGAGCTCTTTTTTTAATTTGCTGATGACGTCGTTTTCGTCCGATTCGGGACTTGTCGTAATTTCGGATTTTCCGCTCGTCTCCTCGGGCGACGTCATTTCATTTTTACCATCGTCATGTTCGAAGGACGACAAGGTTTTGTTACCTTCTTCTGGGGAGCTCTCTTGCTCGAAGGCATTGTCTTTTTTAGATAATTCCGGTTCATCCATTTTTCTTTTCAATTTAAAAATCTCACTGGGAAATTTTCCAATGTCAAAAATATTTATTTATATTAAACTCATTCAAATCTATCGACACCATTATATAAAAACCTTATGCGAAAAATCATATGGCGTATGAAATCCAATTGCAAAGAAATCAGCAAAATAATTAATGGTAATAAATATTTTATTGTAGCTAATTTCAACCAATATTTACAAATACAGATTTGCGGCCAAAATTAATGATCGAAATACTTATTTTATAGCATTTAAAACTATATCAAAAGTATGCACATTCGTGCTTTATAAAATTGAGCAATAACAACCAATGAGTTCGTTATATTATAGTATGTATTGCGATTTTTTTATATAATAATATATGACTTTCGGTTGCTTAATCATTTGAATCAAGAATAAAATAATTAAGCTCTGGATCAAATCTATTCTCTAGAATAAATAATTATCAACCTAATAAAGAAGAAGCTTTCAATGGATTTTCCCAAAGCGTCTAAGATACGAGAGCTTTTATTTCCTTCCTAAGTAATTAGCCTAATACGGGATGAACCTCCGCGGAAAAAGTTTTCCACAAAGAAAAATAATTAATCAAAGTAATGACGAATGAACAGTAAACAGTTGGGGAGCGCTAGCTTAAAAGGTTTAAAATTGCTTTTTAATGGAGTACTAAAATTTCAGCCAAAAATGGAAAGTCGCGTATATTATATATACATACAATAATCGACAAACACAAATTGCATATTATGATATATATATATATATGCAAAACTTTAAAAAACTACAGCATTTTCCCATTTTATTTCAGCATCAAGTCGTAATTCATGTAAAGAGCTTTATTTACAGAACACTTTAGCAAAATTGAATGGCGAAAAATGATGTAGTTTATTCGAGAGCGTATCCTCGAAAGCTTTATGGGATGAGTCGATAGATAAACGGTTATTTCTGCAATTTTATTATCGAACAACAAAGAAAAATCCGAAATCCGGAGATAATAAGCTTTGTATTAAATTAAATTTGAAAAATGATTGGATAAATATTCGTACTGGACATGAATTGAGATATGGGTTAGTCGAGCTCAAATACTTATGATAAATCGCCGATCCATATTTTGCCAATTTTTAAAAATAAAAAAAATCAATTTCGCAAAATAGAATAAGATCGAAATCTTGTTTAGAATATGAATTAATTTAAATAAAAAAATATGACTTTTTCTTGTTGCAATTTTGAATAGAACTATGGCATTGGCCATGAATTAAATGTTTTCAATCCCAAAAAAAGAATTTAAGCAGATTATCTTTGCGTCGTATCGAGCATTTAGATCGACGAAAATAAAAGCTCTTTGCGGAATTTAGCTTTACAAAAATATCAATTCAAAGCCTGATTTTAAATTGGACACGCTTTCTACGCTTTAAAGGTCCTCTATTTTTTTGAGCATCTGATTCGAGACCACTGACACGTATTTAATTTGTCCAATACGTTCGGCTATTCATGCCCAAAAACTCAACCCTCAGTCGGCCTGTTTCAATTATACAACGCGGGTTGAAATTTCGCCCAAGCAAATTGTATTGACGAAATCCGCAGAGGGTCCGAGATTAAAGATTGCCCGCATATTTGCATAGATGCGTTCACAATCCGAAAAGACACACGAATTTATTTCTTGAATTAAACGCGAAACGTATTCAATGAGGCGCATCATGAATTATTCAAGAAGTGCATCGTGTGAAACCCTACAAAGCTGGTGCAATGAATTCTGGCCAAGAAATCGCTCGGATTTTGTAACGTATGCGCTATATATTTTTATTTGAGAATAATTCGGCCAAATCTAAAAATACATATCGAATAACGTTCGTATCGTATGAATTTATAAATTTTATTATGAAACGAAATAGCAATAAATTCGCTACTTAATGTTAGAGAATATCGAAAATTTGGCAAACCGCATGCTAGATTAGCAAATAACGGACCTACGCACATATAAAATGTCAAATGTATATTCTGGCACAGAATAATAATTTTCACTTATATTCTATTCAATTTTTTTTTATTGTGAAAGCCGAAATTTTCACGTAAGAAAAGCAATTTTTGCGCGAGCTTAAATATTTACCGACGAATTTTGAATACATTTCAATATATTTTGGTGCACATTAAGTCGAGAATATATCAGCGCTTGGATATGTATTTAATGGAAAAATAAATCAAAGTGGTAAATATTTTTGCGAATGAAAAATAATGCCAATTGAGCTTATATAGATCGATGCCCAACGAGCTTTTGTTGAGAGCTTTTAAATGCAAACGATTTAATTTCCGGTAAGCGCTTGAAAAAATGCTCATTGGTGATAAATATAATATCTTTTAGAATCTATGATCAGCGTAGAAATTATAGCATTATAATAATGATTTTCAATCTATAATATATTTTCTTTAAATATGCTTCTAATGAGGCATAATAATATCATTTTGTGAGAAAACATATGAGCCTTATTTCGATATGAATTGATATTTATAGAAATAATAAAATGATGTTTGATCATGTATTTGAAAATATTGGCGATCTGCTTTGGTTCTAAATATTTGAACGATGAATGCTGAAAACTTTTTTCCTTGGATGCCATACAAAGCACTTTTAATTTAGATTTATGGCAAGATTTTTCGTATTTTCCTATAATAATATGAGATATTTGATTTTTTTACTTTTTCACTATTTACGAAACAAATCTTGTGACCCAAAAAAAAATCTCGATTTCACTGTTTGTACACAGTCGAAGTCAAAACACCGAAAATAGTCGAGTCCGATATAAACAAGTGAGCACGCGTGGCAGCCCGTGTCATGTGCTGAACACGAAATCGTGGCTGCGAGGCACGTCCGTCAGCGACGGGCGCCAAGCTCGACTGCTCGCGACCGCACAAACACCACCCCTGCCTGCTTTTAATGCGACAAAACTTCCCTATTCTTACACGGGAAAAATCCCGCCGATAATCGCATGCAACCCCTGTCGAGCCAACCGAAATTAACCGATACATTTCCACAATTAACCCTCGAATCACCTGCTTATCACGCGTCATCACGACGGTCCAAATGTTCGATTCCTATGACGTCACTATTGCTTTTATATCGCCAGGTGGCTTATCAACATAGATGTTGCATAATATGAACGTTTACATTGTAAAGTTTCTAACAGTCGATACTCATATTCCCTCCAACTTCGAAAAACACGGTTGTTCGGTTCCATGAAAACATCGAACACTTCTACCTTTTTATGATCATTTGTAGGTTTTCATCACTTCTAAGCTCATAAACACTGTGGAGCTATTTAATATTAAAACAATTTAACTAGCGATAAGTTTAATATTTTACATACAGGGTGCGTTCAAAAAGTAATGCGTCCAAATTCATAAAAAAATCATGTTTGTATTTATACCATTAGTCAAACATCTTCGAAATAGACCCCTAATGCGTTGATACACACCTGGAAGAGATATTGCCAGGCTTGGAAGACATCCTGAAATGTCTTCTCTAGGATGTCCTTTGGCCACCGGAGAACCAACGGGGAGCGATTACTGGGCAGGAACGAAGACAACGAAGACGTCGTGACTAGTCCCAAATATTTGTAAAATCAATTATTTGAATAACGAATATGAAGTTGGTAAAATATTTGAGTATTCGAATATTTAAGATATATACGGGGGTTATTCAAATATAACCCGGAATTTCGCCGTAAATTCCGTTAGCGATATTTAAAAATAAAATACTTATATCTTGATTTTCTATATCTAAACTCCTAACTAAATAATTTTTTCCATTTCTATAAAAGTTCGCACTTTACGCAAAATTAAAATTAAAAACAATCTCAACTAGAATTATAATTAGTTGATTATTTTTAAGACCCTTTTGTATATTTTCAATTTCGTCACAAAATAATTCAGCCGTATTATGCCCATATTGGTTCAATATATAGTAACTATGAGCTTTTTCGATAAATCTTCATCAAGAATGTCATAGAAAACAATAGAAATAGCAACAACGACTCCATATTTAAAGACAATTGAAAACAACACTACTTTTGTTAAATGAATATAGTCGAAGTATTGAATACAACCGATCTCAATAACGGGTGATCTTTGAATAATTGAAATTCCGACTCTTCATGTGGCATGCCCTAATATTTTTAGTTATTTCTAAGCCTTCATTTATTTAGAAAAAAATTATGTCGGTCAATGAAAATTTTCCCCGAATTTTTATATTATGTAGTGAGAATTTCTTCGTAAAGTTTTCAAGCCACCTAATATTATAAAAAAAATTTAGAAGTACCGTATTATACGAGAAGTGAATATGTCTAATTTTATAATATCATAGTTTCATATCATTTTTATTGATCAACTTTATTAATCATATCAAAGTTTACTTTGTTTTATCCAACAAATCAGATTAAACTTGGACTCCCAAATTTTTTGGTATGTTGAAAACATTCGTATAAGTCCGAGAACTAGCCTATTGTGTTAACACTTGGTCTTTACTAATATAAATATAATTAAAATTGAAACATTATCTAATGACTACATATTACATAAATATTTTGCATAATAGTAAATTTAAGTTTGAACAATAAATTGTTCACATCTTTCTTCTAAATAGCGATCATTTGTAGATATAAATAAATGTATATATCTGAATCACTTAGAAAATCGTTGATGTTACACAGGAAATTGAGATAAATGTAATTCAAGATAGCTAATAGAATATCTTGGGTTGACTGGTAATTGCATTTAGTTAAATTTACAAGTCAAATAAATATCTAAAAATCCTATGTCTAATATTATTTGGATTCAGATTCAAGTAAAATCGATAAGAAATCTTTAGAATTTCAATTGCAAAAGAAAAGTATTTTATGAATTATAATTTTCTATGAATTAGGATTGTAAATAATATCTATATCTTTATGGGTTACACAGGAAGAAGGTGTGACCAGATGGAGAAGAGGAGCTTATTGCTTATTGCTAATGAACAATTGTTATTTTTCTTTTAGTACTAATTACAATAGTAAAACACTAAAACAATGTTCATAATATAATTCATTCAGCTAAAAATATTATTCACAATTGTTATATCAACAATCGTGTTTTTTTACTGTGATAAATGTAACACAAATCTACTCTAAAAGATATTTAATAAAATTTTGAAAATTCAATCGTCGAGAATTGGTTTTCGGAGATTCCTTAAAAAATATACTCGCGGTTGTCATGATAGCTTTATATAAAAATAAAAAATCTAAATATTTTCTGCAGTACATGATTATAGCTCATGATTGAAGGGTTATAAAAATGAAATTTGAATTTTTGGCACAGTTGTATGCAAAATAGTATAATTTTCAATAAAATGGCCTTGTAAAATAATTTATGATAGAAGAAAATAAACAAAAAAAAATGTTTAATCATTTATCAAATCTATCTACAAGGAATATGCAAAATTTTAATAAGATTCGTTTTTGAGAAATATTCAGAAATTGGTTAAACCTAATAACTGGAATTTTCAAAGACACTCTCGTAAAGTTTGACTTCTATTGACTTGAAACATGGGGAAAGTATTCTTGACATGTACTATTAAATTAAAAAAATGTTTTTGAAATTTCAAAACCCATGTAACCCCTCAATACACCCGCTTTACTTTTACACTTTGTATTGTGTCATATTCGTAGATCAAACATTGGCAATCTCTATACAAAATTTTATTAGGATAGGGATTTTTATGGCGGTTTTTTTTATTGACATGACTTTCCACCATCTGGATACAAAGCCCGAAATTTTACTATCAGAATTTGAGAAGTGACTTACTAATTTACAAATTATTATTGAATTATTTCGGATTATTAAATGAAATGATGGCGTTTTAAAAATAAATAAAAAAATGTATCTTAAAAGCATTTTAAAGACTTAATATATTACAAGTAGACTTAAAATAATCTCAGGATTTAAAATAGCGGATCCATATGATTAATTTTCAATATTTCCATTGTGGTTTCCGTTTTAAACTTCTTTATGAACGCCACATGAAAAGTTTATTGCCGGCTTTTTCAACACTTACATTTGCACCTTATGGCACATTAAATCAAGCCGTTTCGGTCAAATAATGAAACGGATTTATATCAGATCCAATTTAACTTTTATGTGCAATTGCAAAATTGATGAGGGATATTTTCAGAAAATCCAAGCTAAAAATATTTCGGATTCTACTGGGTTAAGCAAAGTTTAATTATCTGTTCCTATAAAGGTTTCGGGTCTTCGATACCCAAACTATAAGTTTGTACATATAACCGAAAACAAGATACCTAAGATCAATATACCATTGAGACCAATTGAGATTGTTCTGCAAATCCAATTCGGTAAACCCTTGCCAAATTATTTCTTGAAGAGAGTTCAGTTCAAAATCGAAGTCTTAACGATTTCGCCATAAAATTAAAAGCAATATAAAACTACCACAAATACGCTGAAAAAGCTTTATATTTGTTACGCCCACAATCAATGAAAGCTTTATTTTTACATGAAAATAAAATCTTTATTAATGGAAGAGCTTTCATTTGCTCATACATATGAGCCTCTTATTATTTGATCAGAATTGATTGCTGTGACCATGGTTACTCAAACTATAGGTCGATAAATCTTGACGATGTATTGTATGGACGCTATCTCAATAAATTTGCGATGTTATGGTGAAATTGTGCAAATTTGGGCATGTACTTCATCAAGTCTCTAGCACGCGATAAAGCACGCATATTTATGTTTAACATGTGCTATGAATAAGATCTCGATTATTCTAGCCAGGGAATGTTTTATGGCTTAGTTGCAAATTGCAACACAGGAAACTCCAGTCGAGAAGTTGCGGTGAACGCAGCTGTAATAAGCTGAGTTTTGAATAATCTCGGGGCTTCTTGATGCAATTTGATATAAATCCATTATTATAAAAGCAGGATAGAATTGCGATGGAATGTGGTTTGTTGTATTTAAATTGAATGAACACATTTATTTTCCCATTTTATCAACGATTCTTCCGAAACGATTTAATTTAGTAAACGACCCGCAATTACGAATTAAATAATGGTACTTAAAGTTTTTGTTCGACTTAACTTTGAATCGCCGTTAGCTTGGTTTTCCAGAGTTATGTTAACGAGCACTAAACAGAAAGTTGATCGACTAATTATGCTCTGCTTGGTGGTCGCTCATAAAAAATATTCATCCAGATGAAATTAAATTTTTCATCTCAAAGTGTGATATTGATATTGATATTTGACGAAAATTCGTAGCACACAGAAATATTGCTTTATCTGTCGTTTATGCTTATGTGGGAACGCTTGGAAAATATAACGACTGCTAGAATACAAGGTATATGCAAGATGCATAAATGCCTTTATTGTCATTTAGCAAAAATTATCATTTGAATTGCTTAAAATTAAGCACGTCTTTATCAAATTTATCGGTTTTATATCACATTCATGTAATTTTAACATCATCAGGAAGTATCAAAAATTAACGTAGGATATTGTCGCTTATTGGTGACATCAGAGCTTGATGCTGAATAACTATAATATAATATGATTAACGTGCAATGTACCTGTATATTGTAATTTATGTAAGTAAATTGTACATTTACATTATATCGAATAACAAAATGAGTGGTAAAAGACGATAACGACGCGTGTTATCAAGTGCGATGACGTATCGGAAGATTAATACAATCCAGCTCTTCCTGTTTTTATCAGGGAATTTATCAAGTGGATTACGCGTAACGGGGGAATCAATGAATCGCAAATATGTTTTTTTTAAAGAATGTCAGAGTAATAAATACAGATTTTGGCGCGATCGTTGGCGAAAACTTTGATATTCAAATTAACCTTTTGTGTTTTTGTGAAAATTTGCGCATTTTGCGCATTTTATTATGAATTTAATTTCTAAAGAAAAATCTCTCAAGGCTTTCAATTTTCAGCCTTTGAAACTTTTTTACATACAGGCCAGCTTTACGTCACTTTAAACAATGAACAAAAACCTGACGTCAGAATGTCACAAAAAGGTCAAAGCTAGCAGTGACTTAAAAATATAATGAGGATATTTAATTGAGGATTTCTTTCCAGTGTGTTCCTGTGTATCCTGATATTCTTATGAGCATAATTTTAATGATGGTTACCTTTTTAGTGTTAAGTTTCTAAAAATATAGTTGATTAATAATTACGTATGTGTAACTGTGTTTTGATTTCCTTATGGCGTGAGTTGATAGTAAAGCTATCCATTTGCAGACAGATTTTATTTTCTATTATAAAGTACAATAGGTCTGCACGATCATTGGCTTTGAAAGTGGCATAAAATCATTTAATACTTATCCTATGACGTAAGTTCTTACAATAGTCATTTATATTAAATACAAATGACGTATTCTGAAAAAAAAAGTTTCAATCGAATATTGTATTTGACCATTTACCCTTAAATGAAAAAAAAGAAATCTGTGGATATTTTCTTATAGGACAAGAAGAAAAAGGGTAAACGTGACCCCTTTGTATGCCCAAAATATTACATCTACAAACCATACAAAGTTCAATAATTTTTCTTGTGTGTAAAATAATATCGGTCAAGTTATATGAAATTTGTACTGCACGTGGTAAAAATAATAATATTTATACCATATTTTATCAATTCCTGTGTGATTTAATTATTTCATAATATTTTGAATTGGAGATGGAAAGGATTAGTACAACTAATTGATGAATATCATGATCAATAAATAAGGCTTATAAGCATTCTATAAATTGATCTTTAATCCGTTAACGCATGTAAAATGTCAATATCACCTTTAGATTTTTATTCTTAAGCAAACTTTGACATTAAATATAAAGCAAAGGTTAGTTCGGTTAAATAAAAGCCAAGAATCGATGTATTTTTAGTACCAATATGTTAAAAAAAAACAAAAAGTTCAAGCTTCAATCACTCTTTGAGAGGCTGATTTACTTTTATAATATTAGCCATGTACATCATCGCAGAGAGCTTTTACGAGATATAAGCTGTAGTTCATAACATCATATGTCGACCCATATGAAAGTGTCCTCCCTGCACTATTTTATATATAATCCGGTAGTAAAAGAGACATTCGAATATTTTATGATCTTATATAAACTCTTTTATCCAGAAAATCCGCCGAGTGTAACAACTAGAAGCTTGGTGGATGAAAAATGCATGAAACATACTATGATTGATATCATTTTTAGGCTTATATGTATGGCAGTATGATTCGAAATGCCGTTTATTATTCGGGCTCAAAAGGGCGAAGATGCAAGTGACGCGCATTCAAAAGCTCGCTCATTTAATTCAAACAATGCAATGGCTTACAGGCTTTTGAAATTTAATTGAAGTCCCATTCGTTAAAACGTAACACTTGTTTGTATTATGACAGCTAATTAAATATTATGATTAAAAATATTATGGAAAATTCTATTGGTATTAAATTCGAGTATTTTATGATATAATAACAGCACCGTCACAAATAAGAATATCAGCTATTATATTATTAAAATTATCATTTAACATTGAAACTTTTTTGATTTATCGCCTTTAAACAACACTACATTATAGTTGATATTTAGTCAATAAATATCATTTAAGTGAGGGGATTAAGTCCGCGCCGTTCGTAAACTTTGGAAACTTTTACCGCTCGAGTCACGAAAAAAGCATTTTTCTAATAAATTTATGAGCGTAGAAGAACATTCAAAAGATAAAATAAAACAAAACTATTTTTAGCACAAAAAATGAAAATCCATACCCAAAAATGTTGCGTTT
This sequence comes from Stenopsyche tienmushanensis, assembly GCA_008973525.1. NCBI lineage: Eukaryota > Metazoa > Arthropoda > Insecta > Trichoptera > Stenopsychidae > Stenopsyche > Stenopsyche tienmushanensis. The sequence goes on along the minus strand of WACJ01000162.1, from coordinate 576,179 downwards.
TCTCGACCAATAATAGCGATTAGAAAAATATGCTACGATAAGCATACACTAGCAGTACGTTTAAGATAAAATATATAAATAAACAATCCATCTTTTTAAAAAACCTTATATAGAATAATACAATTGGTTTAAAGTAAATTAATTCTAAGATTCCAAAGTCACATAAAATATGTAAATGATTAAGGAATGTCAACTTCATCTTAAAAATCTTTAAACAAAAATCTAACAACTATTTTGAGCTTAATTTAGTTTTATTTTTTTTCTTTTATACTACATGCTACATGTCATAAAAATCATTCAATAAGTTGTTAAATCAATTTTAGACGCTTTTTTGTATGGAATCTCTTTTAGTTAAAATATCTTCAATCTGTGGGCTATTGTTTCTAGAAACTTAGACAGTTACTATAACTTGATCAGAGGTGCAGCATCAATAAATATTTAATGTTACAAGAATTTGTTCGCAAACTTACTTTATAAACTCAACCTTTGGTAACTTAACTCAATACTTCAGAATTTCATAAGGATTAATAATATCAGAGTTTCGTAAGATATTATGTATTTCCAAGATGATTATCAAAATTTCTACTAATAAATCATCGTTTTTATTTTGCCAATGAAATCTTTCATAGTTTCACAGCCATACAAATCATCCAATAAGTCATGTAACTTGAAGAGGTACCAGTTTGTCAGGGTCAGGGTTATGAAAATATTAATAATTTATACATAATTTTGATAAATCAAAGTTTTTGCGAATTCTTGAGAAATTTTAAAAATGAAAATCGTCGAAAATTCAGAATTCTTGCATACATCCAATATCATTCTTCAAAACTTTTTTATAATTTTTTAAAATGAAAATTATACACGTTTTCTTTTTTTGCAATTTTTTTAAATTAAAATATTGTCGATCAACTAGCGGTAGTTTGTGAAAACTAGATCTTTTATTAAGGGCTAAAATATAGTTTTAAAATAGTACAAAAAAAAAACGTCTATTTGAAATATCCTAAGAAAAATCTCACGGAAATCCTATATGTTTGATAAAAGATGTTTAACTTAGAAATCTGATATGCGAATATACGTTTTGAAGCCTAAATTTGTGCAATATTAAGTGTCTATAATGTGCCATCGTTTAGTGATCTTTGAATGCATATATTTTGATATATTGTTAAATATACACTCAAACCTCTTTTTGTGCGTTTTTTTCAAGCAATTTTTTTCATTTTTTAAATTTCATAAATAGTACGTACGGAGGAATTTTGAGTAAAATATGAAATAAATCGTCAAAACTAACCGAAATTTGTGTTGGGATTAATGTTTGGATTATACTTTGGGATTACTTACGAAAAGAGAAAATCTACACAGAACAATGATGACATTGATACCAGGTATACTATTTATTCCGAAGAAGAGAGCGATTTTGAGTCATATCGAAAATCGCAACGAAATTTATCATACGGCGTTGATAGTTAAAATTATAACAATGATGCAAGACGTCCTTTAAATGTTACCAAAAATGTTATTTTTTAATTGCCTTATTGTTATCCTGTTTTTTTATTAACTCTTTTAAGCAGTTTGGATTTATTTTATACAGCTGTTTCAAAGTTATGCGGTTTTTGAAATCCATAGAACGCATCTTCACATTTTCTACATAAGTCATAGCTTTTTTTGTACGATTTATTTTTGTGCGATTTTCCGCGGAACATCGTAGAACCTATGTTGAAGTTACTTATAATACATATTATATGTTCTTAATATTGCAATGCTTTGAAAGTTTCAATATTTCAATCGAATTCCCAAGCTACAAATTTATTCACGTCTAACGAAACCCTAGCAACGTTGTATCGAAAATAGACGACGTTTATTTAACAATAATTAACGTAAACTACTTGTAGATTAAACAACTTTGCATATTTTTATTCAATACCGATATGTACAATTATTTAGGTTGCAAAAATTGTTACTATTGTCCGCAATGTTGAAAGCTTGAAAGACTTGTTTTCTGATTTACATTGTATATACACAGACTGAAACAATAATTAGATTTGGAGAAATGGGTACAAAATTTTGGTCATTATCTCCCGTAATATATTGTTCTTCTTATGCTAATTAATATTTATTGGCATTATTATTATTATCATTTTTTTAAATATGAACATAAATATTATACAAAATTAAATTCAATGTTTAACGGTCAAAAATTCAGCATATTCATTGCAATTAAATACTTTCAAAAATAGTAACATATTAATTAATTTGTTTTGATAGAATGTCAATAACCAAATTTTTTTGATTAAATAATGTCACTGCGAGAACAAAGTAATGACGTAACGAGTTTCGGCGCATCGTCATATGAAAAGTTCCCCCCCTGAGTACGTATGACCAAAAGCCTCATTTCGATCGTAGAACCTACGCTAAAGGCTACGCCGAGCAAGAAGGCTCTATTTCAAAGGCTACGAGGTATCAGGAGTACAGAGCTTTACGAGGGTTAGTCAACTTTCCCAATAGAATGTTACGTACACCCGACTTTCCACGCAGCGCTTTTCAATCTTTGCTCACCACAACATAAATTACATTTTTTAAAAAATGTAATTAAACAGTTCATGTTATTATTTTATGAATATGAATTTATAATCAATATCATATTATTGCCAGAAACAAAATTTATATAAGTAAATTGAAATATTGTGGGAGTATTTGTTACATCAGCCGCTGTCATGTAAGCTGCAGTATTGATTTGCAGTTACTCAGTGCAATGACCCCATTTACACCCTATGGTTCTTACCATCCCATACATGCAATCGAGCTTATATTCATGTAAAATATTAAAATATCAATTAAAATAAAAAATATAAATACATTTAATGATTGGGTGTCATAAAAATAATATTTTTGAATTTATATCGTAGCAAAGTTTGGGCATCATCCACGATAGAAAAATAGCGTGAAACCCGCCAAGCGGGCGTATTCGGGGAAAGTCTCGATTTTTCACGAGCGAGAGGCGTTTATGCTAAATTCAGCATGGATGAGAGTGAAGGCGTGTATCTACGTTGTAGAGGCCCTATAAGGGTTGGCCCAAGCCCCGTGGAAAGCGACGCTGGGAAAGGAAAGCTCTACATTCTACCAGGAGCGCATAAAGTCGTAAGGGTGTTGAAAAGCTCGGTTTGTGAGGAGCTCGTTTCACCGTGTAAGAATCGGAAGGAAAGAGAGCGTACTATAAAGACGGAAGATGGGGTGCGCACGCACCCCATGGGGTGGCGGCCACGCCGATAATATGGAGCGATTCGTTGTGTAGACCGGACGTTATTCTTAACTGCTCCGTTTACGGACGTTCATTAGAGCTAATGGTCTATTTTTATTTATAGGGTCTAGTGAGGCTTATGCATTTTACCTTAATGATGATATATTTTAAATGCCGTTTTTTCACCTCGACACGCCTTTATTTAGCATCAAATAAAAAATATTTTCTATGAAGAAAAAACGGTTAATTAACATGATTGTTTGCAAACATAAACAGCAGAAATGTGTAATTTTAATCAATGCAAATTTAAAACATATCATACATCCAAACACGACAAACAGATCAACCCCTTTACAATTTTAGACCATCCCTTCGCATAAATCTTATTTCAATGTTGTTAATGTATTGTACGGATTTGATGATGGGGTCAGATAGAAGCTTGGGGAGTCGATTACTGCCATTAAGATGATATAAAAAGTAGCTTCTCGTATCATAAATCTTTGCCTACCCTCGTCTAAAGAGCATTAGTACCTACAGCAAAATCTATCTGACTATTAATATCCTAATATTAATTTTGTCACAAACAGAAATACCGGGATTGTATTGAGACGTTTATTCAATAATTGCTTGTAACAATGCGATACTGAGCTATGATAATTAGATTTTATACTAGACCTTTGGATTATCGATAATATGAATAAAAACATATTAATATTTCTGACGTAATTACATAAATACAGGATACTAAATATTGATTAATTAAAAATCTTGATTGGATTGGAGTTTCATTGTTAAAACAAATGCTTACATACTTGTGCGCCTTTTAGCAAAATACAATACAATTATTACATAATTAGTTTGTTCAGTAAATGACGATAGTTAAATAGTTGTCAAATTACATTTTACACATTATACACTGCATTTAATCTAAAATATACTATTTTATAGTCATATTACTCTTATAATGCGTTACCTTAAATGGTCACACTTAAATAGTTCATCCTAAAGAGATTCCAATATATATTTGCATCAAAAATATATCCCAGCGTTTTCAATTTATCTATTTCCATTTGACGCCAATTTTAATTAAAACGTATTCAATTCTAGCGAGGCTTTCGCTTTTTATTAAATAATAAAAAAGTGTGCAATTTTCGAAACAATAAGGCTCTGAGATATTAAAATTTAAAGCTCTGTTTAGACGGTTTATTTTCGTATCACGACTTGCTATTATTTATTGCTGTGAAAACATCAGATGTTTCTTTTTATTTGTCTTACTCGGTTCATCTCGGAAGAATGTATATATCAACGTTATTAATGACGCTGCTGCGGTATGAGCTTGTCAAGACAAAACAGTCTGCTTGCTTTCTAATTACCTTTTACCACGAGATTTCTTTGAATAATTCTACGGGGATTATTTTTCGTTTTAAAAAGTTATACATTATAATGTCACAAAGCTTTATTTTAAATCTAAAACTCAAAACTCAATGAAAAGTGTTTGAGAACGCAAGACTATATGTAAAAAAATTAAATACTAAGGAAATCGATAAAGTTATGCTTGAGCCCTATGAATGATTGAATTCACCACTCAATCGTAGATCCTCTCTTAACTAAAAAAGTATCTAATTCAAATAAGTTTACCTCGATATATCCATATGTGAAAGGCAATGGGAAATCATTACATAAAAATTCTTCGTCCCTAGAAAAAAATCCCACAGAGATCGTCTACGTCAGATTGCATCTTAAGAAAGATCATTTTCTTAAATAGGCATTCCTCACATAGCACGATTGATACATTTATATATCAAATGATTATATTGTTTTGTATGGATTTTATCATTATATATGCAAAAATATACCCGAAGTTCTATACATCATATTACAGCTCGTATCCGCTTATATATATATATATATTGGTTTGCACTTGTAACGCTTACATTTTTAAATTAATTTGTTAAGAAAATCAACAATGATCCCTTGTATATTTTGCGTCCTTAAATATGTAATTTGCGAGGAAAAGCCTTTGTTCAGATCGTTTTCAACGTATTGTATATCTTTTAAATGCTTAATAATCACTTTAAAAGTGAAATTTACATTTTTGAACTTATGGCCGTAAAACATGCCCATTTTACCACATTATAATGTACATGTTTAAAATGTAAGTTTATGAATAAAATGATACATTATTAAATTTCCCATGCGCAGATTTGACAAAACGAATCGCTAGAGTGAATTTATATGACAGATCTGTAACTGTGAGATAAATCCGAAATTATTTCTGAATCATCCAGCGAAATGTTCTGAATAGAATCAATTATTTCTTTATCAATAAAAATTTGTAATATATATTAGGTTGGGGAATAAGTTCGTAGCGTTTTTATATATTCTTTTTGTTTTACATTTTTTTTTTTTGCTTTTAGAAAAAGTGTATAGTATTTATTTGATAGAGCTCCTTCTGTTCTACAAACCTGTTTTAATAATCTTTTTGGATAATTTAATTTTTTATTACCATTGAGCCTTAAAAATGGAATATCCAGGAGGTAAAAAGCAACATTTTCAACACCTACCCTTCTTCGATTTTCATCGAGGTAATAATTTGTAACGTATACGGAGAAGCTGTCATAGGTGAGAATACAGCACAGAAATGGCTTGGAAAGTTCAAAAATGGCGATTTTGATATTGAAAAATGGTGCCTACACATAAACATGAAGTAAAGAAAGGAATGAGTGGCTTTAGGAGATACGCCAAAGCCGAGATTCAAGCCTGATTTTCATCCAAAGAAGGACATGATCTGCGTTTGGTGAGACTAGGAAGACAAGATGCATTGGAAAATGCTCGAAAGCTTTTCAAAGCTCAGCTACAACGCGTGAAAGAAGCTATTCAACTGAAATCATCGACAAGGCCAAACCATACTCTTTCACAAAAATGCCAGACCCCATGTTGCACATGTCGTCAAAGCCGTATTCTAAGAGCTTGAATGGGGGGTCCTTCAGCATCCGTCGTATTTTCTAGACCTTGCACCGACGGATTACCATCTTTTCCGCTCTCTGTCGAACCATTTGAGAGACGTTACCTTCAACAACGAAGACGATCTTAAAAACTGGTTAAACAATTTCTTCGATATCAGACCGAGCGATTTTTGGCAGAATGGCATCGAAAAATTGGCTAAGAGATAGAAGGAGGTAGTAAACAGTAATGGCGAATACATAATTTATTTATTTATTGTTAAAACTATTGATTTTTGTTTAAATAAAAGTTTTTGATAAAAACGCTACGAACTTTTTCCCCAACCTAATATCTTTATAAATCAATCTCTTTTTACTTGCTTGATACTATAATATTGAATAAACTTCACATCGTTTCATAGCACACAATATGATAAATGATACAATTGAAAATACGCAACATTACACAATTAGGCCTTCCCAAAAGAAATCTATTATTTTCGCAAACCCTTGTTTTAGTTCAGCCTTTGTCCAGACACTGTGAATGAAAAATCTCTGTATATTTTTGTTGTTATATGGTTATCAGCTCTATTTTTGGTGTCGTAAATCTTATTTTATTACTAAGCATAAACTTGGACACTCGAAGTCAACAAAGAACATATGTTTTAATAGTTGTAGTTTTGGTTTAGTAGCTTTTAATTGGGCAACAGAAAATTAAAGGATGCGTTTAAATTAGGTTTTGGTAAAAAAAAAATATACTGCGATTTTTAATTGAATCAGATTCTCATCGATCAATAGAAGAATTAATACAAAACTTCTCATCTCTAACATCAACCGTTTTATAAAAACATGCAGGAGAGGTGGAAGTTGGTTGTTAATAAATGAAGACAATTTTATTTTATATTGACTTGTAAAAAATTAGGTTTAGTTATTGCTAATTTTTGACAAAATGTTCATATTTTCGTGTATTTCTGGTGAAAGTTCTTTCGATCTAAATATACATGGGCGTTCAGCGATTTTGGTACGTTGTAATTGCACCGCCGTATAACTCGAATCCGATTTCCCGTTAAATATTACCCTCATTAAAAATTAATTCATCCCCCCGGAAGGTCTTATTAATTTTGCGTTATTTAAATCCCTTATCCATTTTCATCTCACTCCTCCGATAATAATTTAATTAGACTATCAATTTCAGCTCTCAACCGCCGCCGCGTTTTGTTCCCCCTTTTTGACGATCCAAAAGTACTAATTATGTTACAACCGTTGTATACAAAGGGTGCTCTATCGCGGGGGTTGTTTAGAGCTTGATTATCGGAAATTCCCGAATCCAGCCCACGGTGACCTTCAACCGGATTTAGAGCGCTTCCGGTAGCCGGATCATACTCCTTACCCCACCGTATGCTTTTAGAGATATCATTTTTTTCCTCCATCCTGCGACCTTCCTGTGCCAAACTTTGAAAACTTCCATATATCTATCGATTACCTGGCAAACCACCGTCCCGGAGTATTCCCGGTGGAACGTATGCTTTCAATTACTCAGACAACTCTTCCGGTTCATTACGCGGCCTAAATATACGCTTATGTGTATGTAATAACTTTAATCTGCAACAATAAAGACCCATAACCTAAATCCACGAAGGCTTAATTCCAAAGATTACAACACATAATCCTTGACTGCATAACTTTGTACGCTTAGAAAACAAAGTGAGCCCTTCAGCCTAATCCCTACAACACGCAGAAACAATTCGCAGAACCCGTTAATATAATAAGATAAACCCAAAAGCGCTGAGATTATATCATAAGCCTTAAGCGATAACTTTTTGTTGAAGTTCGTCAGGAAAGACATCATAACGGTTCGATAATAAAATATAACCTGCGAATATTAAAAGTTTTTAATTGACGTTGATTTTTTTAGTTCCAATCGTAGAAAAGCTCCATGCGCATCGTTTTAATCTACATTTGTCCGCATAACATATGGAATATATGTTTGAAGTTTTGAGTAGAAGAAGCGCAAATCCTATTAGTGCTGGGGGGGTGGAGGAATCTTCAGATGGTGAGATCCCAAGAGAGGACAATTTATCGCAGAAAATTTTCTCAAAGTTAGAATTTCGAAGTAATTTTCACAGCAGTTTTATGATCAAATATTTTCGACTATATATAAAAGTGAAATAAAGTTTGATTGAACAATGCAAATTCAATTCAATTTTATTAATTGGCTTTATTGATTAAATTTATACTTTCAAACTCAATTATTTTTTGCGCTACAGAAACACAAACAGACAAAATATGTTAATCACTAATATAGTGCGGATTAAGTAAGTTTTATCAATATTTTCATATGAATTTGATCTATGTGATATGAAGAAAATCAATATACAAAGTGGCTTCATTAATAGAAGGTGTGAATTCAATATTATTTCAGAAGAATAATACAAAAAACCCTAAATAATAGGTCACCAAATATCTTCAAATCATAATGCGAATCGAGAAGGTGGATGGTATTGGATCCTCTGTGTGATATCATTAGAATAACAAAGGGATTCAAAGATATTGAATGTATTTGATGTCAAAGCGTAGAAATTGGCATGGAAAGCATCGCATTTAAAATGAAGATTTTATTTTGAGAATTTTAATTTTATTTTTGCGTCATATATGCCGTATTTTATTTAAAATCCCATATATGTTAGTGACTTTGCTATCCTCAATTTATACGAAGGGTCTTTGAGCTCTAATAACCTTACGTGTGAAACTCAATTATTACAACCTGACTACGCTGTTGCTGGCCACCCAATATATGTTCCTGGAGCTTTTGCTGCGATGGAATTTCTTCACAAAGATAAGTAGAAGACGACAAGCACTATATTTCGCAATATCATGATTTGATATGAGCTCTAGACAATGGCAATGAATGGGCATTCGGGCAATATACTGATCGGAATATCCATTACCATGCTGGTTGTTCAGAGAACGTCATTTGCAAACATCAACCCTATTTAGGTCGATGATTGAACGCAATTTACATGGGAATTATTCGGATCCGAGATCTTTGACATCAAACGCGGAAGATTGGGGTTTCCGTCAATACGGACAATGGAGTTCATGAATCGAAAATCAATTGAAATTCTTTTGGGAGAGTCGAATAAAAATGTAAAGATATCTTCGATAAGAAGCCAAATGGAATATTTAAGAAAGTAAATATTAAATGGAAGATATTTCAGATTGGTTTAAGCTTGAAGCTTAAATATTTAAATAATATGGGAAAAATATGAAAATTGTTATGTTAATATTATATCATATACTGTAATTGTTGACTCTTGGAATCAAAAATACATTGCAAAATATAAAATAGTTATTTCGTGACATCACAATTACAGATAATAAAGTTATGATGGTTTAAAGATGAAATTTGAAATTTTTGTTTAAAGATGATATATATATCATATGTTTACTCGTCTGAATCTTAAAAGTCAATCATTAGGCTTAAACCAATTAGAAATGATTCACAATTGTCTCCGATAACGAGAAAGGGTGAATAAATATGCTACAGACTTTATCTGTTCAGAATCACAGGTTAGAGTAGCTTTATAATCATCCAATGAACAGAATATCGTATTACACGGGAGAAGGCGTGTGTCCCATAGGGCCTTTATGGGGATTTAAGCTGTTAAATTAATAACCTAATATGCAGTTGAGATAGTCAAGATAGCGGCTTACCGTAACAAAGCGCGTGGCTTATTATCAAATCACCATTTAATGATTCGATCTGGTTGGAATTCAACATTAATGGATACTAAGTAACACGGCCAAACTTCTGCATAATTTGCGAGAACACCTCCCGACAGTGTTTTATGGATGCGGTTGTCTAAATGTGGGTCGTTAGCGTCCTTTATAACTACCCCTGTGACGTCATCATTCAACATGTCGTCACGATTATGGGTTGTTGTTATTGAGCGAGGGTCGTTACAAGGGTTGAACAGTAAGCCTCGAGCACCTCCATTTCGTACCGGCAGTTTGTTACCTCCAATATCACTGACAAATGTTTTATATTTCTTCCAGAGCTAATTTCCCCCGCAAGACGAATTTGGGGAATTTATTGGACCATTTGTGAATGCTTGGCCAACATAAAGACCGCATTGTTATAATGATCCTCCAATAAAGGTATCCGAATTATTAAGTGCCGAATGATATTATATTATATGTAGACAGTGAGATTTAGATATTTTAATGAATATTAGATTTCCATTAATTTCGGACTTGCACGGGATTAATTTATCCACAATTATGATATTAATAATGGACTAAACAAAGCCACAGGATACAATATTCGCTCAATTCACAACACACGATATACGATTAATGATACCGTTGTTAAAACATCGTTATATTTACATTCATTGAGGATTTTAATTAGCGTCTGTTTTATATAGCTCCTATCAAATATAAACCATTGTATGTATCATTACCGCCAGGACTAATTTTCGAAAACGTGGCTGATTTTTTTTAGAAAATCCTGACGTAATGCCAAAATAATTGTGACTAATGCTCTTCAAATTCTTGCAAACAAATAACTTTAACGAGATCCAAACAGCGATTAATCAAAAACTACGTCGAGGCATCATGACAGGATGATGATGGTGGATAAGCCGAATAAACGATTTAATAATTCATCGAATATAAAATGGATCTTTGCCAATACTTTGAGCCAATTGATTGAAACGTATCGCTCGCAGGGGCGGAAGAATAACATCAAATCACATTGGAAATTCGACTTTGAAAACTGTTTTTCAAATTCAGTTGTGAAATATTGCCATATTTAGAAACTCTGGAGCAAATGTTTGATGAAAGAAGTGGGTGCTTTAAAGTGCAACGCCGCGACTAAATACGAAAGACTTTCAGATACATCATAACTTGTTTATTAAACGTAAAAAATATCAAATGGTATGATTTATTTATATTAAATCTTGTGCTTTTTTAACTTTTTAAATTCGCTATCATCATATTTATCGCAATATAAAATATATTACTGGCAAAATTTAAGCTTATTTTATAGAATATCGCATTATTTTTCTTCAGATTATTTACAAATATATCAAACAATGCTAGCATTAAACTTATGAAAAGTTTATTTCAACAAATAACATCAATTAAATAAATTACTATTGTCATTGGTCTGAATTTAATCTGATCTCATTCGTGTTTTAATATGCTTTATTTGTATTATATTTGGTTAAACATGATTTTAAATAATCGTGGTTATCGTTTCAGCATATTTCAGAAACTCGATCCATTTGCATGCTTTCAGGCGTAGTTTTAGAATCGCATGAAAATAAGCATATCACTTTAATGAACAGAGCTCGAGTATAACCAGACTCTACCGATGAGCGAAGATTGAAGACTTGTGTTTTTGAAGTTCCTCAAAGTGTTCTAGGAGTTTGGGTTTCCTTTCAAAGACTCGTATGTGACCAGTATAAATTAATGGGTTTCATTGGATAAATATTTCTTCATAAAAAAGTTTTAAAAATAAATTTCAATGTAAAATTGTAATTATAAATTATAGAAGCTTGATTTATTTAATCAATTAAAATTGATACAGATTTAAGATATATCGAAAATTCTTCATACTATTTATCCGCAAACAAAGAAGCGGGTTATTCAAGTGAGCTTCCGCATGCACCGACAGATATTTAAAATCCTAGCACCAGGATCGCAGAAGACTGAGGGTGAAAAGAAAATCAATAGACTAGATAGGGTAGTTCCACACGTGAGTTGAACACGAGCGGAGGGTCGGCACGACGTACTTCCAGTTTATACGGTGAGGGTTGTATTACTAGGAGTACAGCACAAGTGGAGAGCTAAAGTCACCCCCGTCTGACGATCCACGGCATAGCTGTGGGTGGTCTTCGAGGGTGGATATAATAGACTGCACTTATTGAGGGTAGATTGCGTTAAATATTGTGCAATACCATCGAACGCACATATTTCTGGTAGCCCCCATTTATTTGCACCCCGGTGAGTGCGGATCAATTAAACTCATAGTCCGACCTTAATTATTATTTTTTCTTTCTGCAATTATGTCACATTAATGCACAAATAATCAGAAATTAAATACGAGATGTCATACGGATTTGGTGGAAATAATATTATGACAGTTATTAGAAACATCAACGAAGCATGGAATTAAATTATCCAGTCGTTTATGAAGGATGTTCGAAAAAAAGGTTTTCAAAGAAATAGTTGATCACATTGGTTATGAAAATAATATTTAAAATATCAACAAAAAGATTAGTATTTTAGTTATCTTCAGAAACATTAAAGATGCTGATGTATTGTAGATGATATTAAAACTTTATTTAATACGGTCAACCCTTAACCAACGAAGAACTGCACGAATTGGAGTAGCATACAACGTCTAAAGAAAATTCCTGTGGGAAGGTTAACTATTATAATAATTCAAAAAGCTTTTTTCTTTATAATCAATATACGGAGATACTAGGAAAAAAACGACGAAGATCATTAGTGAATAAATGTAATAAATCATGATAGTAATGGATTATTTTACAGTTATCGACAATGTAGATTTCATTTTGCAACGTGATTTATTAACTATAGGTTTATTAATCGGCCAATTTTAACACACTTCAAGCGGGACGTCTATTAGTATACATTTTAGCGATATATACGATAAGAGTATAATGTGTCATATTGATTTGTTGTAGTGTAGTAATAACCCTTCATAAGGGTAGTTAAGTAATAGAGGAACAATTGAAAAAAATGCAATTTAGATGTAAAATAATTATATCTCAATAACATTTTAATTGCCACTTTTTTATAAATAGCGACGTTTATTTTAATCCACTTTTTAATTGTAATATTTATTTGACATCTAAATTGTAATTTCATTTTTGGCAAACAATATGGGAAAATTTCCATATTTAAGCAGTTTTGGCTTGCTCTCAACAAAAGTTTATCCATCACTGCTCTAAAACTCTACGGTATGTCGTCGTATAAAAATGAACTCAAATTTAAGAGCACCTTGAATTTTTCCACGTCAAATTTAAGGTCAAAGCTCTATTTATTATATTGTTGTGGATATGTAACGCCTGGATATACATTAAGCTTGGCACAAAATGAGACTTATTTATAATGTGATATTTTTTCTGTCAATCTTTCAGGACTATAATGGTGCTCTCCCTAGTAGTGTCGACTCTGAAATGTGGCACGGTGCTAAAAGGAATTTTAATCAAATGTTCCAAGAAGGATGGTATGAGAATTTAAGAAGTTATCCATAAAAGCCCTGTCCCCGACAAAGGAACTTTAAGGTTGTATATTCCACAAGGATGCTTTATATCAGCGAGCGCTTTTCATATTAATTAATGTGGATTTTTTAAAAATTAAATGATCGCAAAAAATGTATGATATTTACTCACCAAATTATGGTGCCTTAATTTTGGAAATATTTGGGTCATACCTGAAAACAGAAAAAAAAATATTAATGTGATTTTTCGGTTGTATGTGGTGATTGTCATTAGTACCTCCAGGGATTGTGAAATTGAATTTCACAATCAAGTGTCGAATGTAAATTAACTTAAATCTGATAGAATGTATGTAAATCTGGACGATGGACATAAATTTATTCAGTGAATTTTTTAAATAAAAATACTTTTTTTTATTTTTACAAATGACGTCAATAGAAATTTTACTTTAATTAAATGTCGATGGAAATATCTGCTACAATTCCCAATCTTTGATCGGGACTCTATTCATTTTCAAGATTGGATAGAATCCTACAAAGGATGAACCTCAGTCTTTCCTTTGTGCTTTTAAATTTAAAATAGCCTTCGCTGAAGAAGATCAGTTATAAATTCATTCTTGAATCTTGAAATAAATTTTAATATGATTTTTATAATTCAAATATTATAAAAATATATTTTTACAAAGCTTCTTAATAAAAATATTTTGTAAAATTTTATCAAAATATTAGGGCTTTTCAATATTGCAGAGCGCTCTATTGATAAAACGTGAAACTTTTTACTTGATATAATCCAGGAAATGGTTTGTTTCTTGGATAAGTTATCATAATATTTTAAACATCCAATAGGATTAAAAATATTATTATTTCAAAATTGTTTTTTATCAAATCAAATAGGTATTAATTGCTTATATTATATAAATATTGCTAAGATTTTTCAATGAAACTCAGATGATTTTCTGCTTTCATCGTATTAATAAGTTGAATGATATTTTTACATCATAAAATCATATAGGGGCGTAATAAAATAAACCATGGAGCTCAATATTCAAAACCATTCCATATAGCCATAAAATTATCGCCCTTATTCGTGGCTGTCACCCAATCGTCAATTTCACGAATGGGGTCATTTTACTAACACACCGTGGTTATTTTGCCGCTTCAGAAGCATTTTTATAGGAAGCATAAAATCCTAAATCAATCGAATTTCCATCGTAAAAATCGGTTCGCTTTCCCAAGTGTGCTCTTGTCAAATTTGCTCTATCCCCAGGGAAAGTTTTCGCAATGGAAAAGCGATAGACCTCACCTCAATAATACACTTTTCGACAAGGGGAATCAATTATTTTTGGCGTTGAAGAAGATTTTACCTGTAATTTATTTTAAACGGATTTTCATAGAAATTGATCTCATCATCTTTAAAACACACATAAGCCAAATAATTTTTAACGTTACGTAAATAACTATCAAAAGCAAATCTATTTTAAAAAATCATCAAAGTGTTATTGAATAAAAAGCTTAAAATGCAAGTTCCACATCCAAACGAGCATGTATAATATGCAATTAAGCTCGTGCATGCTTATGGAAAAAATAGTTCAAACAAACACCTCTCATAAGCTTCCCTGCAAAATTAATTTAAAATTTTTCATTATTTTATAAAGCATTTAAAAATAAAATTGAGCATCGTCTTAGAGTTTATCGAATTTTTTGCCGTTTTATGCTTCAATTCTATCAATTAACTTTTAAAAAAACTTATTTTATACGCTCTTTCCAGAAATTTTCATAATAATTAAGTTTTTGTAGTTCTGAAGAAAGTTCGTTCATGCTATTTGAGCTTTGAAGAGAGCTCGGAAAAATATTTTTTCTATGATTATTTCAAAACTTTTGGAGAAAATTTTTCTCGTTTCATCAAAAATTAAAAACAATGTGATCATATTTTACTTGAATGAATTACTTTAGACAAGTTAAAAGCTAGAAAAAATAATCGTATAATACGGTATTCTTACAACACGGTTTCGTCTTAACACGATTAGAAAATTTCGGTTTGAAGATCAAACTAATTATTTCAACTCTTTTTGAAAACTGGTTTTATACATATATATATATATCAATTAGGTATATATATATATATATATATATATATAGGTATATATATATATATATATATATATACGAGATCATCTCATTCAATATTTTACATTTGAGTTCAATATATATATATTTTTAATGTAATAGTGAAATTTAATGACATTCAGAGGGCTTAAGATATGAACGTTTGAAATATTCAAAAATAACTGATGAAAGAAAAAAATTATAGATAAAATTTGGCGGAAATGGCATATGGAATTACTCAAAATTCAGATGTAAACGATGTAGTCGTTAAGCATTTTACCTTAAAAAAGTGTGGAAATCATCCAAAATTTAGCAAAAAGGCGTAGTTTTATACAAACAAATATATAAAGAATCCCACTGTATAAATCTTTTTGTATATAATATGAATATGAAAAAATGAATATAAAGTTTTTGTAAAAAATAACGTATAAAACTTCAGATTCTGATGGTTTAATGATGGGTATAATGCGGATTTTTTAAGGAGCCAATCGATTGAATTATTCAAATGTTACTTGTGGCTTAATTAAATCCAAAACAAAACAAAGAAGGGATTTGATCTTTTGAATTTTAAAATCTCCCGATAAGAGCCACCCACTTAGAAAGTAATGAGGTTCTGTTTCGTATTTCGCTGCATTGAAATGATTTATTCAAATATGGAGAATGCCGAAGGATGCTTCGGGGCTTTTGGATGGGGCTCATAAATAGCATTGCCTATTATAAGAATATAAATTGTATGATAAAAAGATTTTTTTTTCAAAATTTCGTTTATCTACTGTAAGTTAAAATAATATCAATATCACCTTATTTGTGCGGTAGATGCGTGTCGCGGAAAATCGCACAAAAAAAATACCGCATAACTTTGAAACAGCAATATATAATATATCAAAAATCGCATAAAAATAGTTAATAAAAAAACAGGAAAACAATAAGGCAATTAAAAATAATATTTTTGGTAACATTTAAGGGACGTCTTGCATCATTGGTAAAATTTTAAGGATGTCTGATATGTGGCATTTCAAATGTCACTCCACAAGCTGTAACTCCGCAAGTAGCTGGAATTTTGGAAATTCCTTTGGATAATGTATTTTTAAAATTCAAAACATTGGAAGAATGCAAAAAAAATGAAATCATTTTTTTTCAAAAATCTAAGCTAGAAAAAAGGTTGTGTTCTTAATTCAGCAATATCAGATGTAATATGATTTACCCAGCCCAATTTTTTTTTCAAATTTCGACTAGTGTTGATGATTTATTTTCTATTTTATCCAAAATAAAAATACTCTTTATGAAATAAAAAATTGCTTTAAAAAAAACCGCATAACTTCGAAATCGCACAAAAAAGTCGCATTTATCATACAAAATTCACTAAAAAATTACTTGTAAAAAATATTTTTTATTTTCAATTACACATCAATCTGTATCGGATGTCTTCTCTCTTCATCAAAGACCAACGAAAGAAATGTCTTTCTATAAATGGAAGTTGACCCATCAATGCCTGCTGACTCAGTCGTTAAGGGATCAAATATAATATAAAGCCATTCCTAGCAACTCCTCGTGCCTCGTACTCTAAATTTGCACACATATATTTGCAGATATCCGCAAACCCTTCTTGTGGAAATTTTCACTTTCTAGCTATATATTTCACATAAATCCAATTCGGGAATTCCTTTTAGTCCGGTGTCGGCGCGTGCTTATCGCAGATAGACGCAACTGACAAGGAAAAAATTCTGCTACACGCACAAAGGAAACCACATATTATTTGGACTTGGAAAAAGGATATGCTGTAAATATATCGTAAAAACTTTAAAAGCCAACGATGAATATCAGCACTCGTAAAATACAACGTTTGAGTCTCGTTATGGATGGTAATAAAAATGGCGCTCACATAACATAACGCATCTATTTTTAATCCTTGCTCAAATTTCAGCTTTGTGAATTTTACAATGGATGTCAATGAAGTTGTTAGAGAATATTATAGCAGAGTAAGAGCTTTAATAATTTTAACTAAGCAAAACAGAAGAAATAATAAATGTTTTCGGTTGGCTGTGCACAATACAGCAGGAAGAAACCCAAAAAGACTCTTTTGATGTTATTTTTAAGCAATTTTTTATTCTCTTCTCCTTTATGGTATATAAAGCAATTTAACCTTCCGTTCCTGCGGAGAACAATTATTTGTTATTCCTTCGAATATTT
This sequence comes from Stenopsyche tienmushanensis, assembly GCA_008973525.1. Classification (NCBI taxonomy): domain Eukaryota; kingdom Metazoa; phylum Arthropoda; class Insecta; order Trichoptera; family Stenopsychidae; genus Stenopsyche; species Stenopsyche tienmushanensis. The sequence goes on along the minus strand of WACJ01000162.1, from coordinate 558,454 downwards.
TAATATGAGTCAGCAAACTCGATTCAACGCTGAAGTGGAATACTGAAAAATTCATTTTCATCCCGTATTTTTATGGGGACTTTATTAATTTATGAAAACATTTCAGTCAACATTACATATGGCAAGCGCCGAAGGTTCGTTCATTTTAATCTGAAAAATTGCATAAACCTAAGCCCATTGGAAAGGTTCCTCATTATATTCATATTTTAAGAATGTTGTCGCTTTCTGATGATGCAACGTGGAAAACAGGTCAAGTTTCTTGAAGTGGACTCAAACTTTTGTCCACGAGGTGATACTTCACATTTTCATATGGAGAAGTTTCGCTTTGACTTTCTGGTCCAAATGAGAGCATAATTTTGAATTTGAGATACTTATTCCCTTTAAGTACCATTTTGTGATATATAAATTTGGCGATGGCTTGCCTCTTTGTACTTTTACTCATATAAATCCACTTTTCCAGAAGGGCTGTATTTTTTTTATTAAGTAATCAATATATTGGTATTATTCGACGAAAGAAATAATATTATGAATTCCATAATTCATTTTCGTTTCAATCAAGGAAGGTTTTTACATAATTAAGAATTTTTATTTGAGTATGCAGCTAGCTGTTAAATATCTTCATAAATGTTTTAAATAATTAATATTGAGGATTTTTAAATTGAATATTTTTTCCCTAAATCCAAAATCATCTAAAAGCTAATTTTTTGCAAGCATTTTATTATTCTGAAATTTTCTAGTTATTTTCTAAATGAATTATAAATAACAGATATGAAATATTAACAAAGAATTGAGTATTAATTTTTACTATCAATATGACATAATAAGCGATGTAAAATATCTGAAGCATGTTAAATATATGAAATCTCTAGTCAAAGTGAACAATTAGCAAATCGGAAAATGGACCTACAGCATGTAGTTCATACTTTCCACGAGCAGAATTTGACTTCTCTTTAAAAGGAGATTCCAACAACCCTTAAAGGAGTGACTCGAAATCTTCGTCAAATTGAACTTGCCTGTACTTCAACAAAACAGGTCGAGTATTCCACCGTCATTCACTTCCGTGTCAACCATTTAACCACCATGATAAACTCCCCATGGGATTTTAAAATAATAAGACTCCATTTGTATTTTATATATGACTAATAAATTTGTTCCGGCAAATCCCGGGTTATATTTGATTTGTCCTACTAAAACTCCTTGACTTCAAATGAGAAAAAAAAACAATTTTATTGTCTGAAAGAATTATTTATTACATAAAACTTAAATAGTTAATTAAAAAGCCTTTGATTTATAGGCTCGAGTAATCCAGTATTGAATTAAATTACACCAGAAAAGAGTAATTAAGATATAATTCTATATAGGTCAGCTGATTAACTCGTTTGTCGCGGTTCAAAGAAACGAATCCAGGACGAACAAGTGAGGACTAATTCAATTTATCGTACCGAGAGAACTATTTCTGTTCATTTTCGCAGCAAACCATTGAAATAACTCAATAATGTATTCATTTAAGTGTCGGTAATCGAATGTTCAACTGTGTATGCAAAACGATGAAAATCTCAAGAATTTAAAGATTTGCTCATCTGTGACGAAATTTAATATTTTATATCATTTCATGCGGATCTAAATCTGATGTACTTAAAAAGAAGCACGCGTTGAGAACGTTTCGGCACTCAAACAGTTCTCCAAAAGTATTTTTATCAGTCAAATATATTATGTTTATTTCTAGTCCTTAAAAGTAATAATATGTAAGAGGATCCTCTTATTTCAACGTACTAAAGAGGTACTTATCGTCTTTTGACGAGCATAATACTGCAAAATTTGCCAGCTTCAAAAGGTTCCGACTCAAAATGAACGCCAAATGTTCAAGAAAGATTATTATCACACATGAAGGATTATCTGACGGGATTTTTTTTACAGTCCATTAGATCCTTTTCCACTTTCCGTGATGTAATTCAATTACACATATTCACGACGGTCGGATACGTTGAAATTGAAATGTTTACTAATTCTCGGGCGGTCTAGTGTTTAGTAATGTGACAGTTGAAGATCGAGTGCTTATCCTTGAGCCTTTTTGGGTGATTTCGAGAACAAAGGACCCCCTGTGGTAGAGTGATCTGGGTATTTTATTTGACCGTGTCTAATTTGAATTTTGCGAACCATCGATAACGTACAAATTTGTCATATTAATTGATGTGGTTTGTAAGCATTACGTATGTGATGAATATTCAATTTAGCTTTAAAACGGTGTATCTAATGAGATTCATATTATATTTAATCAATTCTGAGCATGGGAGTTTTGTTTGATATGTGAAACCATTCAATCTGTTAAAATAATACGATTTAGTTGTAAGGTTTATTTTCATATTAATCACTGTTATTATTTACACACTATCTAATTTCCAAGCTGCTGAATACATCACGATGTAAAAGATTAGTATTTTTATGAAATCATACATAGTGATCCATATGAATTGTTATATATATATATGGAATTCCTTATAATGATTTAATGAAAACATATTTATTTCGGTCAGGTTGATGCCTAAAATGTTAAGGGATGAAAGCAATTCTCCAAAAATAATCATAAAGCAAATTGCAGTTTAATATATGTACTCATAAATGTCAACTATGAAACTTATATCATCAAAATAAACAGCTTTATCAACAAAAACAAAGATAATTTAGGGCCTTTGTTGCTCATTATTTACGAGATGCTGTAAGGAAAATTCATGCTCTGTTTTTAATTAGGGTCACTCATAATGGCTAACACTTAGATGATGTTTCAGTGATACAGCACGCACAGCTTCTCTCAATGATAATAACGGAAGGTAAATTATCTGAACCTACGTATCCCATTTTATATATACTAATTGACACCGCGGAATATTAATTTAAAATACCAATAGATAGATCGCCCGATTAAATAAAAATAAATGCATAGGGAGAATTCAAATTCAATTAAAAACTGAATATTATTGCATACAAAATAAACAAAACATAGGCATCATAAAGCATTGCAGAGCGCATTTTCGCAATGAAAATCAATTGTATCTTGAATTTCATTCATTACACACACTGCGATGGCCGGAAATATTGAGCCCCTATGCAAATAGAACCCCGTGATTCATCCTCTTCCCTATTTTTCGAACCATGCCTTCCTTCTCCATGTTTATTTTCAGACGGATAAAATCGAACATATTTTCTATTCATATATTTATTTTTAATCAATTTTAGCCTGATAAAACATATCTACTTTAACCCAATCGTTTTTATTATAATACTTAATGAATAAGCCCATGAGTTATTCTTATATTTATATATGATCCTGTTCAAATATCGATTGTAAATTCAATTTTCACCGTATTAACAAATTTTGGGATGTTGAAAGTTTTAATATTAAAAGTATTGATGATTAATGAAGTTGGACGGGGTCAATTGTGAATGGCTAACCTGCAATTACTACTACTAGGTAAAAACTGATATTTTTTAATATGTATGATACTTAATTCTACCAATAACCATCAAAGTGACATGTAATTTATTTTGAAAAATATATTTAATTTATAATTGGTTATTAATTTGGTAAAATCGGTTAAATTAACCTGGCCAAATTCGCAGGATTGTAGATAATTTCAACCTTTTTGTAATATATTAAGTTGATACGTAAATATCGTCGTATTTTTTTAAGAAAAAAAAGTTAACAATTTCAGAAAAACTTTATTAAATCAATCAATTAAATAATTCTCAAGTTAAAAGAATAAGGTGAATGCTCTTAAACATCCCAACTGAGCTCCTTTAATTTATAATGGAAGTTGATACCCTTGCGATTAACTAGTTCAGGGCGTTTTTGAAGAGTTAATACTTCTCAGCAATAATTGTTTAGTTATGTTGCAATAACTCGTAATAAATAATGGCCTTCATATCCCACCAAACACAAAGCATTATGTTTTTTATAAGTTCACCTTGGGAGTGGTTAATTGGTAATTTCCTATTTTGATAACCCATTTTACATCCATATTCATGATTTTGTCTCGCATACAAAGAAACACATGTGGCAACTCGGTTTAACAGGTTTGCGGGTAACCAAACGGGGTACTTGGAAACCTTTTCAATGCGATTCAGATGCCTCACCACCATATCTATCTTCATGGCGATGTTCTTAGTATTTTAATGGGGATCAGCTTCAAGTATGGCTTTAAGTACATCATCATCTGTGATTGAAGGCCGCCCCGTTATCAGTTGGAAAATTCCCTGATCTAAATTTATCAAGCCATCGTTGACTATTTTGAGCAACTATAGCACCTCTGCCATACACATAACATGTTTTTATTTATCAATGTTGCATTATGGCCTTTATTAAATTCAAAAAGGGATCAGTGTCGAATCTGCACTCTTTTTTCTGACAAGGAGTCTTTTTAACTCATTATCTGATTATGGACTGAAAATAATATTAGAATAAACTCACCTTTATATAATACAAAGGTAACATTTAGTACAGATATTAACATACTTGTATTGTGTAATTTGGCATCAAACTCTTGAAATATTGTAAAATTCTTCAATTGAAAAAAAAAATCGTATGATACGCTTAATATACATTTTCTTCATGTTTCTGATATTAAAGTAAACTTATTTGTACGTAAACCTTTAGATTGATGGTTTTTTTTTATAAAAACGTACGAATTTAAGATATTCCATAAATTTATTTCCTTGGAATTGCGTTTGGAAAAATAAAGGGGAATCTAATAAGATTCAAGAAATGTCTTGGCTAAAAATGCATCTATTATCTGATACGAATATAAGAAAATTCATTTTTAACTGTATGAAGATGATTTGAACCTTTTCGCCTTCTGATACAGGATTCATCTCAATTTCATCCTCGCTTTAAATAATTTGATTTTGTTGTTTTAGGAACATATATCAGAGGAATCTCGAGGTAGCGTATTGTTATTTGGTTCGACCCATTGGAAAGAAGATCTCAGTTTAATTATGATTTTTGTGAAATTGTATTAGTTCCGTTTAGTATAACATTTTTCATCATGTTTAAATATACACTTAAACCTTTTTTGTGCAGTAGATGGGTTTCGCGGAAAATCGCACAAAAAAAGCTATGACTTACATTGAAAAAGTGTAGATACGTTCCATGGATTTTAAAAATCGCATAACTTTGAAATAGCTGTATAATATATATTCAAAATCGCATAAAAAAATGAATTCAAAAAAAATCAGGAAAACAATAAGGCAATTGAAAATAACATTTTTGGTAACATTTAAAAGACGTCATTGCATCATTGGTAAAATATTAAGGATGCCTGACTAGAGAAATACTAACTATATTAATCACATACTATAATCGCATGATAATTTCCGTTGCGATTTTCGATGACTCAAAATCGCTCTCTTCTTCGGAAGAAATAATTTAGTCACTAAAATAGCTATAACTCCGTAAGTAGTTGGAATTTTGGAAATTCCTTTAGAGAATTTATTTTTAAAAGTGAAACATTGGAAAAATGCTAAAAAACGAAATCAAATTTTTCAAAAATCTAAAAAGAACAAAGGGCGTGGTCGTAATTCAGCGATAGCAGATGCAATATAATTTACACAATCCCAAATTTCGGTTAATGTTGATGATTTACTCTTTATGAAATAAAAAAAATAGCTTTAAAAAAACCGCATAACTTCGAAATCGCACAAAAAAAAGTCGCACAAAAAAAGGTTTGAGTGTAATTCGATAAAAATACGTTACGGTTTTTTTAAATTTTACTCTCAGTTTAAGTCCCGTCAAATTGACGGGTACCATAAATTTATATTAAAAAATAATGATAATTTCTTGAATGATTTATCTTTAAAAAAAACATCTATAAACAACATGCAAGGTACAAATATTGATACCAGTTCGAAATTCCAATAGAGTCATCTAACGCTTAAAATCTTTGATGATTGATTGAGGTACTTATTAATATTAACTTCTTGTTTTACAAGTATTACGCATATTAGGTTCCGACGGCGCGTACCATAATCAGCATCAAGATCAGTGATGCATGGAGCTATTCAGCTAAACGCCATGCCTTCGAATCAATGAGTTAATGTCAATTGCATAAGCTTTATTATTCATATATAATATATACAAGCTTGGGCCATATTTGCCTTCATTTTATAAAATTTCTGGGAAACAATCGCTATTATCTGATTTTTTTCCTATATTTACATAAGGGTATAAATTTATTTAAACGAGCGAACGTAGACTGGAATAAAAATTCTTCAGTGACATTTGAGTCATGAGTCAGACTCGTATTTGTTATATTTGTACCGCTAAACATATCATGGTATTCATACGTAATATAATACTTATATTTGGTTCAAATTTCTCACCACGTATCCTACACAATATTATAGGTTAATGATTGAAATATTTTAAAAAATGTGAACAGAACAATGTTGTTGCATGTCTATTAAGCTAATTATAAATAATCGTAGTAAGTAATCGTAATTTATACAATTTTTCAGTCAGATGTATATGACAGATCTTTTTCAATATTTCAGTGCATATTGAAATATTGGAAATGGAATGTAATGAAATTGCAATTTAAACCTGATGAACAATTTATTGCCTTCGCGAATATTCATACAAATAAATTATAGCTTGACGCGTGGTCGTTGATGATTTAGTATGCTGAGAGCTCCAATTTCGAGAATGAAAATAGTTCTATTTATTTATTTTTTAGGCCAAATTACTAAATTTTCGATGATCATTTTTTTAAATGTAGGTGACCCGATAAGATTAAATATCGGATAAGAGGTATCAGCTAATTGAATTTATCGGTTTAACTATGTTCGGTCCCTCTGTAATTTCTGTCAACAGGGAGTCAAGTGGTACGAGAGAGTAAACTTTGACAAAGAACAAAGAACAACACGAAAGTTAATTAGCGAGCTCCACAGACGACGACAAAAAATATTATTATTTTTCATCGACTTAATTGTCTGTCCAGGGTGGAGAGCAACTGGAGATATTTCTTAGAAATAATGGATAGGCAGGCGGGGAAGGACCAAGGCTTCATTTGGAGGCATTGCAAATTTAACAGTTTTTGAAAGTAATTAAAAAAATTAAAAAAAGGCGAAAAAACGCGAATGGAATATTGTGAAAAATAACGATTCCGAGTGCAGAATTAAAAAAGTTTCCGAGCAAAATGAAGAAGTAAAAAATATAATAAGGGCACGTTTCTAAAAGTGATCATCAGGAGAGAATTAATCTAGGCCTCAAGCAGCAGCGTAAAGTTTTACTGTTTTCAATGAATGGACACTTTCTGATTATTTGGAATTCAATTAAATACGATGAAAGTCGACAATTTTATCTTATGAGATTATTCATTTGAGGCAGGAATGCAAGCTATCAGAGCTATAAAAAAATCAACACGAAAGACTTGAAATCTCGAATAGTATAAAATGTTTAATTACACCCTCCATAAAGCGGTCGTATCTTTAAGGACAAAGAACATAAATCCGCGAATGTCGAAAAGCTGATCTCGTCACATTTTTATTTTACCGATCATAAAAGCTGAGGACGTCATAGCATTTGAAGCTGTATAATTTTCAAATAAAAAATGAATACCTTTCCGATGATAAGGTGATCAAATTTGGAAGATAAAATTAAGTAAATATTTATATTAAAAGGTTTGCTTGTGCATAATTCATTTAAAATGCTATTTACTATTGTTATGACTTCTTAAAGCTGAATGCTGCAAAATTTGTCGAGAAATAAATAAATAATATTCTCATAACCAAAAATACATTTGTAGGCTAACAAAGAACCCTTTTTCATTTCTGTAATAAATCTTTACCCAAATTATAGCCTTGGGTATAATCTACTATAAGATTAACGGATAACTGATCCTTGTAATTCGTTTTGTTGTAATTTAGTCCAAAGTTGCAAATTGGGAATTACTTAAACAAAAAAATATGCTCTAAATTTTAACTATTTTAAGATACACAAAGATCTAAAAATTAAATATGGGATTAACCACAAACACATTTTTTAGCTAATTTATTCATGGACGATGATCAAATTATTTTTCCCATCAGATATGCCTGAAACTCACCTTTGAGGGGATGAAAACCCCTTGAAGCGTAAACCAGATAAGAATTTGCCCATGCGGATTTTTATATAAAAATATAAATTAATGCGTAAAAATATGCTTTTTATTCGCAACTATTTCAATGGATTGAAATATCTTCTTAATGCGTACAGACACCTATAAATATTTTGATATAATCCCTCAAGGACTTATTTACTGCTGCCAAATCTTATGCCACAAAGAATTCCAGTGAAATTCTCTTATGTGAGATACCACAAAGAAAAAGACTAATGCCATTCAGTTTGGTAACATATTAAATTAAATGGTAGCAAACAACACATCGTACATTAATTCTATTAAATTCAACATAAGTGTGGAATATTTCTTTAATATATTTTATTTTAAGTATAAGTATTCATATTGGCATCAATCCTTTTTGTCAAAATTTAAGATATTTAAGTCATGATCAAGCATTTAAATTCATTTAAGAACACGAATCAATTGAATTAAATAATTTAACTGCCAGTTAGAATTTAAGTTAAATTCTAAAAAATATATTTTGCCATTCATTTGCACAAGATCGTTTCACAAATGATCCTTTTTTTATGACAAACCTTCCACTAAAACAACAACTAGGTATATCAACATTTCCTGCATACTATACAATTTGTTTCACCACTTACTGTTGTGACAACTTTTATAGTACTTCATTTATTACAGCTCAACATCTCGATGAGGCCAGCTTTATGGCACATTTTACTTGATCCTATGTAACTTTATAACCTTGGTAGGAATACCGTGTTAATGCATTGGCTGGTTTAGTACCAATATATACCAATGGATTGGGTTGATTTTGTTGCAAAATATAATTATAATAATGGCAATGCATATTGAGGCTGCAGAGTGATGGAATATATTGTTCACACATTGATATTATGTTGAAGTTTACTTAGCTACTTTATATTAAATTATTTATAATTAAGCTGTGATATATTTTATTATATTATTAGTCGATTTCAAATCCTAAATATGGAGAAAATTTATAGTTAGAATTAATATTCCCTCGAGTGCCAATATATCAATTTAATGTTTATACAAACAATTTACTATATAGGCAGCAGTATCAAAAAATACATATGAAAAATTAAATACAACGCTAAAACTTTAAAGTTTTACGCTTAATTTTTATTAGTATATCCTAAAGGTTAAATAATTCAGGTATTTTTATGAGTTTAAATTAGGCAGGCAATAAGAAAGTTCAACAATTTTTCAGGCTTTAATTGAATCCGAAAGGAGAATTGTTAAAAGAGGAGTCGGAACAAAACGATGTAATATCCATATTAAAACTTTAAATTACCAACAGACTGATTTTCAGCTCCGACACGAACCACTTTTGAGCCGTTTGAATTATGACCCAATTTCAAGACGTGAATGGTTTCTAGTTAAATTACAGGATCCAAAGAGATATCCGATAGAACCTTACACCATGGGTTTCATTTAATTTGGCTGGTTTTATGGTATTAACTCAGACTTTGAACGAGCGGATATAAACGCGTTAGTTATTGATTTAAGACTAATTTATCCGCCCGCGCTCCCAGAGTATGAACCCATTCAAATATGGGAATAATCTGATATAAAACACCGGTTCGCTTTCTATTTAACGAGAAATTGTTTTTTTCTGCCGGGGCTGTGTGTATTTAATGGAGCGGAGGTAGAAATAGATCTGTTCTTCGTTTACGGTCATTGAAAGTCTTCTATGAATGATTCATCCCACTTTATTTGAAAGCACCAAAAGAATTCGTTATACGAAAGGGGTTCTGTGCGAATAAAAGCTCTTGCATAAAGAATGGTCTGGTTAAGCGAAAAGTACACAGTGTCTGTGTCCTATTTATGAATATTTCATTACGATGAATTTTACGTACAAAAGGTAATTATGCAGTATCAAATTGCTGTTTTATTTTTAACAAAACCTTTTTCTTGTTGCCTCGGAGTTGAGACCTTAAAACTTTTTAAAATTCATGGCAGACGACAAGAATCTCCCTTTGAAGAATGCCATAGCCTAAATCCGTTTATAAGTAAATCGGTATGAAGTCGCACGGGCTTTTTAAACATAATTATTTTTGTCAAACAAATGTTTCTTCTTTGTTTGCTGAAAATAATTAATATTTAACCAGACGAGAAATTATGTTCATAATTCATGACTTGTAACCATGTTTTACTTTGAAGCATAAAATAATTATTTTCTTTTGCTCGCCGATGTAAAAAGATAAGAAGGAAAGATGGTCAACTGGCAAAGTCTAATGCATCTAAATTTTATAAAGATAAAAGATATTTGTTAGATGGTTTCGTATGAAATGTCCGATTTTGTAGAGCCGCAATATAACTGGAATAAAAAATTGGAAACAAAATATTGATCACAGTATATTGATCATATGTGCCTATCAAAACGAGAAAAGATGTAGAAGTAATATGAATAGTAGACTTTAAATACTAAAAAATATCAAGAAAAATAACCATGCTACTATTATTTTGCTAATAAAAGATAGTTTGAAAGTTTTAAAAAGCAATTCTCAATTCATAATATTGAAATTCGATGAGAATTTATCAGCGACATGAAATCTTCCAAAATAAACGAATTTTCGAACTCAAATTTAAGATAAAATTATCAACGCAGTTAGCCCTTTATCACGAAAAAAATATTTAAAAACCTCAAGATCCATTAAAATGTGAAAACAATTTTAGATTCACCAATATATGTCCCTAGCATAATAACTTTTAGGTATTAAAAATATTTCATTTTTTACGGAAAATATGGCGACTCAGTGATGAGTCGCTGTGCTTACGAACACTCTTTAATCTTTCAAACATGATTATACTCCATTACCAAATTAAGTTTTGACTGCAATGAAACCTATCTATGAAGATATCAGTAAAAATGAGCTTCTGGAGCGGTGTGTTGGTGGTTTCACACAAAATAATAATGAAAGCTTGAACCAAAATACTATATCTGGAAGGTTACTCCAAAAATACTTCCTGCTGGTTCAAAGATCGTTAATATTGCTGCATTAGTCGCTGCTTGCACTTTTAATGAAAGAACATTAGCTTCATTATTATTTATGCAAGGTATGGATTAAAAACTTGGTTGAAATTCCCACGAATATGTCCGAAATTCAGATGAAAACCGTATTGAACGATATTGATGAAATTTTACACTAACCTTCAAGATATAATTCACAAGAACTTGGACGAAGGACTCTTTAAGGTTCAATCACAACTATTAAAAAAAATATATATATTGAGCAAATTTCACCAAAATTTGCATTTTTTTGTAAAAAGGTCTACCAATTAGAGGTTAAAGAAAACCAAATTTTTGAAATATGAATAGTAGTTTGTATATTTTCTATAATGTTTTTTTAAAAAGCAGTATATTTAATTAAATATCTATGTTTTTTTGGAGCACACACCAAAATTTGGGCTCTTTTGTAACTCAAATATACATTATACAATACTTTCGTGGATCAATATAACCATATACATTTAAACCTTTTTTTGTGTGGAAAATCGTACAAAAAAAGCTATGACTTCCATAGAAAAATTGAAGATGCGTTCCATGGATTTTAAAAACCGCATAACTTTGAAACAGTCATATAAAATATATTAAAAATCGCATAAAAAAAGTTAATAAAAAAACGGGAAAAATATAAGACAGTTAAAATAATATTTTTGGTAACATTTAAAGGACGTCTTGCATCATTGGTAAATTTTTAAGGATATCTGATATCTGGCATCTCAAATGCCAGACATCCACTAGAGAAATACTAACTATTTTAATTACATACTATCATCGTTGTATGATAATTTTCGTTACAATTTTCGATGACTCAAAATCGCTTTCTTCTTCGAAAGAAATAGTATATTCAGTGTCAAGATTAGATTCAAGAAGAAGTTAAGAATTTCTCTTTCCAACAAAATAATTCATAATTAGTAAAGATGTCACTATAGTCCCTAACTCAAAAAATAAAACCCAAAATGGCGACTGCTTAAAAAAAATTCAAGTCATTTTTTGATCTCATTTGGTCACAGTTTTAATTCTTTTTTTAATAGTTAAAAATATGCACTGTATCATATTTACATTGTATTAAATCCGTGTTAGATTTATTCTGAACGACTGGTCTGTAAACAAGGTGCATAATCAACGTATAGAGTTGGATCGACTGTGTCAACGATGTGAACTGGTTGTCCTATTTTATCATCACAAACTCGATTTCGTCGGGAAAATCAATATTTTCAAGTATCAGTCGAACATCCGCTTGATTTTCGTAGAGGAAATGGGTTGCGCTACATTCAATAAATAAATATTAAAATGCTAAGTTATTGAAGTGATAGTATCATGATAATTTTTTAAAGCTATAAATGTCTTTGATTAGATGCTTATCGGTTCATAGCTTGGGTAGTTGAAGTTGACCCTTTTAATGCAATCATCGGAGCATAAGCTTGTCAACTAAAATTGGCTTCAACTAACTTTATTAGTGTACTACAAATTCGATCTTAGTTTCGAGATGGCAGAAATCCGCAAGTTTGCAATAAATATGTATTTCAATATCAATGTATCCATTACGACGATAATCTTTAAATGCCGCTGAATTGAAATTGAACGAACGATTTTGTTTTGATGTCCTGTGAAACTACCAGGGGATTGCACATATGAAGGGATAGAATTGCGAACCAAAACACGTAAAATAACAAACGTTAATGGATATCGCATGTCTTAAAGCCGATCTCCTAAATCGTAAACACTCTTCGGGTATCCCATTTAAATAAAGACATTTTTTTGGTTCATCCCCCTTGAAAAGTGTTTGTTTTTATTTGCAAAATAAAAACTTTGGTGTTTGTGTTGTCTCATAATTTGCTGTTGTTTATCGAACGTATTTGCGTCAATTAGTCGAAGTGTCTTAGGATGTGCGATATCCTTTGTGAGTTTGCGTTGTGTTAATCATGTAATGGAACGAAAATACACCGTGCTTATTTCAGTTATTTGCTCGAATGGATATTCTAACCGACTTGATGTTTCCACATATGTGTTTTGCAGGTTAAATTATCGACTGGGAAAGGGTTTTATCTAAATACAAGAGAGGAAGAGCAGTCTATTACTTCTCCGCGAATGGCTATTAACCTTTTGCTTCGGCTTTATTTGTATACCGAAATGTAAATCCAAAGTCACAGCGTAACATATGCTCGTTACGTTGAAGTCTCAATACAATCACATTGCGGCTTGAATCAAAGACCAATATAAATAAATATGGACATAGATTATTTTAAAGCTCGTTAAAAACGAGCTTTCGTGTGAGAGTAGCGTAAACTCGTCCCGTAAGGCAGGGCGAAATTGAATTATTTTCATTATGGCACTCTCGTTAAGATATACTGTCTAATGCAAGAGGCGGAGGCTATATAATTTTATGTGCCTTATTTGTAAGCGGCTCTAAAATTACAAAGTTATATAAAAGGTATTATTAAGCCCTTATAAATGCAACTGAAAGCTTAAGAGCTATGAAAGCCATCGTAAATTGACATGGTGTGTGGTTTAAAAGCAACCTCATTGTGCTGATAAAAATATATTATAGATAGAATCGTCCTTCTTCTTAGTTTTTTTTTAAATTTATGTATGCATTTAAAGTATATATTATATTTCAAGTATAATTAAGATGTTGATTAGAATGGAATTAATATAATAATTCGCATTAAAACAGTCGGGTTCTACAATAGGAAGTTCCAATTAATTGGATTGGTTAACATATTTGTTGGTGTCGTCAGTGGAATCAGATCCTTGTCAAGAAATCGTGAAACTGCCAATAAAGTTTTATTGTCCATGGACAATTATATAGAAACAAATTTATGGATTTAGTGAAATAAATTAACAAAGGGATGAAAAATATATAGTATCTTCTTATACTTGAATCATTATTGACAATGAAAAAGCTTAGTCTTTGTATATGGAATGTCATTTAATTAATTTATTTAGAATGTTGAATTTTATCAAACAGTTCAAATTTTGAATAGATTAATGATCTGCAGGAATGAAGAAATAAATAAGTATTAGTACAGTGGTTATAATCTTGGATTCTTATTATAAATATTCGAAATTAAGTCCAGATTGTGGAAAGAGTTTTCATAAAGTTGAATAGAAGATTTTGAAAGCATTTTGTATATGTTTTCAATATTAAATCTTTAATTATTAATACATATTTAATTATTAAGGTTGGTTAAAATATAGTATTTGCCCAAGATCCATACAAAAAAGAATCTAATATGCAGAATACTGTTAAACAAGATATCCTTCCTCAAATATGAAACATGCGTGTAATTCTGTTTAAACGTGTCGACTTGTTTGTACTATTTGAAACAAGATGTTGAAATATTCACATACTCAGATGAAAGTAAATATTACGAACATGTTCATTTGTCGGATTTATTTTATTTACATGTCACAAAGCATCAAGGCACTCAGCATCCTTTTTATCCCGCGTCCTGAATTTTCTCTGCGTTAGTATGGTCACACTAAGCAGACTGATAAATTGTCTTCATTCTTTAACGTTTAACCATTTGTCATGTTGAAGTCGTCGCCTCTCATACAACCTTTTTAACAAGCTTTTCATAAACTGGCGTATAAATTTCATTTTTTTCCCCATTCAACAAAAAGAAGATTCGAGTCAAAAACGTAGAGGAGGAAAATACATTTATTTTTTTCGCAAAGGGCCGAACAATTTGAGCGTTTTTACTTTAAGTGTTCACTTTCTGGAAAGAAGCGTGTATCTAAGTCTTAGCCGTGGTGAAATTGTTTCTTCTCTGAATGCAAATTATTAACTGGAAATATTTCAACGCAAAAATAAGATTTGCTCTTTATAAAGGTAAAAATTCCGCGATTTTCCGGGCAGGATAAATTCGTAAGTTTTCTTTGGCGAACACAAAAGGAACATCATTTCAACACAAACAGCCCGAGGCTCTCGATCGTACTTCTTCCGTTTTGATAGAAAATATAACAGTGAATAATTTCTCTGTATAAACGGAGAAAATTATTCGACTATGACGTGATAAGTGATTATTTTCAAGAATGGCGAAACCAAAATTATTTTCATTAAATCAATTGTTAATTCCGATCGAAATTCTTTCAAGTATTTGCTAAATAATTTAAAACTGTTACCAAATCAATGGACAATACATACAAAAATATCACACGTTTGTATACAAACAAAATGAATAAAGCTACGTCATTTATAACTTATTTTTTGTATATCCATGAGAACGCCCTGAAAATGTTATGGTCGAAGATCCGTATAAAAATTATTAGTAATAAATCTTTCCGAATTTAAACCATTAAATACAAAATGATTTTAAATAGTCATTCGAACCAGAAAAAATGGTAGAATTTGGTGTGTTTTTAGAGAAAATCTATAAAATTAGAGCAGAAGAACTGGAATACAAAATATCCGGTAAAATCTCGATTTGATAGAAAATGTTATTTTAACGATAGCCATAAACTGATCCCTACTCTTTACGCTATCTATTCATAATCGCCTAGGAAAATATATTAGAAATTCTGATTCATAGCCGAGCTTAAAGTGTTTCTTTGAATTTTACAGAATAAATAAATCCTGTTATATGCGAATATACAATTTAGGAAGTGCGAAAAACATCTTTTCATTTCATGGTAGCAAATAAATTATGGATATTTCTGAATATAAACAATAGTCCCGTATATAATGTAACGTAAAGTATCCGAATTTATCGAAAAAAAGAACTCTTATGCTGATTTTAACGGCAATCATTCCTTTCTGATAAAATATTCAGATAGTATCTGATAATTGATTTTGAATGAAACTCTACCGCTCATTAAAAACATCTTGTTGACATCATAATATTAAATTTGCTTTCTAGTATCGTTTGAATCATATGTAATTTAATTTCTCTTTCAGTCGTTGTTTTGAACATAGAATCTTGCTGATCTTAAAGAGAATAGCGCTTTCATATATTTTAACAACATCAATACTAAGAAAGAGAACACAAAGCTTTGTCTCGTATAGCTCTGAAGCTTTAAGCTCAGATCGTGAGTACATATGAGATTTTTACTTCTTTTTATACGTCATAATATTTTTGTTGGCAAATTTTATAAGTTTTTAAATTATTATCGATAAGTGGAATATATTCATTGTAATATATGGGGTATGATCTGATATGAGGGTTGAATATTGCAGATATTGCTTCGCAATAAACATAATTGGACGATAATTAAGTATAACTCATTAATGTAATTGAACGATGTTGAATTAAAAATATATGGGATATACTATGAATTAAATCCTGGATTTACAGATATATAATTTCGATTGATTGGTAAATTTATATTTTACAAATAATTTTTCAGTTTACATAAATCTCATCGTTTATATAACGTAGATGAAAATTGGTAGATTTGATTATTGAGACTCGGTTATTTACCAAAAATATATTTTATAATGCAATGGCATGTATAAGAAACGTCAAAATCCTTTATGTTGGGATTTGTTTATGGGTTATTACGGTATTGAAATATGGCCATAAATATGTTCTTTTATAAATCCATTGTTAGCTTTATTGCCCAAAAGATCAGTTTCGTATATCAAAACGGTGATTTAAAACTTGTATTATTAGAAAATAATAGGATTCATACAATTGTCTCTGACTTTATCATTAATTTTACTCCATTATTCATAATACAAACTCTCTCCTACAAATAAATAATCGATTAATTAATTTATTTATAGGAATTTATTTATTTATAAATTAAAAAAATAGATTTATGCAAACATTCACCATTTATATTTGTTCAATAGCAGTTTTTATATACATCGTCCATAAAGAAATTGTCCAATAAAATATTTTTTCGTATTAATTTCCCTATTATTTTCTTAATTTTTAAATACCACAAGGATTTATCGGCCATGAAACATGCAGGAAATGTATGTTTAATTAATTATTTTGAAAGCGTAGGTTTTCAGAGATTTCTTCAGTCGGCTGATTTTAAACTGGGTGTGTTAAAAAATAGACGTTGAAAACCTTAAAATTCGACATTAAAGCTTCATATTAATTATGAGAAGCAGGCAAAAATATTCAAGCACGATATTTTAATGAACTCGGTATCATTCAAATTTGCAGGGATAAATTTCAATAAGGCTGAAATCATGTGCACCAAAAATCATGAATTTTTTGCATCGGCACCTTGCTACCGCTGAAGGGTTTCTGATCAAATTTGTTGCATTGGAGGGATTTATGAATTTTTAAAATGAACATTTTTCACATAGAGAAAATTTGAAGCATACTTGTCAGTGTGAATTTCCGTATTCGAGACAAAATCGCATAGACTGGGCATAATTCCAAATTCGGCTCTGCATTGAGCTTTGTACGACTCCCGTGATCAATTACATGTTTCAATTTTCTTCCCCATTGTCTGAACAAAATGTCTATTTTTGTTCTTGAATTCTTTATATTTTTATTTTACAAGATATGGATATTCTTTGCCATGCGACCAAGTCGAGTTTCATTAATAAATAAATAATAACTGGAGAGTTTTCTACTTAAAATTCCACAATAAAAATTGAAGCATACAGCATGAAGGCATACAAATTTGTTGCAATTTCGATTAGCAGAAGAACATCGAGCAATTTTATTAAAATATATATTTCTTCGTCAGTAATAACTTTCGATTTTAAATCCTTTAACCTTTTGAGGAGTTCAGTCGCATATTTGCGATCGAATTCCATAGATTCTGAAAGAACATTTTTACACGTTGAAATCGGAGAGAAACAGAGACAGAAAAAGTGTCTTGCAGTTTAGAAATTGTGAATAAAAACACAAACGAAGAAAGCATCTTGCGTAGATTGTACGATTGTATAGATCGATAAACCTAATTTATCGACTAATAATAACCCAAATTAATCGATTTCAAGTGTATTGTTTATGTTTATGCGAAGAAATGAACGATTCTTGTGTGCTATCAATAGCGTTTCTTTATTTATATACAAGATTCGTACACGCTGCGCGGCTTTGACAGATAAATGGATTTGTACGAATGATAAATAATGGACATATGAATATAACATTCAAGTTTATGATTATTTTAAATTAGCTCACTACTCTAAGGTCTAATGATTTGTTGGCAAATTCGTAGAGTAAAAGAAACCTTTTTAGCATCATCTTGTTTTAACTTTCTAAATTATTTGATAAAAAACGAATAATATTCGATTAATTTTATAAATATTTGAATTTTCGAATATTGAAAAGAGCCCAAATATATTCTAATATCGAATATTCGATTGGGACCTCTAATCACAATTAAGGAGACATGGAAATAAGATTTTGGAATTTCAAAATCTCACATTATCATCATCTAGTTTAATGCATAAATCTAATTGACCGATTTAAAATAGAGTTAACGCAATAGTATCATTGAACAATTTTTTCGAAAGTATGATTTGAGTTGCCCTAAATTCAGAAGCCAATAAATCTAGTTATTACGCTTTTTACTCTGAAAACTAGGTACTTCCATTGAAAAAACTCAAAATAAAAGAATGAAATTCATATTTAGTTCCATATCCATCATTTTTTTCAGCTTTATCATTCACAATAAAATTAATTCAAAAAACGTGATATCATTATGATAGTATTTTTAGGGGCATATTAATTGTGTTCTGTTCATATTTGATTATGTATGGGTATCTGTATTTTTGTATAATCCAATAGAACAAAACCTAGGGGTTAATATAGCTTTGTTCTAAAACAATCACTAAACAAAACAACCCCCATGGAGAGACTTGTGGCTTAACGAAGGAAATATTTCACTTTGCTTTCGTGTCAAAGTTAACAACCGAACTTTTTCAAACTTCCACGGTAATTTAGTTTTTTTTCAAATTTTTTTACAAGCCCAAGGAAGCAAGTAGGGATTTCTTTTTCCACAAATCGTGTAATTTTATCCCTGATAAATTAGATCAGTATTTTAACTCCCCCCAAACAGCAAAAGATGTATTGTCTCGACCTTAAATTGAATTACGGTGATATAAATACACCGTACGGTATAAGAAAGTACGTCTTATTGATCTGTGTATAATTAGCTTTGAATTGTTTATGCTAGACTATCGCAAGTCTCGGAATCTTAAACGAAAGACTAACACATTATTTATTCGCGAACCTCCCCTCAAATGGATCTGTAAATTGCTCCCAAAGGTTAATTGAAGGATTTTATTTATTTTCGTAATTAGAACATAATTTTAAGCGGAAAATGTTGGAGGGCTTACAGCGGAGTATTTCAGCCAAGGGCCTCAACTTATGGAATTGAAAATCAATATCGCTGCATGAACTGCTTAATTACTCAAAATGTTGATTCAAAGTATTCCAAT
Organism: Stenopsyche tienmushanensis; assembly: GCA_008973525.1. Taxonomy (NCBI): domain Eukaryota; kingdom Metazoa; phylum Arthropoda; class Insecta; order Trichoptera; family Stenopsychidae; genus Stenopsyche; species Stenopsyche tienmushanensis. The sequence goes on along the minus strand of WACJ01000162.1, from coordinate 538,956 downwards.
CATCCCATATGCGTACATAATTTGATTCGGAGCCGTCAAATTAAGGTAATTAATCAGGCATGTACCATTCCACCCATCTTGAAATTTTGACTCAAAATAAAAAAAAAACGCTTGAAATAATAACCCACCGAATAATATGTCCTATTTATCAGATGATAGGAGTTGTAAAAAAGTATGCTAATTTACAAAAATTGTTATGTTCTCATAAAGTGCAAAACATATATAATTTTACATATATAATGAAAAGTATTTAATAAAAAATAAACATATATATGAAATAAAATTAATTATAGAATCTTGGTGAGTTCGTTCCCGCAGGATGAGTATCGAAGTAAAAATATACAACTTTATAGAATATGTTATGTATGTTGGGATCAAATTATTTCAACTTACACTTGCAACAAATTGAAAAGTATGAGCTTCGAGCATTTCAACTACTATTTCAACTGCAGAATGAAAAGTTCTAGGAATTTATATTTGCTTTGGGAAGCTTTAATAAAAGACGACTTTCCTAAGAAGATCATCTTTCTTAAAAGTTTTTTTAACAAATGCCAATGTGCCTTAAAAATTGATTTATATAGAAAACTACAAATTTAAGCATTTGAAATGAAATTTTAACTATTCTTAGAATGACATATATTTGAATTATATCGAAACTCCACGTTAATATTTTCTATATACACGTAAATTTATTTTTTAGAATGATTAGCTGATTTATTAGCTATAATTATTAAAGATTACTTTTATACATATCAGACTATTGATTCATCAATATATCGATATTTTTTATATGATAAGATTACTTTTATATATATATATATATATAATGTTTAAAATGCTAGAAAGAATTATTTATTCTAAAGGTACTACCTGTTTTTTAACATAATGGTTAGATTAAGATAAGTTTATTACAATATAACTATTTTAGATAGAGTGGAAAGATCATAAAAAAATGTAGTTTCAATATTGATTATTTTAGAAACAGAAAATTAACGGTAACTTTGTTCAGGAATATCGATCTCTCATATTTGTTTATACGATATTTTTTTATTTCCACAATCTGGATTTAAACGCAAACCATTGTAATAAAAATCCTAGAACCAAAGCTTTATATCAACAGTCGGTCTGGAAATAAAGAATCTTTTGATACGTGTAAAGCTACTTTAGTCGACTTACAATCAATAGTATAAAGAAATAATACGTCCTATATATAGGTCAATGGGCATATATGAGACAAGGAAAAAGAGTTATTGTTGTTTTTTATTATTAATATAATAAAATGTTCATTCTACTAGAATAATTATTAAAGCATGGTTGTAAGTTTAAATTTCTGTGTATAAATTGTAATGTTAGTCACTTTATGCCCGTGTTTGATATTGAGATGTTGGGTATAGTGATTAGATTATTATATTGAAAATGCTGCAGAATTATTCCCAAAGATCCAACATAGTTTAAAGTAACTCCTAGGAGATGGTAGGTCACAATGTGATGGATCACTTAATATTAAAAGACGTTTGAACTATAATTCTGTTTCCAGGATAATATTTAATTATTTACTTATCCACATTAATATTTCAATTAAATTGGCAGAAGATAAATAAAGATAATACAAGTTTGATGTTTTGTTCTTTAAAGCCATTTATGTAAATCATAATTCAAGTTTAAATTGAGATTGAGCGAGTTCGGAAGAAACTTATTTGGTATTCATCGTGAGCAGTCTGAAACAGCCTTTAATTGATAGGAAAACTGATCGGATATTTTCATTCGTTTTCGCGGTGGGAGATGTCAAAACGAGATACTTCGGCAACGAGAAGTAATACAGAAGTTCCAGCATATTACAAATTTTATCAATAAATGTCATGGCATCTTCCGGCGTTATAAAATAAACCCTCACGTAATATATTTATAAAATAATTAACTTAATACTTACGAGGGGAAACTTTACCAACTTAAACAACGAAATGTAAGCAATTTGAAGGTAAGCAACCGTGGCCCATTTTCTCGAGTTCTGTTTACATAAATTCACTAATAAAGATGGAAAATTGTTGTTTAAACAAAGCAGTTGAACGTCAGATTGGATACGCAATCATATTTTTGTAAATTTAATTAATCTCGCGATTGCCAAAAAAACGCGCACATCTCATAATGATATTTCGAACAAAGGGCCCGTGTGGCAATATTTGAAGGATTTTAAACATTGAATACTATTCTTGATTTAGGACGTTGTAAACAAGCTTTCATCCCTTGGCTTAAGAGGGTGGTCAGTAAAGTTAGACTAATATTCCCCATGACACATCTGCGCGTGGATTTAGGGGATAAATTAGACGTTTATTTGAAGTTTGTTGACCGAGATCGTGAAGATGCTTCTGTAGTAATGTTTAAGCCTGTCATATTATATAAACTCAAAACATATCATTGTGTATTAAATTTTACACATTGTTTAGGCAATGTATTGATTTTTATCATTAATTATCAATTATTTATTTAATCTACAATATAAAGTTTGTTTATATCCCCTAACTCTCCAACAAATTGCTAAAAATCCTATAAAATATTAATTTAATTAAATTATGCCTTTAAAAGACAGCAATACATATAACTTTGGTCATCCAGCTACATATAATGGAAGATTTAGATGATTTAAAAGCATTTATTGTCATTTTATTAATAAGGGCGCATCCGCTATATCGGAATACCTAGGTTTTGTTTATTTCCAAAGCACGATCCATAGAGTACGTGTCCTGCTATTTATTGCACCATGAATTCAGGACGTATTTTAATGCTGCCATAAATATTCTTTAAATACCATCATTTATAAAAATAAAAGGACGTCCTGCTTGTTTAGTATCCTTATTATACGTTTCTATAATGCGTGTGTTTTTATGCGAAGGCGGAATCGATTTCCATCTTCTTCAAACACAACCTCCCAATTAAAAGGTCGTAGCAAATTAAATTTCCGCCCAAATTCTATCGCAATATACATCGACTGCCTATATGAACCTTTCAAATTCGATTTTGTACCATCAAAGGTTGTTGAATTTCGACACCAAATTTGCGTAACGATTTCAGCAGTCTATAGAAGCGCGATTGAATATTTTCTCGCTGTAAATTCTTTCATTTCCATTTACAACGAGTTTTTCTATGAAGCGACTAGGGTTTTGATTGCTCTGTATTTTAATGACTCTTGTGCACATACATATTGTATAACAATATCAGGGTTGACGATTGACCTTTGAATTTAACTTTAATGTCTGGAAAAAATAAACCAAGATTACTTCATGTCATAATCTATTGAAGACGAACCGGGAATAAACGAGACGGAATGGGAATAAAAAAAATCCTATAAAACATATTTCCGCTTGAGCGATATAGGCTATTTGCGAAGCGATATGAAAAATCAATCCCTAATGTGGAAGAGAAAAATTAGGGTTAGTATACAGAGATGGGGAGGAATATCATTTAGATTGAATACCACTTTGATTGCAAAAAAAACGTTTTTGATTGGCTTCTGGATTGCATATATATCATTTATCAAATACGATGTTTCTTATATTAAATTCTATATTAAATATATTTTTTTGAAAATTCCGTTTCAGTGGTCCTTCAAGTGTATTTTTTGTTGGTTGCGCAAGACGTAAACAGAAAAAGGTCAGCAAAGCTCGTCTTAGTCTCCCGTTGGTGAAGTCTTAAACACTTCACTTTGACGACATAAAGCATTCAGAGGCTCAACTTAAGAAGGGGCTGAAAGTCTTATAAATAAATTACTTTAGGTTTCATGGAAATTTACGTCCTGTGTCTCGCTATGTTTTAAAGCATCACGGTGACTATCACTGAGAAATGCATTAAATAAACATTTTACCAGGTTTTTCGGAACAAAAGGCTTAATAATTAATTGTTTTCTGTTCAATATACAACTCTATTTAAAAAAGACATCTTCTACATATCATATATGAAAGCGTTTTAAAACTCCACACCAATAAAAAAATATATTTTAGTTTTACTTGTACAAGAGAAATTTGAAGCACAATAAATATATTATATTATACAAATGTGAAAAAAATACAAGTTTTGAATGAAGGCTATATTTCATATTGTATATTTACTAAAATTCAATCCTGTACAATCACCCTTGAAATTTGCTTGTAAAAAATTTAAGACAACGAATACATTTGACTTCGATATACGTGATTTGATCGTAAGCAGTATTTTTACACATTTTTTAGACTAGTTTCCTTTAATTTTGAATAAATAATTTAACTAAAATAACACCGTTTCTTATATTCTAAACTCATTTGATACACAAATATACATGGTTTTCCGAAATCAAGACTTAAGTGTCGACGGCGCGTGTCATAATTAACAGCTCGAATTTACGTTTAAATGTTAAATCATCTAAGACTTTTCATATATATAAATTATATTTTAATGTGCAAATGCACTAACTTAACAAATGCAATAGACTTTTGATTATCCGAGCTAATTATGGGAAGGACGGACTCGGATAACTGGAAAACATGGATAATCCAAATCGTCAAATATCTACTTAGTTTCGAATATAATATCAAATTTGCAATACAAATTTTTGTTTCATGATTTTAATAATTATTATCTATTAAGAAAAATGCTCATAGTTAAGCAGACAAGAGTCCGTTAGTAGTTCGTACTAAGCATTATCAAAACATAGAAAAACATATATGAGTATATTAAAAAAAACTGTGTTTTTGTTTGTTTTTGAAATATTTTTAAACAAATTTCTATTATCATTTCGAATTTTTCTGAAAGTTATTATATCTTTGTTCAGTGTAATCTAGCAATGTTTCAACATAATTCAACGCCGTTTTATGTGTAATGTATCTTCCTTTTAAAAACAAATAAAGAATATCTGCATCATCCATGCATTCAAAACTAGGATCTTTTAAATCATGATCGAGTCACTCTTCTATATTTTCTCTATCAAAGTTTTTAAAACATTTTAAATTTTCCAATAATTCACGTATTTCATTTATATCATTTCATTCTCTTCAAAACGCATTAATCTATTTCTAAGAATCATTCTCCATGATCGAACAAGTGTTTCAGGCTTTACTTTTGACCAAGATTGTGTTATTCTGTGTATAGCATCCTATATTGTAATTTTTTCCAGAAAATGATCAAGTTGTCATCTTCCGTAGCAAAAGTTTTAAGAATACTGTGACGATAAAGACATTTTATTTATGCTATAACGCCTTGTTCCTTGGCTGGATTAAAAATGTCACAAAAGGGAGGAAAGTTTTTGCAACCACAAGTCCATCACTTATTTTCAATATCCTTTCGTTTTGATAAGAATGGGCATAATAATACTGCTTTCTGTGGCAATTGCTTATTTTTTAAAAATCTTGCACCTCTGGAATCCATTTATTTTTTGACCAATCTTCAAAAATCAACCTGTCCACCCGAGTCTCTTTCTGGCTATAATAATTGACAGAAAGATTTTTCATCGGAGTTAACTATAGGGAATTGAATATAACTTGAGCCAAAATTTCGATCCCGGGATCGAGATTTTCAATATTTTAAGAAATCACCTTGATGAATTTGATCAAAAATTACTAAATCCATTTGTTTAATATAAAAAATAATTTGAAGGCGAAAAAAACTTTAGAAAAGATAAAAATAAAATTCAAAAATAGATAAATAAAACACTAAAAAATTCAAATATTATTTTGAAAATATGTCCGAAGTAACATTAAACATCGACTGTTTCGTCATTTAAACTGGATCTGATTTTGGAAGCCAGGCAATTTGCTACTGAAAATACACGCTCAGCCTCCACACTCGTTGGAGGTATCGTCATAAGATATTTAAATGCTAGTTCGAGTTGATGACTGCGTGAGCCCCCATTTTCGTATAACACCATCAATATGACTGATAAAATTCCTATCTGCTGAAGCCCGGACTAAAACTCGCAAAATTCCCAATTTCCCGAAAAAATATTTATTTCCATCGCTGCAGATGAATACTTATATACTATAATACTTTGATGTGATTCGTAATTATATTATGGAAGAATACAAAAAATTTGAACCCCGTATCTATTATATTTCATATCGATATTCCCATTATTAGAGTCGATGTGTAGTAAATACATCACCGGTAGGGAAAGGTTAATATAACAATTTGAAAAACATATATGTATACATAGATCAGACAGTAACTGCCCCTAGGCGTCGTCTAAGCTTGCCAATTATTAGTTACGCCACTGTTTCTAAGCGTCCAGATTTCGGCGGGAATGTTTCGATTTAGTAGCCTTCATCGTGTTGGTAACATGTACGATTTATGTTAGATAAAAATTTCAATCCCGAATTTTTCGGGATTTCGTTTACTAATCCCGGGATTCATGAGCACCTAAAACTGTCCGGGATCCCGGGATTGGATTCCCTAATAAATAGTATACTGTACATGAAATGGAAGCGCATCGGTTATACTTAAACTATAAACATGATTTGTGTTTATTATATTTGTACTGATAAACGTATCATGCCTTTTGTTGTGTTTGTTAAAAAATGTTATGCATTCGATCTTCTTTCTACGTGATTTTGAAATAACTCGACTAAGAAAATGTTCATATTTTTCATTTATCACGCATAAAAATATTAAATGAAATTAAAAGTATGTATTATTTATGAAAATAAAAAAAATATGTAGTCTATATTATATATAATATAATAATGTTGCAGTCCGAATACAAGGTGCACCATTATTCATATTTAATTTTGAAAACTTTGCACATTTGTAACTATGTAATTTAAATATGAGTTTTATTTGACTTTTGACGAAAATATTTGTATAAGTCTCATAAAATATAATAAATAAATTTGATTGGTTGTAACATTATTAATATTTTAAGCAATACAGCCGTTGTAACATACAAAAAAGAATAGAGTGTATTTAAAAATAAAAGATTATTTTATGCCAGCAAGATGTATTTGAGAATATCATTAAGTATGGTATTTCTGTATATTATATTCGCCTTTGACCACATTTGATGCCAATCGACCTATCGAGCCAATCTGTACTTCCCAAAAGCCATTATTTCCCATCGACTCCCTTATTTCAGCATCATCTGTGGTAGGGTTGAACTATTTCGACACCAATTTATTACATCATTTGGTCACTCCGCTTTAATTCCACACAGAGCACGGCCTATTACATCTCACACTACAGTTCAGCAAACAGAAGCTGGGGCCCAATAAATATTTGTTACACCAGGTTCGTATTTTGCTATATGCTACATTTGAGATTTGTGCTCCACTCTTCCAAATTTATTGCATGGTGGAATACGCACTTTTACCATCTTATAAATCCTTTCTTCATTATGTTGGGAATGGAATATTATCTAACGGCGTATGACTCGTTCCAGAATAATAAATAACGCTATTTGCCTATTTTTCAGAGTCTATGAAACAACGATGAATGGCAATAACATCCATTCTGCAAACAAGACATTGGTATATTATATACCGGTAAGACTTTCAGCAACCTTCATCACTATATTGTACTCTTTACAGCGTGCCCTTTACATTAATGTGTGTTTCCAGTTGTTTTAAACTTTCTGAAATAATGTAACTTTATTTTTAACTTTGTTATATAGGATACTAAAATATAATAGTACATATTCTACAGTCTTTCCTAATTTGGATCATACGTCGTATTACGTCACTTTCATAATTTAACTTGTCTAGCAACATGCTTAGGAATTTCCTCCGCGTCATGAAAACATAATTCGATTTATGAATGAAACTTTTATTCGAATTTCAGAGTCGGAAATGTTTTTGCCATCTACATTTTTTGGCAATGTACATAGAAGATTTTTATAGGAAAAAAATATTTTTATGTGGTGGTTAACTTTGATCTTCCACATTTAGTTAAATTAGGATGATATTAATTAAATGGGAATTTTAAGATAAATGAGGATATATGAAGGAATGATGAAACTATCGTATTACTATCAATCTCTCATACTTCCATGTGAAGATCGCATTAGAACAAAAATATTTTCATAGTGTTCTCATGGAAAAACAATGTGTTTGTGAATATTCTCACAATATTATTTGAATTATGATTTTTTGATACAGGATGATCTATGAGTGAGAAGCAAAATTAATAATATTTTTAAACAATATCATAGTTATTTTAAAATATTATTTGTTCAGAAGAGGGAAATTAAGGCTTAACTTGGTTAAAAAAGTCAATCAAATATATTAATACTTTCGACAATCTGGACTTGAAATTGAAATAATATAATAAGAGTCCAGGAACAATAGGTATACTTTACGGGACTTGGTTGCTAAAGGATTAACTTTAAAACATATGTTTTATATATTACATATTATTAAGAAATATTTTGCAATCGTGTATCGATTAGACGATAAAAGTATATTAAGATCAATAAGCTTATTGTTCATTGTTAACATCAGCTTTTGCTTGCTTTGTCTAATGAAAATTTCTAGGATTTTCTCGACAATAGCTAGAAGAATTCTCTATTTATATGACAACAAATGAGGACATTTTTCTGCAAATAACTCCTCCGGTTTTTTCTTATTTCTGTCCCACAAATATATACAAAGGAAATTGTAATATGGCAATTGTGAAGCAAAATGTTGGTGCACACAATGCGAAATAGATTTGTACGATAATGTATTTCAATCCCGCCGAACAATATTGAATTTTTACCGTTTCAACGAAAGCGAATAGAATTTATATATAAATATTGAGTTGTTCCGAGGACATTTTCATTTTCAAAGCGATTTTCATGTCTAAGAAGCTGCAGGCATATCTGTTTGAAACCGTGCCAATTTCCAGCAAAATCGATTCAACCAAACTCATAAATGTGCGAATCTTGTATGCGACATACGCGTTATGATATTGGAAAAATCGCAATTCTCACATCCGATACCACGTGAAAGTGACAAAATCAATTAGTCATGTTGTTTGACACAGTTTCAGCAATTGCATCATGCATTCCTGTCATGGTTTATAAATGGATTGTACGACATGAAAAGTCGAAAAAAGAGATGTCATTTAACATTAATGTCGTGAGAAGCTTTGCAGCCATATAGGTTGGCTCGACTGACGTACAAAACAGTTGTTTGAATTATAAATGTTAACTTCTGTGTACCAACGCAGGTGTTTGTTTACTACGTAAGGGAGGTCATAAAAGAAAAAGGAAAAATGAGATTACAACCCTGTGGTTTGCTTACATATATATTTATGAGCGATGAAAGACAAAGAGGAAGAAATGTAAAAAGAGGAGACTGCGTAAATTTGACATGAGAAAGACTGAGAAAATATTTTTAAAATCTTAAAATGCTTTTTACTTGGATCATAAGACAAAAACATACTTTATAAAAAATCTGGCTTATCTGTGTATTCACAAATGATATACTTATTATATATAATATTTTACATAACTATAAAAATATTCACAATATTTTTAAATAATATACATAAAACTAGAAAAGATCATCTTAAATATACAATCAAACCTCATTTTGCGCAATTTCTAAGTTATGCAGTTTTTTTAAGCATTTTTTTTTTAATTTAAACACTAACCGAAATTTGGAAAAAAAATATAATTTGGGACTGTGTAAATCATATTGCATCTGCTGAAAGAGAAAATCTACACAGAACAATGATGACATTGACACTGGGTATACTATTTCTTCAGAAGAAGAGAGCGATTTTGAGTCATCGAAAATCGCAACGTAAATTATCATATAGCGATTATAGTTGGTAATTAAAATAATTACTATTTGTCTAGTGGATATCTAGCATTTGAGATGCCAGATGTCAGATATCTTTAAAATTTTATCAATGATGCAAGAAGTCCTTTAAGTATTACCAAAAATGTTATTTTTAATTGCCTAAAAAACATTTGGATATTTATATAAAACTATTATATTAAGACTTTCTGGGAGATGACTAACGTCCTATAAGACATCTTAAGAAAAACAATATATCTAAATAACGGATATAATATATTAAATGCCAATAAGACAAAAATACGACTAATAAAATATACAAGAGAAGGAATTATAGCATTGATGAAATTTGCTTAATGATACATTAGTATCAGTATATTCATCACACTCTAAGATTTTTAATCTAATTTATATTAATAAAAAATTCTCATATTAATTTTGAACGTACGCTTTGTAAATTTGAGTCTGCTTTCACATTTACCCCTATTTCAGCCCACTGACTGGACGTGGCTTAAAAGAAGCTTTCCAGATGCCTTTGGAGGATATATTCGTTGAAAAGCATCGTTATATCTTCATTATATAACTCTGACAGTTGGTATTTATTTAGAACCATCTAACATATTAATTATAATTGGGTCCTTAGATAATGTCGGATTTGTTGAAAAGTCTTTTTTGAAGGATTCGTAAAATACAATCAATCATTCATATTAAATTCCCACTATGATTGATTTCGTTATAAACGACTTTTTATTACATTATTAAGTATATGTGAAGATCTTTTGGTAGGTTTTTTTGAATTTTATTATTAAAGAATATTTTTAAAACATCTTGAAATTTGGGGAATCAAAAAAACAAACGTGAGACTTGTCGAAGACTCTTTATGAAATCCATAAAAAAGATATAAGGAGCGTTATAAAATTGGATGAAGTTTTTGGTTGTATATAATATTACAATATAAACTTTATATTGTAATATTGGAGTGGAGAAATTGTGACATAGTATTAATAGCCGAATCGTCTGAAAAGCTTCAAGACATGCTCCAAGACCTAAACGAAGTGTCAAGTAAAATTTGTCTGAAAATGAACATGAATAAAATCGAAGCCATGATAAATAGTCACAATTCTCAAACCTTCGGGACGATATCCATTGGGGGAACACAAATTGAGGTTGAAAATGAATACACTTATCTGGGACAAGTAATACAACTAGGACGACAGAATTTCTCAACAGAAATTGACAGACGAATACCACTGGGATGGCAGCATTTAACCAACGCATCATCCCAGTGTTAACCCACGAAGACGTGGAATCTAATATCAGGCATTTTACACAGAATAAAGTTTTCACAGCGTGCCATAGAGAGATCTATGCTCGGAGTGTCTTTATAATATAGAATCAGAAACGAGGATATCCGAAGAAGAACTCGAGTAGTAGACGCTACTGAAAGAATTGACACACTTAAGTGGCAATGGGGGAGACAAATGTATCGAAGAAACGGCGGTCGATGGGGAAGAAAAGTGTTGGAGTGGAGACCCCTGTAAGACTGACGACATCGAAAGAATAGCAGGATGAAGCTGGATGCGGAAAGCGGAGGATCGAGAGGGATGAAGACTCATGTGTTCAACGGTGGACGAACACAGACTGATGATGATGATGATGATTATGAATCTTTCGTCAACGATCAGACTGCATGACGATTTGAAGATTCCGCCGCGACCAGGCGCACAGCTCATCAGATACCCATTGAAACCATCCTACTGTATTCAACCATCGACATCTTATTCCGCACTATATGTAAGAGTCTATTGTGACAATAAAATCAAAATTTTATCGTGGCTTTAAAAAAAAAAAATTATCGGCTTTAAATCCTACATCTTAAAATAGACATCAAGGACCTCCAATTTACTATAAGTCGCAGTACAAAACACTTAAAAAACTAAGAACACTTGCCTGAGTATCGACGCTGCATGACGTTCAGGATAGATCCTGGAGTACGGGACGCATTTTGGAACAACACTGCACTTTATTTATTAAGATATATCCCTCTGACGATTAAGCCAAACCGTATAACCTAAGAACCGAACACGCACTGATTGTCGCCTAGCTTAATTCGACGGCTCAACTGAGCGTACGAATATAAATGTATTAATACTAAATGTAAATTATTATGAAAAACTATTGAAAGAATGCATGAGATTCTCTCTGAGATGAGCTCTATTGATATATTCCCAAAAATATTTTTATCAAATTTGAAATTCATTAAAAAATAATATATTTATGCAACGAAAAGGATGGTGATTTTTTTTTAAAAAATAATATTTTTGGGAATATATCGCAGCAGCTTATTTAATCCCATGATTTTAAAAAAATAGTTTTTCTTATAAATATTAATAATTTGTCATAAATGCGTTTCAATTTGTCCGTCCAGTTTAGGCGTCGAGTTTATGCTATGCAACAATATTCGGTGCAGAGCTATATTTTATTTTCACAGGTTAAGATGTGCATGTGCGTATGTTAAGTGATATTTTTTAATACACAGAGTGTTGTGCCGTTCCGGAATGTGATCCGTGTTCCAGACTGTATCCTGATCGTCATGCAGCTAAAATATTGAGGCAAGTAGTCATAGTTTTTAAGTATATTGTAATACGATTATTAGGCTTATTATCGAAATGTTTAGTGTTGAAAAATTGCATTGAGATTTCAAGAACACAGATCGGAAATAATACTCATAATGGATTGGAAAATCAAGATGTCTATTTTAAGATGTAGGATTTAGGTCCGATTTTTGTATCATTTTTTTTAGTCACGACTGACATTCAAATGTAAAATACGATATTCGGAAGTGATTCATTTAGCATTTCATAGCTAAAAGCTTCATTAAGCATCAATTTTTCCTTAGATTAAATAAAATACATCATATATCATTTTAAAAATATATCATCAGCTAAATAATTGGATTAAAATGTGTCAAATATTTAATTTCAGGTATGAAATCGTGTTTAATATAAAAGCAATCCGCAATTGTTTGATTACGAAATCGACCAGCCTTGATCAATCAATAGTCTTAAGTTTAGATGGACGCTGTGAAAAATTGTACAGTGTGGTTCAAAAGAACTGCTGGTGAGCCAAATTCCAAAGGAGTCCAGGACTTCAAAATTCATGCAGTAAGAGCTCTCAGGTAAGGATAATAAGATCTACAAGATAAATTTGAGCTATCATTTAATTTGTCATCTAAAATATACACACAAAATATTTGGTCTAATGGATGTTTAAATTCTTTGTTTTAGGTAAGTCTTTCGAATAGCGCAATATCAATCCGAAATACCGAAGTTTTCAAATATACTCATACTTTGAGTTAAATACATAATGCGTAAAAATACGTAAAACCGAAACATAAATATTCTTCAGAATATTGTCGATTATTTTTTCTGATTTTACTGGATACATTTTCTTTTGTATGATGTCTAGTAATATCGTCACTACTTCTTTCACTTGTACTACCTTGTGTCATTAATATTTTGGTCTGATTCACGATTTCGTTTGGTAATAAATGTATCCATTGTAACGTAGGCGAGAAGTCTCAGCTGAATACCGGGGCCCGTGTTGCTTCTGTCGACCAGTCCCAGTTACCTCCGTTCATAGAGCTTCTGACGGCCTGCGACTGCCGCGTCTCCCGTAACGTTGACGAGAAGGATTCCACAGGGTGATGGTGCTGGATTTCAAAGACGATTGTTTCTCCACAGCATGTTTATTTACTCCACTTTGAACAGACTGCGGCTGCGAGGCGTAGAATACCCAAAGTCTACGTTAAACGGTTAACATATGCGCAATTGATTTGGCTAATTCAAAATTACATTAACTCTTTCGTTGACTTTCATAATTTCGCCAACGACTTTTTCGGTTTTCACTGTTTTGCAGATTTTTTCGTTTTTACCAATTTTTTCGCGGTGCACCGGTTGAGAAATACTGATATAAAGGGTTGGTTTATAATTTTAATTTATTAAAAGATTAGTACAAGATGTTGATATTTTGCTACAATATTTAGTCCTTTAATTCATGTTCGTTAATTAACTTTACCGTAAAAAAAGTTGTATAGAAACTAAGAAGAAGATCTAGGCTTACATTAGTTTTATACTTTCATTTATATGCTCTTTCAAATTTAATTAAAATGTATTGTTCTTATTTTGACATATAATATTTTATTATTTGTGTAATATTACTACACAAATTTTAAAAGTATCATGAAGTCATTGACAGATTTATTATCTTTATAAGCATTTTTCGCTGCATTTTATTCCTTATTTTGCCAGTGTCCCGATGATACAAATACGCATTCTTCGAAGATCTTTCTGAAACTACATACGCATTTGAAGCAATATTTACACTTTGGATCTGATTTTGGATCGGATTTGATGTAGAAATACGGCAAATTATATGGTCAATCAATTGTAGTAGCGTATGTTTAATAATGACAAAGGAGTGAATGTTTAACCACAATATAGGACAGTAAACTTACATAGAACTTTTGTTCTCTTGGAGCATGAACATAGCATTCAGTTAAACGAGATGTTATTGTGTCTGAAGATAGACAAGTTAAGGAGAATGTAGAAAACAACAATTTGGTGAACGAGATTATCCGGATTTCTACGTCATTCCCCAGAGCTGTCCTCTTTTGACCCCTAAAGCCTTTTCTGTGCCCGACAGATGGCAAACGCTGCCGGATTTATTTGCATCGTACATGCTAAAAATTGTTCTTCGATTCTTCCTGTAGAAAATTCTCAACAACTTTATAATCGAGGCTTGAAAGTTTTTTAACGAGATTGCAGAACTATCCTCCATTATTAGATATCAGAGCGTGCGTTTCTTGGAATACCTTTGATATTAAAAATATTCCGGAATTCCATTATAGGACCATGGAAAAATTCGACCGCACCTAAAATACCCCCCCACTGAAAACGAAATAGGCCTGAAATACCCAGATGACATTGATGGGATAATCCGCATTTTTTTCAATGAATTCTTTTAACACTTCGCGGGCTGATAAATTCGCTTGCGAACATACAATTTAATTCGCCAACCTTAATTCATTCCCCATTTTGGTTGAGCATTTTAAAAGTTTCTGTATTCCACGCCCGTCTGCGGTATAAATCTTTTGAAACTGTCATTAAGTTCGAGTTTAAAACAACCTCTGAAATTTTGCGGAAGTAAATTCTTTTCTCTCCATTTTTCATACAACTCCATAACGCTATCTATTTATGTCTTATTTGGTGGAGGAAAATGTTGTACGAGAGAAAGTTTCACTCATGTTATTCCCAATGAAAAAAAATGTTTTACTTTTACGATTTCCTGGAAAATTACAATGTAAGAATAATACGCTTCTTTCGTCTCATTATAAAATCCGTCCATTGTATCATTTTCTCAAATTTCATTCTTATAAGTACACAAATGCCGTTTGAAGAAATAGATCAAAAATATCAAGTAAATTTATAGAGCATTCTGCTTCCCTACCAAAATTTAACATGTGATTCGACTGATACAACTGTTAGCATAGTTTAACACTATACCAATGTTTTCCAACATACAACATCGCGATAAATTGTATAGATTTAAACTATTGCAACAAACAACTCAATAATGATTGTTTATAGGAAAGATTGAATCTTTTATCATATATTGTGATAAATATTGTGGATTCTAATCAAGTGTTTTGAGTAAAACGTGGATAGTTCCTTGTATATTTCATTTTAAGTAAATAAAAAACTTTCTCAGGGTTCAGATGAACTTTGGAGGTGGAAATGTGTTTATCTTTTTTACAGCTATTATTTATTCTTGCTTGAAATTTGTTAATCTTTTTAATTTTCAGCTTTAATATTAATATACATTTTTATTTTTACAACACAAAATAATTTGAAATACTTCATTTTTTTTGATAAGATTTCAAAAAATAAAGATAGTTTCTCAGTCATTTTAATCATATTCACTATTGGCAGTAAAGTAAATTATTGCAAAAAGTCCGCAAATAATTCGCATTCTCTCCTTAGTACAGTTTTATATCTTCAAGACAAAAATTGAATTAAACACAGAAGATTATCCGATACGCATTGACGGTATTATCACGCAAAATAATAAAAATGTTTAAGGGTTATCCACAGGGGTACAATATTTTCAGATAACGTATATTATCTTAATTTTCTCGACTTCATGCTCATATGCGTGAGTTAATAGAATAACGGCAAAAAAGACTAACCTAATGGGAATTCAGATTAACGTCGGCTCTGTTATTTATCCGTCCGGTCATACAGGTTCGGCACTTGTTTTTGTATTTCCCTCGATGGAAAAACTTTCAAATCGCTCCCCAGAATATCTTTCAGAATAGAACCGCATGGTCATTTGGTGGCATTTTGTGTACGGGGACGCGTTCATTAGTTACAATTCGCAGCTGAAAACAGCATTTTACTGTCCGACGTGACACATTTTAATTCTATGACCCCTGGCAGACTAAAAACAAACGCTCGACGACAAAGAGATATTTTTTCACACTTGTTTTGCTTGTGTAATGTTTCAACTGGGACAAACTGTGTACAGGCTTCAAATGTTTCAAACTAAAAGAGCAAGCGATAAAGCGAAGGCAAACTATGTTAAACGAGGATCGGCGCTGAAAGTTGTGTTTAAAAAAAAACTTTAAATTTTCAGATTAAAATGCATCTCTGATGTTCAACAATTCAGCGAAATCATAACCAATTCCAATATAATTCCATTTCAGAACTTTAAAAAATACATTCAAAAATCATAACCGAGCTTTGGTGTTTGATTCGTATTTTATATGCGTTTACTTATTATAAAATAAAAGGTTCGGATTCAAATCCATCTTGTGGACAAAATTTTCAGCGTATTTTATTATTAAACATTGATATTTTCGATCAATTGTCTCACTGTCTAATTTAACATTAAATCTACTGACGTTTTTTTGCATCCATTCATACCAAGCCCGGTCAAAATGATCGATTCTTAGTTCCCTGAAATTTTAGAGAAAAAGCTTGAAATGATGATCGTTGATTGAACAGCATCATTATGTGAAGTATTTTGAGCAGTCAACCGTCATGACTTCCATTGAGATTTGCATTGAAGCTTCGTAAGATCTTTCTCTTAAGGCATTTTTACTTAACCTAATTATTTATATTAAACACATCATTTTTACATTGGATATTTTTTTCTGCAAATTTTCAAAGGTCAATTTTGTAATGATATGAAAAATAAATAAATAAGTCCGAATATAAATTGAAACTACTTGAAATAATATTATTGAATTTATATCGACTTTCAAATCTATGTAATTGGTTTAGATTCAATTCAGACTTTGTGCGATTTAATATTTGCATGGGAAAAAATATTTAGTTACATGAGCACATTGCATGTCATGATTCATAAAAATGATTGAAAAGCAGTCATTTTGAATAAAATAATGACCTGAAAAAATTCTTGCATTCGCCTTTTGGTTACTCGCCACTTCATATTAATGGTGAATCTTTTCTTTAAAAAACACCCCTTTTTGTTCGTTTACTGACTGTTGAATTTTGAATATCTCCTCATCTTAAAAGACAATACTCGGTGCCTTTGCTGTTTAAATCTGTACCATTTTATGTTTGTGAAACAGAGCACTTTTTTTTAATCTTGTAGGGCTTCAGGCGGAATTAATTTTTCAGCATAACGGAACTAGTTCAAACGTTCAGAAGAATTCATAACTTTTAAATACAAACCCATCGACGTTGCTGTTTATACCATAATTATTTAATTTCGTAATACGGCCAATACTAATGTAATAATTAATAATGGCCGATTAGTCTTGCTAACTGATTAATCACATAAACACGTTTGAATTACGTTGCTAATACCAATCTCGATTGTATAATTTAATAATATTATAATATGAAAAACAGAGACTTAATAATAAGTTTATACAAAGATGTTTATATTTGTTAGTATAAATATTAAATGCTGTCTGAGTTGATGATAGTTTGCTTGTAAAAAGGAATGCTTAATGAAAGTTTATAAATACTACGGTCACAACGATCACAATGATAAGCATCTTCATTGTCTGGATTGGTGGTATTTATATTGGAAGTTGATAGATTATGTTGTGAAATAGATTATCCCCATAGATGGAAGAGCCCAGCTGATGGCGATCAAGTGGTACAAATATAGAATGCGAATTCCGAGGCGGAAGATTGCTCTTACACTCACCTCTCCTCATTATTCTCTCATCGGTAAGCACAGAGCGGAATGAATGCGAAGTGAGAGAATGAATGAGAGAGAATATATGAATTGTGAAGTGTTTTCCCCGACGAATATTGGTTGAGTTTTACAGGCCGGGTAGAAGCGATAGACACCCTGGATAGACGTGGGTATAAAAGGGTGGTGAGCAGAGGGGTGGTGGCTATGCCAGCTAAACTGGGGAATTGCTTTCCTTCGGTCGTTTGAGGTAAAGTTTTTCTCATTTTCCGATTATATCCGTTGGGGATGCTCCATTTGTCTGGAAATCTTGTTTTTGTTTCACTCAACACACAAGAAACGTTATTTGTCTTTTCAATATTTATACCGCTGGTAATAAGTAAATTATATGCCGTGCGACGTCATGTGCCGTATGTGAGCTCATATTTTATACAAAGTAAAAGCGAGCTCGAATTTTTTATCAAGGGCCTTCCAAGAATACAACGACTATTTATGCCGTACACTAATTTTCTCTCATAAACTCCAAAACGAATGCAATGACTTTGAAAAACTGAACTGTTTTTAAGTCTGACCAAATAAAAAGCATTCTATATAAAATAAACTGGCGGAAAAATCGCACACTTCAAGCAGAATGTAACATATCATGGAAAATGCTGTCGAGAACAAAAATAATTCGATTTCAAATGTGTCAGTTCAAATTGTGTCAGACTTCATCGAGTAAAGTATTAAGAACGCTGATGTTGATATCAAATAAAAATGTATTTTTTTGTAATGATACTCAAAGTTGAAGCTTAAATTGTATTATATAAAGTTATGCCAAATTAATCCACGTTAAAATATTTGACTCTAAGAATGCATTCTTATGAAACCAAAATCTAACAAATATCGAAACATTTTTATAATGGATCGAAATGCTTAATATTGCATTCATAATTCATTGAATATCTTAAATGCAATTGATATCTAATGCCAATTTAACCAATGTGCACTTAGCTAGAATAATATATAATGTGGACTTAAGTCTTAAATGTATTTAACATTTGTCAATTAATGGAATAAGGAGGCAATACATATTGATTGCAGTTTATAACAGTAATGCATATAAGCTTGTTAAACAACAATATGTCATAGTAATCCTTTCCATTTTTATCTGTTAAATAGATAATCAGATAATTTATTTCATATATACCCTACTTAGTATTAATAGCACTATATTATCGATGATATTAGAGTCTACGTATTTAGCTTGAGTATTCATGTCTACATTTCAATGGTAAGTATTAATAGTGCGTCTATTTATTGTATTTTCTAACATATGAAGCCCTAAAGACTTAAGCTTTAACTTCTGAATCGATTCAATCTAATCTTAAAGCCATACTATTTGACTTCGTCAACTTCTTTCCAATTCCTCAGAGTCTGATGAAAATGTTTGAAAACGGCGAAAAATATTTAGAGGCAATTCCAATATTTGTCTATATCATATAAGTCGTGTTCTGTTTGCGAAGCTTGTCTTATTTTATTCCTCAATCCAGGACACTCGGAAGTTTGAAATACATGCTATAAGACGTCGTACAAATTGATGAAGGTTGAAGAACATTTTCGGGGAATCGATTAGGAACAGGTGGAATTAGCTGACCCTGTTTTATTTTCAATAAATTTTCCAGGCAATTTATTCCCGAGAAAAATGATAAATCTGTTTTCTAGCTACTTCCCCGACATGTTTTGTGATTGGATTTTCGTGAGTAAGACAAACACTTTTAAAGTGACATTTTGAAATCCTACTGTTTAAAATAATAAATGTTCGTGCAAATATTGTAAAAAAATAATTGAGTGTATTTTAAATTTCATTAGATGTACGAATGTGTGATGTTGAATGGCGTCTTTTTGTTGTATAACAGTTCGATTCGATAATCTTCATGTTCGGAAGGTCCCTAAACTAATTTCAGCACACTGTATCCCAAGATTAAGGTTACATTGTTTCGTGTACATCTGCAAAGAGGATTAATGAAAAAAATTTGGAGACTCAATGGGATAAAGTAACACGTTCCCATGGTGTACTTATCCTTCCGTATGTAATCCCATCCATGAACGAATCGAGAAACCCGGGATGACAAACAATAAAAATAAATAACATATTACAGCAAACACGATCTACGCCCCATTGGTCATCTATACATCAAACGTACAAATATATAAATAAAAATATCAGCTCGCACAGCATCCTGCAAACACATATAAGGACGCAAAAATGTCAGGTCGTTGAAAAGCTATTTTTAGGGTTTCGATTATTCGTAGGTGGAAGTCGAACTCTCGCGAGTCGATTATAGGCCTTACTGAGAAAACCTTTGTCGTGAAGCTATTAATTAAAACATCCACTTCGCACGTGTAATTAATAATGGTTTTGTCGAGTTTTCACATGAGCTGAACACAGACATAATCATCGTGTTGTTCCTTAATTAATCCTGAAAATGAAATAAATTTCAAAACAACACTAAATATGAATAAAGCTCATGAGTGGCATATATGTACACTAGGGCTTGTACAAAAACCGACATTCCTCAAAATCGGTTTTCAGTTTTAAATAAAAACCGGTTACATGGAATATAAAATTAATCTAACGAATACATAAAAATTCCTTCTCTAATAGATGAAATTAACAATTTTAATTTACATTTAAACATTATTACATATTTATAATAATCACAAAATATAATCATTGGCAAATTCAATCAAAGATTTTTAAGCCAAATTTAAAATTATCATAACAATCCATAATCATAACAAAATATGTAGTTATTATTGCATAAATAAACAGCAATCAAAATATGTTATTATCTCTAAACGTCGTTTGGAGAAGTTATTGAAACAAAAAATGAAGTATTAATTCTAATCAATTCTGCTTGATTTAGGAAGTATTTTTTATTTTTTTACCCTCATTCTTAATTTTACTTAGCTCTTCAATTATTAAACGTTTGGGAGTTCCGTAAAATTTGAAAACCAGTTCTATCATCCGAGAATTGTTTATCTTTACGAGAATCTTAATCCCCTTTTTCAATTTTTGATCGTAGGTGAAGTGTTGGTATTGTGAATTAGTTTCAGGCCTCTTATTAAATATGTTCAAATTTAATAAAGGATGTAGAACAAAATTTGAGAGATAGGTTGATAAAGTTGGACAAATCCACCAGTTTAGAACAATATCCGTTAAAAATAATGGAAATCTTGACACTCTTATTAAATGAGTTTTATTTCAATTTAAGCATAATTTAAATTAAATTTAAACCCGCCATATCCTTGAAAAAATCCTATGGGTACGAACATTGAGAAACAATAAAAAATGGCGTATAAAACAGTTTTAAATCCATATAATATAAATCATTAATGTTGCTTTTATACGACAAAAACTTTTTATTCTAATTTAAGTCATATGTGACTTCGGATATGTACTCCTCAATGACAGAATGAACACCCCCAAAATATAGTGATATCCATGTTAATTTGAATGTTTCAATTTTATTACGTTATCAAATCTTCTTTGGGATGCTGGTTTTACGATTTTTTTATGTAATAAATATCGTCAACGTAATGAAAACACTTTTTTTATTGCGTTAGCAATTTCAACCTGCTTCCACCCCAAAAAACCGAGCTCTTTTGCTGATGCATGCCAAACAGTACTTTGACATTAAAGGGACAATTTTGTCACAGTAGCTAATAAAACATTCTGGAGTAGCCAACTTTTTCAATATGAGTGCTTCCAGCAGCCTGATAGATATGATCATGGACGAAAATAAACAAATGTCAAATATACAATAGGATTAAATAGTTGAAAACTAAAAATCAATATTTAATGCATTGTGAATTTATATAATGATTCTTATATCTAAACTCAATTAAGATCATAAGCAAATCAATACAGGGAGGTATATATACAATAAGAAAAATTTTGATGAAAAACTGCTACTAAAGAAATGACTTATTATTTTAAATCAGATTTTTTTTTTCAGTAAACCATAAACGATCAAATCAAAGTAAGTTTATTGAAAAATAGTTAATAAAATAGTTGATTGAAGATGTAAGGTACGATCAATCATCTAAGTTGAACAAGTAGAATTCTCAGTCACTATTAGTAATCACATAATTTTGAATTTAATAAATTTATTTACACTCAAAATAGATTAAATAGTAAATAGACCTGCACACGGATTCCATCCTCGATTCTGCTTAACAAGAACGTCAAACAATCGCTTAATGTATATTGCATGTACCATGGCATTTGACATGCATGAAAGTATTTCATGACGATATCAAATTACATTATGTTACATTCAAAATGTATGACAAACATGCTAGATTGCATTATTCTCATAAGCTCCCGGACATATAATATAATATGGTCCATTATTACAGCTTCTGGCTTTCTGAAAACCACCCACTTTAAATCGGCACACAGTACGCATCGGCAATAAAAAATATTATTTTGGTAGAACACCCTTTTGAGAATTAAGAACGGTCGAAAAAATAACCCAAGTGAACTCATCGATTCCGTCAGCTGGGTTTTATGCTAATGAGAGTCAGTATTTTGAATTAGCGAACACAATGGGAATGTCAAATGTCGTCAAGGAAAGGAGCTCTTTTCTCCAATTTTTATTGTCCGCATATTTCCGCGCGTCGTTTCCTCCACAGGGGTGCGTGACAAGAGATACCTGGAATTCCAGAGGCGGAAGAACAAAGGCGCTAAGCATCCCTGATTCTCGGAGAAGGAGACCTCCATCTTCCACCCTTGTTCTTAAGTAATAGACTCACCCTATGAGGGTCGCAAATAATACCGAGACAGATTGACTCCGGATCTGGTGCTAAGCATTCTTCAAAGAGAACTGGAATTAATCGATGACTTTAAAAAAATGTTATTTCAAATAGCAATATTTTGATCAAAAATCTGAACGTGGGGGTTTGTTCAATATCGTTAACACGTACCTTTGAATTGTTACTGAGTTTTACGCCGAGTGGAAACATCATTAACGATTTAACAATCGTCACACCTAAGATACAATCTTGACTAAATTTCCTAATAGAAAATGTGCAACTAAATTGAATTTGCTTTAAAATATCTTCTAGTAAAAACTAATTTTTAGACCATCAATCGAGAGTTTTAAATATGTATATATTTTTCATATAAATTTTAGAAGGATAAAATATCATATATACATATTAAAACTTAAATGATACTCAAATATGTATGGACAATGATCAAGAATAAAAAATTGTACAATGTCTACTATTGAGTTTAAGAGTGGCTCAATTTGACATGTAAAATGATTTTAAAATATATATTATTTTATTGGAAAGTAATATTACTATCTAATATTTATTGTCGTATTTGACTAAACTATTTATATTTATTAATAAATATGTTGTACGAATTACATTTTAAGCTAATATAATACAAAGAAAGTCATATTTTTTTCTGTGATATTTCTTCATTTTACAGCTCGAAGTTGGTACTTTCTATCATTGAATTGGATTACAAATGGTTAAGAATGACCTATATTGAGATTTTACATACAACATTACAATACAGATATTGGTTAATTCCATTTGAACATAACTATAGAAATTCAGATATCACTAATAATTAAAAATGTAATTTTTATTACATGGAAAATAGTCAAACTTTTTTAATATAATTTATGTTTCAATCGATGCTAATTTTCTCAAAGTGTATATAAAAAAATTCTTCCCACAAAAAATTCTGACATATTGTATAGAACATATACTGAATAATATAATATCTAGTATAAAATATTTGGATAACTACAATCGATTTGTATTTTAAATATATTGATATTTGTTATTTATTTATTTTTTTACGTACTAGCTTCCAGCACAATTCTCCTTGGCATTCTTATTTTAACCCGCCAATTTCGTATTACGTTCGTGAGTAATAGGAAATAATTGTGTCATTTTCACCATCTATTGAAATATACACTTCAACTTTTCAAGCATTGAAATCGAATATATGTGAGCCTCAGAAGGTACTCAAAAAAGTTGTGTCCAAATCTTATAAAGAATCACGAGTGTGCTCCAAGTCGCTCTAGCCTCGTTTCATACTCGGTAAACTCATATTGGAAAGGCTTCAATAATCTTTCAACGACGGCAGAGATCCATATAACCCGTTGTTCAAACTTGTAAAGGGTATATTGGGCTATTTATTTCCATTGAATGAAAAATTACAGGTTTGAGGCAAGGCGACTGACACAACGGGTACCAAAGAATGAGAAATTTTCGTCGAAGGGGTTCTTCCTAAAATTGAAGCGAACAAGGCAAGGAGAGATAAGGAAATGTCAAGAGTGTAAGGCAAGATAGAGACTATCGACCGCTTATTGGACAATGAAAAGGAAAATTTCAAAGAGAAGCAGGCTTGATATTCAGGGATGATTTGATCGACAAGCACATAAATAAGCCGATTTATAGAAGCATGGTCTCTTCTAATATTGTATTTATTAAAATAAATACGATTATTAAAATAAACATTGCGTTCTTGCATTACAAGCTACTCGTTGGTCGATTCTACAAAACAATATTTGCATTATTTGAAAAAAATTCAATGAATAAATCTGATATTTAGCAAATTTATTATCAAATATTAAGAATAAATAATAATTTCATAAAGATTAAAGAAAAATTCAAAACATCCGCTGAAAATACAAACTGAAAAACTTTTAAGAATGTTTCTAAATGGAAGAAAGAGCATAAGAATTTCACTCAATTCTGCAGCTTGCAAAATCTAAACGATAACAATAAATTAAGACTTTGAAGAAATATTGTATAAATGTATCAAAAAATACGCAAATTTTATTACGAAAGGAAATAAATCTTCTTAAGAAATATTACGCGAGAGCTATCAATTATAATTATACTTTAAAGCCTTTCACGTTTGATGTATACATACTTTATTAAGCTTTATTCTCATGTTTCTATTTAAATATACTTGCATTCTCAGTTTTTCAATCGTAAACTTAAATAATATTAATTATTTAATTGTTTATCCAATTGAACTGAACTTAACCCAAATATATATTTGGGAGATTATGGTCAACATAAACAATTTTATTTCAGTAGAAAATAGCACAACTTTAAATATGGACAAATGTACATTTAACAATGTGTTTACATTATTATTGAACAAAAAACGAGAGAACCATTGTTTTCAAGCAAAATTTTGTTTGGCGATTAAGCTCATTTTACAATGGATGGATTAGTCAATAAGCAAAATTGTCATATCTGGGGTGAATAAAGTCTTCTTATTATTCACTAAAGATATCTACAACCAAAAAAAGTTACTGTTTGGTACGCATTTTGGGCAAATGGAATCATTAGGATATATTTCTTTAAAGATGGTGGTGGTTATACTGATACTGTGAATTCTGAGCGATATCAATCATAATTGAGTGACTTTTTATGGCAAAGAGATATATCATATATTGGTGTATCTGATGTCTATTTTCAACAAAATAGCGTTACATATCACAAAACTCGAGAAAACATTACAAAAAAAAACATATAGGTGTCACATTTGGATGAACATCGACATCATAGCTAATTCAAGCTGTTACATTGAAAGTTATTATAAATCGCCATGTTGGAAAGAGAGCAAAATAGGTCAATGGAAATATTTCACACAAGTTAACGTAAGCCAAAACATAATATAACTTGCGATGTAAATAGATAATATGCTATAATAAACACAAATGAATAGAATTCATATTATTTTATCAATTTTGGTAGCATTTTCTGGTTAACACTTCTGGACTATAATACAAGACAGCGCCTTTCCCAATTGATCCTGCGAAAACTTTTAGAGTTGGGGTATGAACTTATCCCTTACCTAACCTGTCATCTATCGATTTTCATATGTTCCGGAGCTTGATAACTGTATACAAAATTTAGAAACTCATTGATTAAAAAAATATATTCCACCTAAGCGATGTCAACATACAACCGTTGTAAATGGAAATTATCATCTCTTATTCTTTTAGTATTGTGAAGAAAAGACAAGATATTTGAATACCTTCAATGGGGCTAAGTTGCGTAAGTGTCCGTATAAATTCTAATACGATGCGAAAAAAGCTCATTTTGTGTAATTGATGGTTCCAGAAAACACTGCCCATTGACCGGAAACAATTTTGACGACACTCTTTAGCTACTTAAGTCTCAAATTTAAATAAAGCGAAGATTAAGCCCAAAATTCGCGTCGATCAGGTCTCCGAACCTTTTAATAATGAATAAGTAATAAAGAGGGTCGTTTAAACAACGTCTTGTTTGTCTCGTGGGCAATGGAGCTTAATCAAGTCGGCGTTAAAAGGGAGATTACGACCCAAAGTGTTAATACTTGAGGGGCGTAATGTCATTGGCTGCGATTCCTTCATTAATGTAATACCACGTGCCCCAAAATTTAATTTCGCTGGAGCTGTGTGGCAGTTGCTCAATTAATTATGAGGGTGTCCCTCACGTGCTCTTTTGACAGGACTCGCGTATGTTCCCAACTATCCAGCTAACTAACCCGCTTGTTGCTGTACGCGCCAACCTCATCAGCCATTGCGGTCACTGCGAAGGACGTTCCTCCACCTCTTCTTACTACCGCTTCCTCATCAAATATGTACGAAGACGTTAAAGCAGCACCCTCACCTTTATGGCGCACATCTGCCGTTTTCGACACTCGATTATGAAATGGAACCCAAACCGTCGGCCCCCGAAATAAAACCCAATCATTTAATGAGAATTCTATTATTACGACATCAAAGGCTTCAACATTCCGCATGTTCATTAATTTGCGTGGAAATTCACGATGCTTTCCAAAGCCGATTAATTTCGAGTTTTATATGCTCTTGCATTGCTTAAACGTACCGATTCACATATCTGAATAGCAAGCACATCAAAAATAAAACTAATTTGTACAGAGCGTATCATCAATATTGAATACAAATTTCAACGATATGCCTACCATATTATACACTTTTTAGAACAATTCATTCAATATTTAATAGAAACTATGAAACATGGCGTTAGGGCTAGTCTGTGTTCAGCTGCGATTGAGTTAGGTTTATTATAACATTTCGTAAAATTTATTCGTGTTTCTATCCAATTTTATTTTTCTTCGACACCATATGGAAACAAAACGCGATTTACGTCTACTTTTCTTGTGCAAGTTCAAATTGAATCATAGCTCAGCTTAAGCTTCGAGTAACATTACTCACGCATTCGGGGATGGATTAACTATTGAAAAAGATGCTCGATATTAGTCCCAAAAAATTCATTATGGCAGTTTGAGTATCATCTACGAGCCTCGAGGAAGATCACCGGCTCATATTGATAACGAGGAATTAAGGACGACTGTGGAATCCGATCCACACACAATTATTCATGAACTTGGGTTTAAACTAGTAACTAGACATACGACTGTGTTAAAACATCTGCGTGCAATAAAAACAATAAAAAGGTTGGATTCATATGTGCCGTACGAACTGACGCAGCTGAAGATGATTGACAGCAAGAGCAAGTATGAATCTTTGTTGCTTCGCTATACACAATTGTCGTTTTTACACCAAATCATCACTTATGATGAAAAGTGGATATTGTAAGATAATCGAAAATGATCAAGCAATTGGATAGATAAGAATACACCCCCAGGACATAACCCTTAGACGATATTTCATCAATCGTTGAAAAAAAGTCGTAGATGCCAATGGAGTTATTTCTTTTGAATATAATATATAATGTAAAAAATAGCGCTTTTTGTTTCTTTTTTTTATTCAACACCCGTTTCATAGTTTCCAACCCAATAATGAGATACTCATATGTTAGATGGTTCTGCTCGAATTAACTATGTTTGAAATCATTAGATATTTTTGGCGTTAACATTTATATGGACAATTTTTGTTCACGGGAATGAAACATGGATCACATTGTATCAATGAGAATGGTATTGAATAAATTATATTGAACCAGGAGGTAATGGTTATGTACGGTAAAACGTTAATTGCAAGTTTATTCTTTTGCCATTATCATAACTGGATAAGCCGTAAAAAACAGATGCTGGCGAACAAAATTCATCAAATTTTAAATTTATAGCCAAATGGTAATATCCTCAACCACTCTGAGCAGATTAAATCAACAATGAATGTAAAATGGAACATTAGGAAGTTATTTTGTTACAGTCGAGTAAGATCTGCACTAAGAACAATTATTTTTTACAGGCATTGACAAATATTGGAAAAATAATCTTAAATTTACTATAACAAAAATGACATTAAAAATTTCCTTGGATTTATTTATTATACCAATTATTTGATGTTATAAAAATAATTTGAATACGCGTATAGTATTTAATATTTAGAAAGAGCTTCATATTCCAGCTTTTTGGTATTTAAAAGCTCTTTTCGAGCATAATTTTTGATATTTCCGTTATAAAATTAAAACATAAACTATTCATGAATAATTTAATCAAGGCAAAGACCATCGACGTTATGACTACTGGAACTAAAGTAATGAACCGACTGAATAATTCATTAATATTTTCATGAAAGTTTATGCGTATTATACGGACCCATCCATTTAGTTAGCCCTCTAGGTTTATGCAAAATCCGCACTATGAATTTATAATATATTGCAACAAAACTAGATGTGAGAAAAAATATATCTCTCTATATTAAAGTACATTCTAGGAAATGTATAGTGGTAATCCGCTACACTGATTGCATTTTGACCTTAGTCCTTTTTTATTCGGTCAAATAAATATATTCATTACACGAAGAGGACTATTGTTCCTTTTTTTGGCGATTATGGCTCCCCGAGGACGGGGCCCGTGTCCGTTTGGACTGACCTTTTATCGTTACGTGCTACATTTTGAACTAGGTCCTTGGCAATGATAATCAATATGAATAGCTTTTTCTGGTATTTCTGAAAATAAATTTGTACTTGATTTATTCGCATTGAAGCTGGGGGCGTATTCTGTATCGTTTATTTTGAAATTATATATATTTGAACTCTAAAAAATATTCTTTCAAAGTTTATTTTTACAATGAACGAGCACTCAAAGTGAAATATGCGGAATGAAGTTTTTCTCATATGCATTTATCATACTTTTAAGAAGTGAACTGTATGATTTAAATTGAATCGAAGTTGCATTTAATGAAAGATAAGAACAACTAATAAGCAGCATGGCGTCCTTTATACTTTGTCATTGATCTTTTTACTTCGTAAATACGTACATATTATTATATCTATAAATATGCCAATTAAAAATGTATACATAATATCATTTTTTAACGCCCAAAAAATAAATCTGGTATCGACATGATATTATGATATTAACAAATACTATAACCAGCCTACTATGCCTTGGGAGCTACTTTTCAATTTAAAATTTTCTAAGGATTTCATGATATTTATCGTGTTTTATTATTTTTTAAACGCAATAAATGAATGTTTTGACAGCTACAATAGAATTACATTGGCAACAGTCTGGTTGGCCTTGTATAATACTATCCTATGCATAAAAGATCGACGTATTTCTGTCTCAAATTCGAAGTATACAGAGTAATGAAACAGTAAATAATTCATGGAGGTTGTCGTTGTGCGTCACACGCATTAAAAAATCAGCGTTCCTTATACCGAGAATCGCAAAACTTGTTCTCACTTCCGAAAGTTGAAAAATGAAAATTAGAGTTGTTTCATGTTTGACTCCTCATTCACCCACACGAAAAGTTTTGATGGGAGTAGCTAGTGGAAAATAATTTGAATTTCCCATGAGAAGTTTCCCCCCTAAACACCGTCCAACCTGAGGGACGAACATAGTCATTTTTAATAAGCGGGACTATCCAAACCAGATTTTCATTCGAAAACTTCCACGAAAAGTATGAATTCCCCTATACATAAACTCGCACTTGGGCAAGTCTAAAGCATTGAATTTCCTCGAGACATAGGTTTTTTCCCGAAAGAAAAATGTGCGTCTTATATGCGGGGAAAATTTCCGCTCTCGAATAACAAGAAGAAAATTTGAATCGTTGACGAGATGAAAAATCACAAGAAAAAGTTCAATTCGTAAACGTTACGATGGTAATCCCAGCATTTGGTGCGAGAGAAATCGTAATTTAGACACTTTGCAGTGATTTTTTGCCACTTTCCGAAGAAAAAGTCGGTGTTCTTATCTGATTCGTTGAACAATGGTAACGGTTATCAATTGCCCTACTCAAAAAAACATTAGCAGTACATTTTGCTCAATCTATGAGCAAATTACTCGAGGTGAAAAATATATTTCTTGACGGGGAAAAATATGTTCAACCAATATGAATATATCAGTTTTAGGCACTTACAGCATCAAAACTAAGGCCAGTAAACTTGTGTCTATTAACAAGCGTTTTTCTTTTACAACAATTTAACATTTAAAGTCAACTTGGTGTGTTTTTATACCACAAAGTGTAATTTTCTTATAACCAATAAAGCAATTAAAAAATAATATTTATGGTAACATTTAAAGGACGTCATGCATCATTAATACTATTATCATACTATTATGGTAAAATTTTAAAAATTCCTGGCATCTGGCATCTCAAATGCCAGACATCCACTAGAGAATTATTTAATAATTATTTTAATTACAAACTATCATCGCTGCATTATAATTATCGTTGCGATTTTCGATATGACTCAAAATCGCTCTTTTCTTCAGAAGAAATAGTATGCCCAGTGTCAGTGTCATCATTATTCTGTATAGATTTTCTCTCTCCAACAATATAATTCATAATTAGTAAAGATGTCACTATAGTCCCTAATTCAAAATAATTAAATCACAAATGGCAACTTAAAAAAAAACAGTCAAGTTACTTTTTGACCTTATTTTGTCATGGTTTTAATTTTTTTAAATAGTTAAAAAATAAATTTTGAGAAAAATCTAGTAAGGATAATAGAGGGTTTTATAGAAAAGATTCGTACCCAGTTTGAAGTAAATTAATGAATTAAAACTTAAAATATGATGCCAATCGTGTTGAAAAAAGTAATTTCGAGTAAAACGCGTATTTCTTATTTTATTCAAAATATCTCTCTACTCTTAATCTTCTACATACTCTACGAAATTTAAAAAAAATTAAAAATGCTTTAAAAAACCGCACAAAAAAGTCGCACAAAAAGAGGTTTGAGTGTATTTGTAAAGAACTGAAAAAATAAAGATATTGTACCATAAGTAATACTTACATTAAACTAAAATCGTATTTATCGAATAAAAATGCGTATTTTAGTTATTTCGTTAATTCTTACTTTTTTTATAATAGAAAAAAATTATACGAATTGATCTTAGGGGTATCTGAACTATATAAAAGTCTAAAAAAATATCAAATATATAATTAGAATTCCGTTCAGATCAGTTAAACAATATATAAATGTGTCTGGAACAGACAGACATATATACTCTGATATTTTGAGCATTGTGGTCTCTTAATGCTATCGGATTTATAAAAACGATGAATAAAAATAGAAGAAAAGCAGAAGATGAATTTGCATTGATTAGGACAATGAATGAATGTGTGGTTTTACTCAATAAATAGAAAAAGAATGTAATGTGCCAATAGACGAATGTTTATAAATGTCAAAGGAAAGATTATATGTACAAATAAAGATAAAGATACAGATATAAAGTAAATTATCAATTGACCAGAGAAGTTAATTTTTAACTTGGTAGTGTATTTAAATGAAATTCAATGCAGATTTGATTAATAAATACATTTCAATTAGTTCAAGATAAAATAGAAAAATGACATTTTATAAAGATTTAAAAAAATTAAACACTATTGCGTTCTCACAGACACAAAGCTTTTTTTAAAATAAAGGTATTATAAATAAATGTTTATTTTAAATTATTGTAATAACATAAATTACTTAGGTGAAGAGTAACCCACGTTAATAATCTATTTTCATCTTTCGCGGGAACAAAGCAATAATGGTTGATAGAGTAAAATATTTCAGCGACCGTAACAATAGAAAATTGAGTTTTCCGTCAAAGGTAATTTACAAAGCGGTTTCTGAGGTATTTTTCAATCTATTTTTGTAAAGGTCCATAAACTAGAAGTCAAACATAGGCGACCCTTGATGTATTGCTAGACACGAGGAAGCCCTCGACGAATAGAGCCGTGGGGCAGATGACATAACCGGGCACTCGTCTTCAGCAAACATGGCATGCTGAGGGTGGCAACCCTTCAGCCACGGTGGCAAAATGCCCGTGTCAACACTCAAAAATGAAATCCTGAGATGTGTGTCAATAACGTGCGCGAGATTCACCCCCCTTAATAACACCTCTGAGGAGCCATTTTAATTTTGCCCAAAACTAGATAGAGACATCTTATCCCTACGAGATATTCTATACTCGAAAGAAAATCTTGTCATTGTGTACACTCACTTGAGAATTATTTCATTATGTATATTGATAAATATTTATGGGAAAAAGCTCAAATTTAATATTTCACAATGGCGTCAATGAAAGGGCGGACCGAAATAAGGTCAAGTAGCTTCGATCAATTGATGGTTTTCGGGAGCGCTTTGTACTTTAGTCATTATCAATTTTCAATTGGCGTTCGGTTTCAATGGGGTTTTATTTATTTGAATAATGATGCCATATTTTAAACAAATCTCACTTAAGACTAAACTTAACACTATCGGTGAATTTGACCGTTTACATATATGTAAATTTTATCATGTTGCTATCAAACTTTACTTTTTGTAATATATACTTAAAATTGAATTTTCCAGTCAATTTCGCAAGCAAGTAAATGCGGGTTGCTTTCGCGTTAAGCACAAAAGCATTCCTGAAATTAAAGTTTTGAAACACTTTAGTCTAAATATTTAGTAGGTGATCTATTTTAAAAATAATATTGAGTAATATTATGATGATATGGTATTTATTAAATTTTAATATCTAATCGTTTAATTATCTGAAAATACTCTGGAGCCTTTGCAAAAATATCCATTGTAAAAATATTTTTATCATCTATAAATTCTACACCTCAAAATAGACATCAATTCGATCTACAAAATGTGTATACGCAAAATATGATATTCCAATTGTTGAATAGAGATCTTCAGATGAATATGCAATTTGAACGTCCAATTAAATGTTAATAATGGAATTTTACCCATCTTTTCCAACACATCTTCATATAAAAATCGAAATAAGCAATCCATTAATTGAAAATACTGACGATGGTAAAGCGTAATGATATTGCTGATGATTCATTTCACTTTTCATAGCTACAGACTTAACCGTCTTGTCCAGCATAGTCCTCCACAGCATTTTTAGAAAATGGTACGATTAGATGCTGAAATGTAATAAATATTATATGATATCATCTCATATTACTTAATATCATTTCTAAATAGAGCATTTGCTTAAAAATTGGATTAAACTATGTAAAAATCTTAATTTCAGGCATGCCGGTGTGTTTAACGCGAAAGCAACCCGCTGTTGCTGAAATCTACCGGAAAATTCCATTTTGAATGAAAAATGAAAAATTGTTCAGTGTATGCAAACACCAAAGGTGGCCATAACTTCAAAAGTCGTGCAGTAAGAACTCACCTGATATATTTTTAATTTCTTCTTGTATTAAAATAAAATATTTGGTGCTTTGTATTTTTAAATTTGATATTTAAGTCTTTCGAATATCGCGATAGCAATCAGAAATTGCTAGTTACGGAAATCGACGGGTCTTGAAACAAGAATATTTTTAATTTGACTGTCGTGAATTTAAATCTGCAAGTGAAAATGCAGTATGGGTGTGAATGCAAAAAGATAAAAATAAAATTATAAACATTCAAGTATTTATACACTATAAAAGTAGCTCACAGGCTATTTTTTCATAGAAAATAACGCAGCTTTTTCGGCTCAAAAGATATTGAAGAGAGATGAGATAGAAGGATGGTAAATCAATGGGTGAATTGATGGTGCATGAGAGAAACTTGTGTCTATCATAGGCTTGAAAACAATATTTCTAGTGAAGATAGACATGGATATCACAACAAATGCTGAAGCCATTAAATGTAGAACGACCTCTAATTTAGGTTTTTTTTAAATTTAAGTCGGTATGTTTAGTGTTAATATCCAATAAATCTAATGATTATGCGTTTTAAAAATCAAAGATGAAAATTAATTTAAGTGAAGTTTTTAAATTTTGCAAATTTACAAATTTTATTTCTCGTCTTATTCAGTCTTATTAAATTGGAGATAAAGCTTTTGTAAACATTTTATTTTTGATTTAATTTGATTTTAATTAAATTAAAAAAAAATATATATTCTTATAGCGAAATGCATGTATGATATTAAAGCATGGGTATTGAATTAAGCCTTTTTGCGCATCTATAGAAAATACTGACATCAAAAGCGGCTATGCAGTATAATAACTCGAGTTTGCCGGCAAATATTATTAAGCCCTCTGGCTTTGGTCATAAAATGCAAGAATAAAAAGTACGGATTTGCATTGATGCAAATATCCTGGTTTTTTCATTTTTAAGAATACTACGCATAGCAGAAATGCAACACTACCAGCTGAGATTAAATTTAAATAAGACATTTTTATCTTTGATCAAATTCAGAAAGGTTCCTTTATGGCATGTGCTCTGTATGGTGTAATCAGCGCAATCTTATTACGACAGAACAAGGGCGCAAGGGCTGAACAGAATCAAGATGGCTTCTTTAATTTCTGATGTTTAACTTTGCAGCATTGAAGAAAACTTGTCAGAATTTACGTCAGCGACGAGATATTTTCTCTTCAGCGCAAACAACATTACTCCGCCATTATGAATTAAGTTAGCAACAAAAAGGCGAGAAATAAATGGCCGCTAACGAGGCAAAGACAGACGACGGGACCCCCTTTAATGGCAATACTAACAAGAAAAGTTCAGACTTGTTAAAACGAGAAGAATCCCTCGAATATAAATTAGAAGAAATCCTATTACGACGTAATAATTTATATTAGAAAGTTTGCTATGGGACAACAATGGTGTGTTTCGGCTGATGTCGCTACATATTACAGGTTAACATTTTGCATTTAGAGCAAAATACATGCATTTATAATTAATTTAGAATGCTGATATTTTCACAAGATCAGTACAAATATCTTTAAAGATTATTTCAAAGGGATTACAACGAAAAAGTATCAGAAAACTCTATTTTATAGTTGTAGTGATTGATCGATGGTATTAATGAAATAGAATAAGAGATCCATTAGCAACGTGCAGTGTGCAGCAAGAGTGATTAATGGTTGCGAAAATAGTATAGAAGTTGATCGATAGGATACTGCAAACTTGTTATCACTTTCCATTACTGATAATAGCATTTTTCATGGTTTTTTTGATAAATTTTACAAGAATTTTATTTAGAAAATCTATATTTTTAAATCATAACAACTCAAAGAAAATGCTGAATATTATTCGAATCCATAAACCATAGAGATTGATTTTGTGGCTGTATACTTTATATGTTTTCTGTACGAAAACTTTCCAATAAATAATAGATCCCAAATAGTATAAACTATGTATTTTTACTGAAACCTTTTTTAAAAAAGAGTATTCAACTTGGCATTGTGGTATCAATTAAATAAATGGAAAACTTTATACAAGTTGCAAATTAAGAAGAATGAAGGAATGTTTAGTTTTCATTTTCCACTATTTGAATAAAAGTTGAAAAAACATATTTAGACAATGATTTTATGTATTTTAAAAAATATTCAAAACTTTTATACTTAAACAGATATTTGATGATGTATATTTTTATTACTTTTAAAAATGCGATAATAGAATCATAATTTTTATTGTTTGTATATTGCAAAATAGCATACAAAATTGTAAAATAACATAAATATAAAATTATTAAAATGTATCTTACCCAAAAGTTCCATAAAACTGATTGCATTATAATCATATATCAATAGACTGACCTGAAAAAAATAAAGATTTGTTAAATGTAATTAAAACTAAAAGAAAATCAAATATAACATAATATAACACAAAATATTTAAAATTAACAATGAATATGAACTAATAGAAATATCCCGAAAGTAAGTGTACTGTGACAATAATGGGCTGTTTTTTTTGTTTTTTAGAGGTTGGCCATACTAAGTGGTAGAATGAAGTCTCCTGACAGAGCGAGCATAGCAAGAAAACGGTAGTATCCAAATTCACGTTGTAGTATCTAGTTGCGTGAAAGATGTCGGTAAGAAATCCCACCAAGTGCGAAGAGGTCAATAGCGCCTGTGAGTTTCTTGCTCGACTTAAATAAGAAGGTGGGGATTTTCTGAGCTCTATTGTGACTCGATATAAAAGTGGGTGGCTCATTACATGTCTGAGTCAAAAATACGGTTGTCACAGTGGTGTCACACCAATTTTCAATCTGTCAAAAAAATCAAAACCACAATTTCGGGCAAAAAAATCATGGCCTTAGTGTTTTGGGACTGAAAATGCATCATTTTGGTTGAACTCAGGGAGAGACCATTAATGCGCAACGATATTGTGAGACGCCTTTAGATTATCATATTTTCCCCTCTTTGAAAAAACACATGGGTGGAATTAAATTTTCAATTGACGGGCAGTTGCAGAAAGAGGTTCAGAAGTGGAAGAAAGAGCTGGCGGGAGAGTTCTTCGAGGAGGACATAAAGAAGCTTGTGCCATGACTCACCAAATGCATTGAACGAGATGGCGATGGTGTTGAAAAATAATTAACATGTATATCAACAATATCCTGATGTTGTAAAAATTTAGTACACTTACTTTCGGGATATCTCTTATAGTTAGTAAATTAAAGTCACCGCGAAGATATTCATAATTAGCCCCATAAACTATAATATCGCGTGAAGTTTCGTGCCATAATTATGCGTATTGTTACAAACATAATAAATAAGTCATTTTTGTGATTCAAGTATTATTCTTAATCAACATATTTAAATTTATTTATTTATTGAAGTACTAGCAATTGCCAAAAGTTTTTATAGTCATGTTTTCAATATTTTTAATAGTTCGCTTGGAAACATGAGAAATGAATATCGTTAAGAGATGAGAGCAAGACAATCCTCGTGCTATTATGTAATTATTTTATTGAATTAGAAGCTTCTTGGAATAAGAAGTGAATACAAACAATGCAAAGTGCAATTATTATTGAAGAAGCAAATGGTAAAAAAAGCATCAAAGTTTCTACTTTGACTAAAAATGGTCTTCGCATATTTTTATTTTTTTAAATATAGAGTGAGGAAGAACGAATATTATATCTGAGGTTGAAAAATTACTCAATGTTTAGGTTGAACAATATATTTTTACACAGATTTATTATGGATATTTTAAGGATAAATACGCATTTTTAATACATCACTGCTTTTGATTTCATGAGCTTTGTCTTTAAAAATTAACTAATTTTTTTGGGTAAATCTTGAAGGAAATAAAAATACACTTTTATCATCAGTTGAAACGTATCATTGCGGGGATCTTTTTGATTGAAAAGCTTGCAAATTACGCGGATTCAGAATAAAAAAAAGTACCTCAACATGCTCCAAATCGCCTTTCGCAATCATCCGAACGAGATTTACAGATATTTTATAAATAGCCACTTTGAAGAATCGGCTTAGTCCTGCATTAACCTTTTCATCTTTGAAGGGTTGCCGACTCCCGCTCTGACAAGAACATCCTCGATATCTTGACATAAAATATTCATACCGTTGATGGTGGATCTATTAAAGCCCGCTAAAAGATTAATTTTTCCTGATATCCGCGAAACGTGTCCTATCTCCCGTCCGGGACGACATTATATGTTTAATTTTGGCCGTCCAATTAGTCCCTCGTATAAAACAGTATATGTCCCTTTTGTTGATTTTTTTGGCGAAATTTTCAAATTAAATTTTGAATATTTTTTATTCGTCGTGGGGGCTGAAAGAAGAGGCTTAAAAATAAGCATCAGAACATGCGCGCCTTAAAATATGCGCGTACTCAGTTTTGATAAAATTTGCATATTTTTCATCATAATTTTTCGAGAGTACCAGTGTGGCACACTGTATGAAAATATACATGTTAAAAATTAAATATAATGTCAAAATGTTTGTTGAACGAACATTAACATATCATCCAATTTAACAAATTCGTACGACAAACTTATTTAGGGAAATACGGTTATATTCGTCGCAATAAAGACATTAATAATTCAGATTCGATCTACTTTAACACTATCATCCACAACGAATCCAATAAATGTGATAACATCCATAAACGTAAATTCTGAAATTAATAACGATCAATATTATAATATATATTTTCCGCTCTGTGTAGATGAGTCTATTTGAGCGCGTATTATTTATATTTTGCTGTAAGATTTGAGGTGAGTCTTCCTCTAACTAGAAAGCCTCGAGATGACATCTTCTTTTAAGAAGTTCGCTAGTTAGTGTAGCCATAAATAGATAGTGTCTTTGCAGTGTCAACGTCGACATCTCGCAAGAAAAATAATCAAAAAGGGCCATTGAAATATAACCGTACATCCACTGAGCCCTTTGTCCAATTAACACTGAATAATAAATATTAAATATATGCAAAAAGCCTTCAATTAAAGCAATATAAAGCCTCTTTAATATAAGCCAATCAATGATTTAATTTGATAATGTTTCAATTGTGTTAGTTAAGATGTCTCATGTTTTTTCATTTGAATTTTCAGTATTCAATATTGAATATTACTTATGAAGAAAACGTAAAAATTTAAGAACGTCTTAATCTCGCATATGTAATACTTCATGTAAGAAGAAAAAAATATTTCGCATTTAGCCTCTTTTAATAAATTGCTACTTGAGCAACTATTAATTTAGCTTATGTTTTCGATTTATTTGTATTTTTTAGTTATCCATTCAAAATTTTCATGAAATATTTTATCAATATCTCCCACAATGTCCGGCCATATTATACAAAATGAATTCAAGAAAAAATAATTAATTTGGTTTATAAGTTCTCCATTGATCTTATTTACATCCATCGATTACCATTTAGATCTTCAGAATACTCATTTTTCAACGATTTTGTTTTACTTGAGATTGCAATATTTTTCCAGGTGTAGCAAAAAATGATTAAATAATTTTGATTACTTTCTGGTCACCAAATATTATATTATTAAATAAAAATGTTCTATACATTTAAATCGTTCTTGATACATAGCAGTAGCCTTGATGAAATTATTGATTTAGTCGAAGTCCGATTTTATTTCTGTTTAGTGCTGTATCAAAATAAAATATTTTAATACAGCCAATCTGTCATGTCTATTAATTAACAATCTTGCGAGAAAATGTGATACTAAATTGCGATTTATAATAATTAGAATTTCCACGATCAAAATTGCTTCAATTTAAGCTCAATATAATTTTTTTAAAATAGATATGCCGTAGGGTGAAGATGAAAAGGACATAACTGGATGTTTCCGAACATAGAAGTCTCTCAATTAATTGCTTATTTCCGGTGTTAACGCTCGGCTGCAACCTT
This sequence comes from Stenopsyche tienmushanensis, assembly GCA_008973525.1. Taxonomy (NCBI): domain Eukaryota; kingdom Metazoa; phylum Arthropoda; class Insecta; order Trichoptera; family Stenopsychidae; genus Stenopsyche; species Stenopsyche tienmushanensis. Next base: position 499,456 of record WACJ01000162.1, on the reverse strand, counting down.
CGAGAATCCTAGCACAGTTTTATAGGCCACTCTATATAATCTTCCTTTAATGTGTTGCCTTGTTTATTGCCACTTTGCACTGCTCACAGATGATATTCTTTATTACTATAATTTGTTGGCTGTTTTAGCTGAGAAGGTTTCTATGATCTGAACTTTTTCGCTAAGGGCTAGATTAAATAGATTATCCCGTATTTTCAATTCTATTAAAATAGATTGATAGAACAATAGGAGGACATCAACTTGCGCTTCCTTTTCTATGCAAATATGCCCTGACAAGTATTAAATCTTTGTCTCAGCACGAGCGTAATTACCATTTCAACTTACTCTAAATTAAATATCGGTTTTTTTATCCTTTTGAATTAAAATGACTAATTATTTTAACTCCTGACAGTTGATTAAATGGCTTCTAAATGGATTTCTTAAAAAGTAAATTAAGGCGTTGTAAAAATATATACAAATTTAATGATCTAATTAATTGGCGACCAAATGTTGGTGTATTTATTTAGATCCAGGACTCTTCTTATGAAGGATTGAAAATCCGATTGTGAGATAATAAATCAACATACCAACAAACTTAAGAAGTTGGTAATATTAATATTTCCTATCGATCGTCTCAATCCATATATACGTGAAGACTGAAGTTGAATTATCAAATTTCATATACAAATGATGCTGAAAAGGTTAAGTTGTCACAATTTGACAGTTAATTGATACGAAATATAAGTATTTTTGATATACATAATTGGATCTGAATTTTCGAACTGTTTTATCGAATTTTACAACTTTCCTCTCGCAGAAGTATAAAATTAAATTTGAAACTTTCAAAAACGCCACTGAGTAATTCGTTATGCAAATTGACGTTTATTATTAATTGATGACGGGTCAGCTTTTGAGCTTTTCGTTCAATAGATTTGTCAAAACCGATCCCAATTCTGAAACAAAAATTTCATTCTGATCTGATTATATGATATTCATTGTATAAGCGAATATTTTATTGGAAGGCATAAGGCGGACAAATCGAGCCAGAATTATTCGTCGAAAATTTAATTTGGGTTTCGATATTACTTTAATTAAAAAAATGTGCCAATATTATATCGAAATATTTCACAAATACTACTCTGCGATTAAATTTCATCCTTCGTCGCCATGGAAATTTGCCCCAACATAAATTTACCAAAATGGCGATGAGCCCTTTCAAGAAATCTTGAATACCGAAACTTGTATTTCCTACCAACTGACAACATATTTTCTAGCGTAGTCACTAACGAGTAGCAGAAAAGTTGCCTTCTCCTAATTAGCTTTCAAATATAAGATCATGATAGAGAGACGGCTTTTAAAAATAGCTCATTTCAAGTTGTAATTAATTTAAGAGGACGAAGAACGAGAGCGAGGATTAAGAGCCACGATTTGATTTTATGCATTAAAATTCGCAAAACTGATAAATATCAGAGGATAAATCATTTAAAACTGCGCGATCAAACTTCTACAATCGTCAAAGAATTGGCTTTCAAAATATTGCGACAGAATTATCAAGATTAATCATGTAATTTCTGTCGAGGAATAAATTTAATTGCCGGATTAAAAGAAATCCATCAATTTATCGCAAAAAATAAAATGAAAAGATTTAAGACTGAAAGTAGTAGGAAAAACGTCGTTAAATCGTAAAGCTTTAAAAGGTACATGAGGAAGTGATAAACACCTCGGAAATGCGGATGCTGCAATAAATGCCGGAGGTTACTAAGCTTGAAAAATCCGGACTTGACAAAATAAACTAGCTGAAAGACGTTAAAATACACAACCACAAAAATCCTCAAAAAGCCCCAACAGAAATATATCAGGTCAGTCCAAAATTTGCATATACACTAGTTCAAGATGAAACACAGACTTATTAAATAATTTAAATGATTCTAACACAAATACTCTCAATTAAGCATAAAAATATAAGACTCCGCCAAGTGAAAACCTTATAAAAGTTTGAACAGTGAGTTACTCTTGAACAATTAGGATCGGTATGGGTCGTTTTAAATTAATTTGGGGCACTCTGTATTTATATTATATAAAATAATTAGTCTTTCCCATATGTTAATTCAATATTTTTAAATCGAATAATAGCAATATCTGTAAATCCACATAGTATATTATTACTAAAAACACATCTATAGTATAAAAAATTAGGTAGGAACGTAATATAATAGCTTTGCCTTTAATTTAATGTTTGAACTATTACTATATTATTGTTTTAGTGCTGTCTAAGCATCGTTATATACTGAAAACAATTCGATAGAATATAATGAATTAGTAACTTGCACCTCGATACCACTGAATTAAAGATGAGTATGCAAATGAAACAGCCAAAGCAAATTCATCCGAATATATTCAACCGATTTAGTCATGGATATTTTTAAGCCCGCAACGTTTTTTCATAGTAATTAGTATGCAAGAAACTTATTTATAATGAAAACAAATTAAGCAAATTTGATTACATTTTTTTAACATGAGTTCTATGTCAAATTCGATATTAAGATTCGGGAAAGGTGATAAAAGAGGATGCTTGTATTTAAAGAAAATGCTTATTTAGCAGTCTTCCCAGGTAACATGCTTTCTACTCGATATGAACGAAAAAAATAAAGATAAATATTACAAGCTTCAATGTAATTTATTTATGCTTTGCTTCAACAATTTTCAAATCTCTGGATGCAAAGACGGGGAAAGCCCTCAGATCAGATTCATCTTACCGTTTTTGTTCCCTCTAATTAGTAGACATGCCTGTTCTTTGCGGAGCTCACTAAGTACAGTGCAATTAGTGCTCAGAAATAAAGCATTGGCTTTGAAATTCTGCTAATTAAGGTTATAAGCTCTCCATGGTTAGCTTCTTTAAATTGTTTTAAACGCTTATGAAAAAATAGATCTTATATGGCAAAGGATTGTGTGCGATTTCGAGGAAGCAAACAATGGTAACCGTATATCAAATGACGTCATTTCATTGCGAAAATTTAATACACAAGAGCTTTCTTCGGTAAGACGTGACAATTTTGTTGAGATATTTTTAGACAACCAAGAGACTGGTTGACTTGGAGTATTTTTTTTTAAATGAGCATTTTCTCAGAATGAGACACTTACCAGAAAGTACATCATATTTTTTAAGCTGATTAAATTATATTTTAATAATATACAATTATAAATTAATTTTTGTGGGTGAATTTCCTTATTTTTTGTTGTAAAGAATGATTGAAAAAAATAAAATAATCTAATTTAACATTCCTAGAAATGTATTCCCAATCCAGACGATTATGATTAAATGTAATTTTATGACGCATTTAAGGGATGTTTTTACATGAATACGCAAACCAATAAATTATATTGTCCTGGGTATGGATCCTGGGTAACTATGTACATTTGTAGTTGTGGTAATTTAGTTCTTGGATCCTTTTTCTCTAAATCTTACATGTAGATCCGCTCATACAAGGGTATGTTTATTCTTCCACTGTGACCAGAATATTAACATATAAGGAAGGTAATGAGAACTATCACATATAAATCTTCTTTGCAGGTTGTCTATGATTTAAAGTTAATAGATTCAATAAAATATCCTACAAATTAAATATAATTTACAGTTCAAAATAGTTAATACTATGGAGAAATAAATTTAATTTTGGATCTAGAAATCACAAAAATATCCTATTTTATTCGAATATTTAATATTTACAAGTATCAACATAAAAAATAAATTCAATTTTAATAATATGAAGTAAAATCTACAATATATTTTATACCTCAATTTACAACTTTGTACAGCGAGCGCTTTCGAAAGCTTAGACTTTCATCTTCAGAACCGATGAATATAAAATTGAGATTCATTTTTATAACATTTTCAATTTACTCCTTCCTCCAGAATAATGTACTTGCGGTTTGCAAGAGATTTTAGAGATTAACCAATACAATGAGGAACCCTCAGTAAATATTCTAAACAATCAACCCTACATTGTTCATTCCCCATCTTTGGAGCCCCTATAATATTAATATAAAAAGGTTAATTTTGTCTTATTAAAACATAGTCTATATGTTTTTATTTGTATAGATTTTTTTATTCAATAAAGGTAATCTGATAATTCATAGATACATATAAAAGTGGGTTTGTAACATAGCCTAAAGTGGAATATGATAATATTTTTGGGTTTTTTTAAAATTAAATTGATAATTATTATGTTCTCAAAAAACCATCTCTAAAATTATTGGACTCTTTTTTGGGTTAGTTATATAATTAAATTTGAAATTAATTGAGCTAAATCTGTATAAAAATTTTGTTTAGTATAAAAAATCAACATTGGTTTTAGCATATTTTTGAATACAAGTTGCTTTTGGTGTAAATACATTTTAAATTCAAGCGGTTCGTTGAGCTTTGAATTGTCTCGCCATTGCAAGCCAGCAGTAACGTAAAGTACTACTCCTTGGGTTGAATTTACACAAGTTCTATTTATGGTTGTTTCAGTTTACTTAAGTCAGTAAAAAGACAATGGAACTAAGTTCTCCATCGGATGTGGAATGAACGAGTGCCTTCAACCGGCACTAAAAGCATGTCGACCGTAAGTATTAACGTCCGATGAAAATTCACACACTAAATTCTCCCTTTTTCTGGTCGTCCTTTCTTTCTCGTCGCTTCTACGCCTGTGGGAGCTTGCAAAGCTCGGGGTCTATCTGCCATGCTTTTTCAATTTTATTCGGTTCTATTTTCTACCGTAGGCCGTCTTTGTTCCGCCCGATGGATTATCCTTTGGCTCCATCCCTCTTTATCCCGCCCTTAACGGTTTTCCCGGCCATTCTCTCCTCCCCCGCCCCACCTGTTGAATGTCAATAAAGCCTTACGCTCGGCTTACGAAGACACCATTCACATGTGCCTTGATATTGCGTAAGGGTATTATTTACATGGGCACGTCTTGCCAGAGAGACGCGCGAGAATTTACAAAATTAACACGCAAGACTCACAACAACCTGCGAGAAGTTCATTTGAATCAAATTATAGGATCAATTGAATCCTCTTTGTCAAATTTAAGACAGTCAACATATAAAAATCCGATCAATTGGTTAACTGCCACGCATTGAAAACTGAAGCTGTTCTTACAGGCAATCATATTTTGAATATGATTTAGAAAATTATTCACGATTATTTGTATAAAATACAAATATTATTCGCAATTCTAGAGAGGTTTATGGACATTTTCAATTTTTTCTGTATTTTGTAGGTATTTCAAAAGTGCAATTGTAAAAAAATGTTGAAGAATTCCAAGATGTGCAAAAATATAAATTTAAATTTCATGCATGTAAACCTGAATGCAAGAGTCGCAAAGAAAAGGAACGAATGATTTATTTTCAAAAACAGATTTGAACTGCAAATTAGCATTTTATTCGTACTTTAAAGACCGCACTCGCCAAATCCGAAAGATATAATCTTCTTAACAGGCAATGGCCATGGGATTTACTGCCTCTTCCTTTGTCGACTTCCTTTTTCAGTCAAACGTAAATATTGTATGAGTTTATTCTAGAATTATTTTTGTATTTTTACTTCATCTTTAGTAATAATTAATGTGAAAAATCTAAATCATTTTGGATCAAAATAATCGATCGGATATATTAATATGTATTCACAAACTGAATTTGAACCCAAACCTTTATAATATGAGACCATAAACTAGCCAATTATACATATTAACAATTGATATTTTTATCATATTATCGTATATGGCATTTAATATATCGAGCGTCCAATTTGGCAAATATTCAAAATGGTAATGTTAGGATTCAACTCTCGTTAAAATATATGATTATTTTATCAAAATCAGATATGCAGAGCTTTCTCACATTGAAAAAAACACCATAAACAGTTCTTAGTTAAAAAATAAAGATATTAACACTAAACAAATTATATTACATAAAAATACAACTTATAATCACCAAATGCTTTCATAATGGAAATTGTTTCATGCAAAATCGCAGGGGGTATGTTAAACAGTTTGAAAAGTTTAACTCAAACGAGTGTTATAATATTTCCCGGGAAGTTATTACTACAACCTTGTATTTATAATACTGTAAGTCATAGTTCACAAGCATATTTAATGGGAAAATTTCAAAACATAGCATTGGAGGCAATGTTTATTGTATGTTTACAACGTTTATAACTCTATATGTATGTTAGGTCTTCTATTGGCAAAATATTGCGATAAATGTAAATAAATAGACAAAACATTCGATGTTTAATTAAGCTAAGTCTTTATGCTATCCGGAATAATATTTGCAAATTCAGACGATGTTAACATGCAAAGATGATAGAATCCATTAAGATTAAAAATTTAGCGTTCCTCGTCAAACGAACTGTCAAACAAATTTGACACGCGATGTAGAAGGTGCTTTTAATAACGTTCATTATGAAACATCTGCTGATGCAGATTATTGCGAAATGTTGCACAATACATATTCCGGTGATACAATCTTCAATTCAATGTAATGCTTCAGATTTCAAGATTTATGATTAAAGACAGACTTAAAATTCTTCATGTAATTCTTATCTATATCGTATAATAATTATTTGGTTTTGAAATAAACGCATAAAGTTATAGTATTTATATTTCAAATAATACAAAAATTGTATTAATGAAAAAAATTGATCTGGTTATGAAAAATTAATTTGAATCACTATTTAGGAAAAATAATTTTTTGGTGATATTTACTATATTAAGGGTTGTTTTCGAGGCTTATTGCAAATATTTTTCTCGGAATTGCCGACGTTTCAGGATATTTCGCTATTATTGGTCATATCCGGAGACAGATGGTACTTGAAATTTTGTTAGGATGCTCTTCCGCACTGTGAAAGGAAACGAATCCGTTAAAATTCGCTGTCCTTCTATCCATGGCAAGAAACTAATTCACTTTATGAATGCGGATGGAAAATTTAATGACAGGCCCGTGGTGATGAGCCAATATAAAAGTAACGACCGTTACTAAAATTTAACATCCATAACATTGGGAGACTCGGTTTAATTTCGATTTCATTGCTACGCTTGTTAGGGCGATGTTAAACCGAATGTCAAACAAGAAAAGTCTTTTAAGAGCATATTATTAGATTTCTTATTGAGAATTTATATATGAAGGATATGGAACATGTTTTATTGACATTTTTCCCCCTTAAATTTAATAACGTTACATGTTGATCAAAAAATATTCAAAACTTTGATACTTCAATAACAAGACGTGATTCAAGAAACATATATTGTTTGTTACCATTAGATAGTGAGAGGGGTGAATATATTTATTTAAAAATATTTCTATATATATAAAAACCATATATTCATCAGATTTTCGTCAAATAATCAAGATTTTTTTGTAACGTTTATATGTCTAAAGTCAATACTTCAAGAATACTTTCAACGTATAGGTGAAATTTAAAAAAATAAAGGTCGCTAATCGCACAAACGCAATAAAGATCAATCTTGACATTTCTTTGTCCAAGTATGGAATTACCATTTGCCAGTGAATTATAATGAGAAGTAAGTATTATACAATTATTTTAAGCCAAAAATAATGATTATTTTATTTGGGTTAGGTACTTATTCATATCCTTAAGCTACAATAAACGTTGGAAAAGGTCTTTATTTTTCATGGCAGGATGTCATTGGAGTATTTTATGTTGAGCTGATTAAATCTATTCAGACAATCACAGTAGTAGTACAACATCAACAATAAGTGCAAATGAAACAAGATTTCATAAAAAGCAATCAGTTTGATTCAATAGAAAAATAATTATACTTAACAAGATAACTATAGACCTCGCTGAGCTAGATTCTTACAAGAAAAATAATTGGACTTCTTCACAGAATAATTTATCTTCTGATTATCATTTATTTAAGCCCTTAATAACACTCAATACGAAAAAGTATATGTAACCAAACTAGTTAGGAAAAACATCATATATTTGACTCCTAAAAACTGTTCCAAAATGGGATTGAAAAATTCAGTAGGAAAAATGATTTATTATTTAAAGATATAAAGATATTTAAAGACAAAAGTGAAAAACTAAAATAATTTATATATATATAAGTTTTATTAAAAAAATGCATATGATACATATCGATTCCTTAAATAATTTATGTTATACTTTTTTCTATGTTGTTCCTGAATGAAATTTGAAATGGAAATATTCTTGGGGAAAAAACTCATATCCAAAAATGCTTAGTAGCGACATGCGAGCTAAAATGCAAAACTGTCTCTGAACTTCAATAGATATAGGATAAAGAAAGCTCAACCGTTTTGTCATATGGCTTCTCGCAAAATGCAAAAAATATCTGTAAACGGAACTCTATTCCTATATATTGCTCCTGTTTCTCGTCTCTTCGTGTAGAACATCCATACAAGACGATTGTCAAAATTCCTGAAAAAATAGAACACACATCCCGTTCTAAAAATATCCAGCGAGGGTTGTCGTTATTATATGCCAAGAAAACATTATTGAATTATCCGCATTCGGTTGTTTGCGCATGCAAAGAAGCAAATAAAATGTTCGCGGGATAATTTAACAAAATTTCTTCCTGCACGATAACAAACAAAACAATCCCCCCCATCTGAATTGGGGCGGGACATCGGATCCCGATTTTGCTTCTGAATTGTTTGGAAAATTATTTTCCGACATTACCGGGACCAAATTAGAAAGGCACCTACCCTTTTAGGACCCGGGGGAATGGCTAAAATCACGAGCGGAGACGACGAACTTTATGTTTATTATTTTCTCCGTATGAGCTCATGTGAAATATTTATTCGGGCCCTTTTTAGATGTGGAAGCATATTTTATATCAAAATATCATCATGCGTAATCTGTGCTGTATACTCGTTTGTTTGATTCATTTTAGACATTTACAAACATTATAATGGCAGATTTCATCCTTAAACTAATCACAGTAATACATCTCTTAATAAGAATAAAGAATTTTTTAAGAAATCGCAAAAAAAAAAAAACCCAAAATAAACGAGAAAAATGTTTAAAATTTTCAAAAATCCTACGAACTTATTGAGTGATGAGTTACTATTATTATATTTTTATGGATGATGTATGTTTTTAAAACAAAGCTTAATTAAATAATTGATTCATAGTAATATGAGTTCCGAATCTAATTGAAAATTGACTTAAAAAATTGGCTTACTCTTTATAAACGCATAAATTTTTTAACGAGATGATCGCGAAAACACCATTCAATATATGCACCCAGATGGTCCACTAGTTGAGATTTTACAAATAAAACCCAGAGGTTAAGCTATTGTCAATACACACAAGTAGGTCACTATCAATGTACACAAGGATAGTCACAAGGAGATAAATTTATGACATAGAAGATAGATGTGACCCTTTCTTGTGAATTGAAAGGGCCTGGTCCTGCTGGGTCCAGCGTGTAGTAGAACTATTATGATATCTAACTTTAATCTGAATTAATTTTTAGTGTGTAATTTAGAAATGTCCTTCAAATGAAGCTCGGTGTGTCTGAATAAGGTTGCTTAAAATCATTTATATTCTATTTTATTATTTGCTCGCGTTAAATCATTTTTATTGCGACAGACATGTTTTAAATATTTAATTCTAGTAAAACCTCCCTTGCGTTCTTAACACGACCTTTTTGTCCTTTGGGCTGAATCATATCATATAATATATTATGAGGAGCGTTCATATAATTTTAGAAATATCTATCATATTAAGCTCATAACAATTAAAGGTAAAATATTTACATTCATAAAGCATGCCAAATAGTCCTTAATGAATACTTATGAACATACCTTTAAGACTCTATCTGATTGGAATAGAAAAATCTCTTGACGAGTGGTCATTTATGTTTTTATAAAATAGTTTCGGTTTGAATAAAACGTGATCTTCCGAAGTGACCTCTTTTAATACTCGTGATAAATAGGTAAAACGTGAAATTCTTCTTGTGAACAAACTGGCCCGTAAAACCTTCAGACGTGTTCCTAATGCTACTCGGTATTTTGGCAAGGGTAGAATTATTTTTTGTCGAAATAATTTCTTCTGAGAGAACTCTTGAGGGGATGAAATGTCGAGCACGTACTCAGACAAAATAAAATGAAGGCGACTTCAATATCAAAAAGAGTTTCGCGCTAGCTAAAATATGGCCATTGAGACATTTAAAAGAGAGAAATTAACCTTTGAACCGGACATGATTTTTCAAGAACCAAAAAGAGCAGACTAATGAATCGCTGCTGAATAAAGACACTATAATGGCACAATGAAATACTTCATTGGATGCTCACGACTGAGTTTAAAACAAAGTCTTTCATTATCTTTTTCGATAGGAAAAGTTGGTTGTGGGTAAGTCGAGGAAAGTTCGCTGGAGCAACGCTTCTTACTTCAATATCTGTGTAGTCTCTTATGCTTCAATATATCTCATCACTCTAAAGGCATTGTTCTCGATATCGATTACATACTTTAGGCTATTTAAAAAATCTGTTTGAACTACTTTGTGTTGCTCTCTCACAATGGTATGTCATTGTGCGTACGTATCAACTTAAAATTAACATAATAGCTTTGAGTAAAAAACTTTAATTTTTAAGTTTGATGATATATATTACTATTATATATGCTGTAGTCCATTCCAATATTTGTAATTAAAACATCAATAGTAATTTAGTTGCAGATCAATATCACTCCTTTAAAAACCATTAAACAATTGTGTTGTAATTGAGGTTCAATTAAGTAAATTATCAAATGATTATAAATATTTAGGACGTTGCATAAATCGTTATCAATTTATAGCAAAACTATTAATCAATTGATTCAATATCCTTTTACTATTTTTATTCAATATTTGGTTCCCATTACTAGTAGTTGGTGTAGTAGGTCAGTTCCTGGACTATTGTTATAAAAGTTTGAGCCCATATCAAGATTATTGAAAAAAATACTTATATTTATGTATAATTTCCTGAACGTGAAAATGAAACTAGACGACGGATGAAGGGACTGTTCAGCAACAATAATTAAATTCCACCACTCGCCCATAAAGAATATTCTTATAAATATTAATATATATTCAAATAATTATAACGTTGAAGTGGTGGTGCTCTTGGGGGCAGAGTTCCCTGGCGGCTCCCCGCCTCCATGTGCTCGTCGGGATGGTCGCGCTAGCGCACGGGTTCGTTCTTTTATCGGGCCGTGATGTTGCTGGACGAATGGATGGGAATAAAGAATCTCTTCTCTAAATAACTATTTATTCCACACGAGAGAGAGATCTGGCTGCAGGAGGGACGACCTCCCGCAGCCAAGGCTAACCGACTAATCTCCCGACTCCCGCTTCTTGCGCGTCACTACCCAACCGGCAACGGTACACGCGCAAGAAGCGATCCATCAGTATGCGCAATGTCTCCGTAGGGCTACAAGAGATGGCGCTATTAAAATAACACATTGCACCTGAAGAGAGACAGAAGATGTCGCTGTTAATCTGGCAAATTAAATCTGCTCAGATTAACAGCGCTACTACGTGGGGATGGTAAATCGCCCACGCTACATAATCATATATGTCAAAACCTTAATAAATTCTGTGGCTCGCACGGTCTCCCGACCTGACACCACTGGATTTCATTGTCTAGTAAAAATAAAAGAGGAAATGCTACTTCAAACAAATTCAGTGAAATAAGAAAAAGGTTTATTGTATGCATACGAACTAGTGGTAGCCAACTTGAACATTTTTTGTAAATAAATTTAATAAAAAATCTTTAGCATAAAAAAAGTTCTTAACCCTGACCCTGGCAAACTAGTAACTAAACCTAAAACGTAGTAAAGGACCCTCTTAACTCCAAAAAAATTTTTCGATCTATGTGCAATACACCCAGTATATAACACATCACTCAATAAGTTCATAGGATTTTTTTTTACAAAATTGCGAAAAAAGATTCCAAATGAAAAGGAAAAAGTTTAAAGTGAAAAAATCCCATAAATATACAGAGTGATGTGTTAAATTTTGTTAATTGATCAAAATCTATCCGTTATCCTTTTATATCTGGATTATCATCTTAGTAATGGTAAAGTTGGAAATTTTAGCAAAATACTTTAATGAAAACAAATAAATACATTAATTAATACATAAAATCCACTTAAGCTGAGTAAAAATTGAATAATCGTGCAAATAATATTTTTTTGCCTACAAAACTCTTAATCGATAATTCTATGTTGGTTTGTGTTTATCTTGTATCTATAAATTGAGGCTTTGCAGATTATTACAGATTTTAATTGATAAATAATTATATTTTGCAAAAATACACTTTAATCTTTTAATAATACATTCATGGATAACTTCATACGTTGAAGTGGGTTTTGCTCATAAAGCTTTGCATAACAATAGACGCAAAACAATCCGGATTAAAGCAATTCCAAAACTACTCTCAAAATTGCGTGCTTCAAAACAAAGGACTTTCATTTTTGTATAAAAGCTTAAGGTGAATAAAAATACAATAAAACGTTCCATGAATAACTTCTTCGGGTACGTTTCGGCATGTGAAAATGTCGAGGATTGCATCCAAAAGATTCGTCTCTTCATGCCAAGCTAGATAATATACGCGCTGCTGAATTAATGGGAAGCACGTGCGTTAATTCTCTTTCATTTCCATGAACGAGGTCAAAGCTTCAAATTAGTGACGTCAATTAAAATATGTCCTGGCTCATGTCAAAATTAAACCCCTTCCATCTGCAAAAAAGTCCTTTCCATCGGCGCGAGGCTTCGAATTATTAATTCATATTCAAATATTGGATATCAAACGCATTTCATGCGAATATTTACAGATCCGTAAAACTATTCTCGAAATTTTCAATATATTCTATATGAAATTCAATGCCGATTGAAGTTTGCGGCTATATGGTATTTATCTTGGTTTGTTGCCATGTGATCGAACTCCCTCTGCGTCCTTTTATATATATATGATTTTGTCAAGAGGACCCTTCTCGGATGTGGAAAAAAGTCTTAAGCAATGTTACGCTCTGCTTTTCGCAGTCCTTCGTGATAAAGCGAGGCTCTGGTCCGGAAGAGGGCGTGGATATGCCTGATTGATGACTTTCGGTCTGATGGGTGACCGCAGCTCGGTTGACTCAAGAACACGAGATTCATCATCACGACAGGTGAGAACGTCCGTCAAAGAAAATGACAAATCATCTTTAGGCCTTAGATGTCCCATAAATAAATGGATCGCGTTACGTACACATATGGAAACTGAAATATTCTTCAAAGGTCAAGTCGCGAAAGCTCATTCAATCAAAACAACCCCTTTACATTGCTCAAATGTTTGTATTCTTTTATTATATTAACCTTTATTATAATAATAACTGGATACAAATCCAGACTGTGAAATAAAAATACTGTACTTATATATTAATATTTAGCCTTATAAAAACCGTGCGCACAGATCTGTGCGTTTTATCACTTCGTCGTTATACACATAAAAAATGCGCTAAATTTTATTTTTATTAAAACATATTTATTTAGCATTGTGTATAAAAATGGATCAAGTGATTGGTATAGTGGTTTAAATCCTGTATTCTTACTATAAAGATTCGGGTTCAAATCCGGATTATGGAAAAAAAATCATCGTAACAACAAATTTAGAACATCGGAAATACTGAATCTTTAGGTGATTAACCCTTTTTAGTAGTCAGCTTATTTTAAATCATCATAAACTTAGACGCTATATTCGTATTTGAAGTCTACTTATTGTATGTACAAATCCACTTATTTGTCAGGACCGCGCAGCGTGTATGAAGCTTGTATAATATATAAATAAATAAACACTGTCGATAGAACACAATATTCTTTTATTTATTCGCGTAAATATAAACAATACACTTAGCCCCTTAAGTGGATATGACGTATATATCCGTCAAGACTAAAGTCCATGCAAAGTGGGTATGACGGATATATCCGCATTGTGAAAGTTAAGCAAACCTCAATAGAAAATGGCGGATATGTCCGATTGCAGTGTTGTATACGTTAAATTTAAGAATGATTCATCTCGGGAACTGACTTGATCGAGCTTGATGATATACTATTTTCGTATACTGGATATGAAGCGAAAATATCTAAAAGACGAAAAGATCACTACGGATGACACTTTAAACAGTAAATCAAAACATTGAAAGGGTTAAAATCGATAAATTTGGGTTATCGATTTATACACTCATACGATGTACGCAAGACACTCTCCCCACCGCTGTCTCTTTCCAAACTCAACGTGCGAGACACTACCTGTCTCTATTTCTTTCTGAGCTCAACGTATAAGGCTCGATTCACACTATGGTGCCATTCACGGATCGGACCGAGACCGGAGCGAGATCGAACCGTGAACGGCATCATAGTGTGAATCGAGCCAAATAATGCTCTTTCTGAATCGCTGGAATTCAATCGCAAATACGCGACTGAACTCCTCTTAAAAGGTTAACAAAGTCGTGGGCCTCCGTGAGTCCCTCTCTCCTCCTATCTAAATTATAACTCCTATCAAAATAATCCTATTCATACATTACCATGTATGGAAGGCAAATTGGAAACCACCACATGAAAAATCCTTTCCTTAGTAAGTTGAATCCTATGGAGATCGCCTACGTCCAATATCGGATATGGCACTTTAAGAAGATACAGATGTCGCCAATATTATATTTAACCTTTCCCTTACAATGCTGCGTATTTAGCACATTCATCATTTCTCAACTTCCCTTAAGATTTTCCCGCAGAAGTTGATATTTATAATTTGTATAAAATATACAAAGTAAAGAATTAAAAAATGGAAATAATTTACAGTTAGAGTCTCGAATTATATAAAAATGAATGATTTTGGTAAATGTATATTTTGTTAATGAAAATGGGTAATTCAATTTAGTTTGGTACATGAACCACAGTTGGGTTTATACCAATTTTATCATTATAAATTTTTGAAACAAACTATACAAAATTGCATTCCAAATTTGGTTTCAATAGATTGGTAGCTTGTTAAAGAGTTATGATGAATTATAGACACGATACAAGAAGAAAAAAATAATTTCTCATATTATTGAATTTTTGAAACCTAGTTACAAATTTGGAATTCTGTTGTTGTAATCACAGATATCATTGAACATGATGTATATCAAATATAGCTCAATGCGGACCTTTTTCTTTAAATAATATATTTTTGCTATTTTAATTCTGTAGTTAGAGACTTTGGCAATTATCAACAACTACAAGGTACCGATCGTAAATTCTCCAAGATTTGGCCTTTTTACAAGATAAAACTACTTTAAATTAAAACTAATTGTAAACTAGCGCAACAAAATTAATTTTAATGTCCAAAAAATGATTCTTCATCCAAATAAAATGATAACAATAAATTCAATCTATAGTCAACCATCAAAATTATACATCCGATTTAACTATAATCTATTAAATAGTCGTTAGACCGACGTTATTGACGAGTGTTTTATTCGGTTGGATATGCAATTCAATTATTTGATCAGTTCTATGAACTCATTACACAGGCATTGAATTTGGTGTTATTTCAAATTTATTTGTCAACAATTTAATACATACAAAATAAACTGTATATAAAATATAAATTATGAACACAAATATTTTATGTATGCTAATAATTTCAAATTGAAAATTTTCCTTCCGATACGTATCATAAGCTTCATATAATTATTATGCATTACGAGTATTTACGGTACACTGCTTTATTATATCCGACAAGATTTAAGCCCTTATTCGAATACCTTGCATAATCAATGCTAATTCTGTCTTCTATTAAGGGACGATGGCTTAAAAATTTCTCGAAATTTACCAATAATGCATATTATATTAATTTAAAATTAGTCCCTCAAATATAATGCTTGCAATGAGCATGTTTTCCGGGTCGACTAATGAGCACTTCCGCATCTTTTATCTCCATCAGCTCGTCTGAGTTGACGGTTCCGAGCTTCTAATAAACAGTGCAATCGGCTGAAATTGGATGTTGGTATATATGGCGTCATATATCTGCTCACGAGGCAATATATTCATGCTGAAACGGTTCTCCTGTTAGCGCTTTTACAGTCGAGCGGAAATTAAACGCCTTTAGGACGTTGGATAATCATTATCAAAAGTGAGGGTGCTTATGTTTACGTATATTTTGTGTACGTTTTGGGCCTAAAATTGAATTTTGGATGGGATTCGATAATTACTACTGGTATGAATGCAGTAATTTTCATGCTAAAATATATAGAGATCACCTTATACACGTCAAATATTATCTAAAACTCAAAGTATATAGTGCAAGTAATTATAAATCGTAAGCCCTTATTGGTATGAGTTGATTAGACTAAACAGTAAAGAAGGGCTATTAAATGCTAATAAAATTGACATGGCAATGATAATGGAGAAAAAATCCAAATAAACATTAATGATAATTGTCACCAAATGATACATGGTGAGGCCTCGTATGCGGATGAAGTGGTAATGATACGATGAATGGCGATGGATCTGTATTATCCCGTATTTTCTACTTTTATTTAAATATTATTATATTTATTGATAACTGAGTTATGGCTTGCAATTTTTTGCTTCGAATTGGAACAAGAATGTTTTCTAAGGGTTCTCATGGGTATACAATAGATGATATCTCTTCTAACATAAAGAGGTTGGCTATCTTAGTCGCTGCTACTTGAAGGTTGCGTTTTCGCACGTGAATCCTCGATTGAGAGCATCTCGGTGCGATGCATAATCGATTACGAGATCGATCGCAGTACAATCTGTAACAATGGTCCCAACCCGCGAGTCGGCTGCGATGAACGACGGAACACATCTGCTAACCTTTTCAGAAGTAGGAAATTAGGCTAAATTTGGATTGAAACAATCGATCGTAAATATTGATTCGGCCAATTTTTCTACAGTCTGAATTAATCCGAACCTTTTTATTTGGCCCCATGAACTAAATCATTATATCAACAATAATGAAATCGAGTAAAAATGTCAATATCGTCTGAGGAATATTGAAAGCATAGTTGTTGTAAGCCTATACAATAAGCCCGTAATTTGTCCTTAATATGCCCATTAGCGTTATATTTTATTGAAATCTTGATCATTATTAAATAACGATCACAATTAATACAACGTCAAATAATTACAATGCTGTATTTTGTTTTTTCTTATACTCGTATATAATGTAATGTTAACATAATAACTGTTAACATAACATAATTGACTACTTAAGAGTGCTTTATTTATCATTCTTCCATGAAATAATATACCAAATACAGAAATCTTTAAACTCATTAAAAATTACGATCATAAATATAAGCCAAGAATATTTTTTGTGAATTTATTATCCCAATACATCAGCGATTGGAAAGTTTGCAAAGTAATATTATTTTTATAGGTAGAATTCAAACCAACAAAAGAGATTTAACAAACAACTGTTGTAAAACGAAACAGTAATAATTCACGTATTTTATTGATTCTGAATATATTTATAAAAGTTATATAAGACAGATATTCTAAGAATCATCAGATATAGTATTTAATAATAGAATATCCATTCGAATATGAAAATCAACCAATCTGAATAGCTTACCAATGTGGGTTTATCCTTATTCTAAATTAAATTTCAAATGCGATATATTATTAAAGTATCCATTTGATATATAATTTATATCAAAATTAAGGCATTTGCTTTTGAAGATGTTTCCAATAATTGTTTGTAAATTACCTGAAACTGAACGACGGTAAATTTTTCCACGGGCGCTTTTTTTTAATTCCAGAGAGTGGTCCCAATGAGATAAATTGTTTATTAACCATAACACGAAAAAAGTAATTTGGAATTAAGCAATTAAGTGCCGTATACAGCCTCATAACTTATAATGAACTTCCTCATAAAGTGGGAATTTCACTCGATACCCCGCATATAGCTTCGTTACAAAATGGGGAAAAAATGTTATTCAGAAACTTCCGTGTATCGGTTCTTAATGCAAAATGCTATCGATATAAAGACCTATTAGTACTTGGTGAAATTTACTTTTTTTATTTATAATAATGCCTTTAAAATTATATAAAAATATAAGAAAAACGACTTGTTGATGGTTAGTTGTATATGTTCATCAAATGATAAATAATTTTGATTACTTTCCGGTTCCTTTAATATAGCCTTTATTAACCCGAAGTGAAATATAAATGGTTCAGTTTCGCTCTTAAGACTATAAATATACATAAATATCACCAAGATATTATATTTAATTAGCTACCGTTATTACATCGTTAGCTAACGAAGTAAACATATCGATTGAGCAAATTCACAAGTGCTTCTGAATCGTTGTTAATAGGAACATGCTTGCGAGCGACCAAAATAAGGGATTAGCAAAAATTCCAATAATTGTTAAACAAAATATCAAACATTCTATAAAGCTGCTTTTAAAATTGAGCAAAGGAATTTCGTTTGAGGTATTTTTCTATTAAAGACAATAATATGGGAGATATATGCGAATTCCACTCTCGCAGAAATGTACGAAGACGGCTAAAGTTCACCATAGTTGAACTTCATTGGAGGTGCTTCACGACGAAATTATTGTCGAACTCCTTGGGTTAACAATCAGAAGACGCAAAAAAATCTTCGAGAGAAAGCATTGAAGACTTTGTTCGCTTTGAATTAGTTTTGTTTGGGATTTTATCGTGAAAATTGTGATGCATGCTATTTTGGGGTAATACGCGTTTCAGTCTTTTGCCCTTTTATAAAAACAAAGAAAACTTATTTTTCAAAAAAAATATTATTCTATAGCTTTAAAGATATTTTAAGCTTAATTAGAATGGATAATAGCAGATGTTCGGTAGACAAGTTGGTATGGAGTAAAAGCAGATTAGAACATACAAGTGTAATAATTGGTACAAACGACATGCCTTTAATTACGCATCCAATACGCTAATTTGTCTTTATTAATCAAACATTAAAAATACCCAGAAAATTGAATTTATCCCTATTTATTAATCACTTAAGGCATTTTAAAACAGATTTTTTATTCATAAGTTCTGTTTTTGGTTGATTTATAAATGAATTTATAAAATAAGCAGGCATTGAAATATTGACATGAAATATATTTGTAGGTACAAAAACATTTAATGGATGTGTTATTTGATTCATTTTTTTGTAAAAACAACTATCATATTTCCCGTTGCTTGTTTCCTCAATCAAAATTAATTTTCATGGAATCCATATACGTATTTCGTTCATAAAAACATGATTGAATTTCAAATTAATGTAAACAGCTTTGTAGGATAAAAACGTAGAAACACACTAAAGAATCAATTTGCATTTAGGATTTTCAACCGTTTGGTATACATTTTAATAGATTGTTAATAAAATACTATAAAAGGGTCATTCATTGGGTCAATTTGAAAATTTTGCATTTAGTGTCGATTTCATCTGTCACATATTCAAAATCAAAAATACATCAATGAAGGTCGTCACTTCCCAGGCTAAAAATCATTCGAACATGATTGATGCTTTGAAATAAATCGATTTGAAAAAATTGTAGCAAGGGAGATTTTCTGTTCCTGCCAGAACAATGGTGACTGTTTTAAAATTCCATTAACCCGAAATTTCCCCGTTCCTTAGTTTTCGCCAGCTTCCAATCCAATATCAATTTCGTACGCATTTATTGAAAGAATATCGAAAGAAAAATTAAATTACCGAAGGAAACCTCTCGAGTACCTTTGAATACAACTGGCTTCGGCCGTGTTTTCGTGAACTTCCATTTAAAGCGGCTCCGGAAAAAGCGAGATAAAAATTTAATCTGGCGCATTTTCCCATGTCCTTTCTTATCTTATGGGTTTTACAAACCCTTTTATCTTAATTTTTATTTTAAAATAGCTCCCCTTAAAACCGAAGGTGGCCTTAATTTATAGAACGATTCCGAAGTTGCTCTCTCGACGTCAAGAGCCTTCTTCATTTCCCACGGGAGCCCGAGTAGAAATAAAAAGGTTTTTGTTGATCTTTTAAGAATAAAATAAACATCGCCTTGATAAATTATTCATTATTTACTAAACGAACTTCGAATTACAAAAATATATTTGTGTAGCAATAGACTATTTTATTACAATTTGGGCGGCGCTTAAATTTTCGCAATTTATAGGACAACTTTTGTTGTCATCGTGAATGAAAAATAGTCTCATTTGCTCTATATTGCTGCATGCCAAATGAATGAACGAGGATTGCCACAAATGTGTTCCAAACCGATATTTCCAATTAATAAAGAAAATTGGATTTTGCAAATGTCAAATGATTGCAACCACTTTAACTCATTGTCAATATAATTCTCGTTATTTTTTATATTAGATTTGAACTACTAAAGTTAATATCTATTCACAAAGAAGGGCCACACCCATACTCTGTGTATCATATATAAATTTCCCCAATAGTTTGATATTGAAGATATTATAAATTTCGAATTATATTTGTAAATACTCACCATGCTCAAATGCAGGTTACCTGGGAACATATCAAAAAGCGATTTTTCGGTCATCTTAACCCTTCTGTCAATGAAAGGTTTAATGAATTCCCGTCAATGAAACAAGTAAACAAACTATCGTACGAAATATCTGTTTTTTACAGACATATAGTCCTAAAAAATTTTCTGCAACACAGGTAAAAAAATATAGAATTTTCCAATCATATGATACAAAAAGGGCTTTTTACGATACGGGTAAAAATGCAGGTCAGAGACTCTGACTCAGAGTAAAAATATCATAAATTATTTTATGAAAGGACAACATGATATCTTGTCAAGTTCCTATGAACCAAATATCTAGGTATGTCCAAACCTATTTTATTGGCTCTAGGTACATAAATAGAAATATCCTTTTTCCTCGAAACACGACAGGAATATTTTTTTAAATTTTAAATTCTGGAAAAGGACGGTCAGAGAGATTTGGTAAGATCTATACATATCTACTATTAAAAAAACCACATTGGTCTGGCTAGACTATCTTATTGACAGAAGGGTTAATTACTTAAAATATAGATTCCAAATTTTCGCAACATTTTATACCTTTTATACAATGCAATAAATTACTTTAACCATTTTTTTTTTAGTACATGCAACCTTATTCGTAAATTATATTTTTGAATCTCTTTCTATTTATAAGATTTGTTAATAAGAAAGCAAGAAGTGAATGCAAATATTTAATACATTTTGTAAGGTATTACATTCATTCAACCAGATTATCAAAATTTCTTATAAATAAATCATCGTTTTATTTTGCCAGAAAAATCTTTCATACCCTAAGTTTGATTCAATAAATTGATACTAATAGATATTCCATCTGATTTACTGTTTTATATGATGCTTTTCAACTTTTTTTTAGAACATTGTGCAAAAGCTACTAGCGGAAATCTCATTGACACCGTTTTCACATTGTTCCGTAAGAAAGTTGATGACTGATGACCGACCGGAGGAAAAGTTGCGGAAAACTCAACCGTTGAGGTTAACCATCTGCCAAGTTGCAAACGGAAAGCTGTCACACACACTCCAAGAGTTTCACATTAAGTTCTTTTCGTATCGCTTTTCTCTTATCTACTCCAGAATGGAGTGCTTTATGGATACAAATAACACACGTCAAAAAATCTCCAACTGCGAATGCCTTGCGTTGAATATTCCAGCTCAACTCTTACAAGCGTATGAACATTTCATGTATATTTAAATTTTTATTAAAGAAAATGAGACCTGAATAAATAAAGCATGTTTGAATAATGTATTGTTTCTGCAATACTATTTTATTTACAGCACCAAAAAACGAGGCACTTAATTAATATTTGATAGATCTCTGTTTAATATTGACGATGGTTTAATTTGTCTTTTATGCTCAACTCGTTTTATTTACAATGTACAATATATTAATCTGTAAACGATTATAGTTTTTAAATAATCAAATCACATCCAATTTAATATATGAAATGATTTTTTGTGCTAAAAATAAGGCATGATCATTAATTTTAACAACTTTTGAATGTCACTTTGCTTTTTATAATAGATTTTCGTACAGCGCGACATAAAAGTGCCTTACAACCGTGATATACGATGGTTATGTGTATAAAAACAACGATCAGGTATATAATAACAGCGTCAAAGTAATAATGTTAGGGAGTAAATTCACAAATCATACAAAATTATGATAAAACACAAGAATGAACGGGAAGTGAATTAGAATGAGCTTACATTTTCATTTATACTCAAATTCCTCATAGCAATTCAATGCACGTAAATCAAACAATTCTCAGGATTTTTTCTCTCTAACATCCGTTTACTTTCATACTTTGACAATATATAGCCTGAAAAGTGTGTGAAACCTCAAGAGGCGACATTTTCCAAGCTGAACATTACCACCAATAAATCAGCATAAAAGGAAGCCATAACGTTTTTTCAGCATGTAATCTGCTATTTTAGGAGTACAAGTGACGAGTTTTGTCCACATGGGCTGTATGTAAGTCCAAAAATAAACCTCTGGAGTGCATAAATTTATATAGTTCATCGAGCATAAAATCGGATAAATTACGGCTAAATATATTATCCTATTTTCAGCCAAACGTTAAAGGACTATATTTGGATTGAGAATATTAAGTTTAAGTATAATTGAAATAAATTTGTAATCACAATCGTGCTTTTGATATAAATAATCTGATTCTAAGTGTTAATATTAGTATCACCAAATAGAAAATAATAAATTTACTAATATTAATATTCAAATCCATTTAGATGAATTTTTGCACGATTGAAGTGATAAATATGTAACACACACTGAATATTTAATTGATATCAAAAAAGGAACAATCTTCCATTTAAAATACATCCAACATGATATAAATAATGCAGATTTTATTTTACAGTGAACTATCAAAAATTATATAATATTAGACTTATATTTGCATTAAAAATGTTACATCGATGCATTCACGTGGGGTTTCTTAATCTGTTGGTTAACGTCGGATATCGTATATCGTTTATTGAATTAAGCTCGCCCGGAATGCAATTGCAAACAATTCTACCCTGAATTCAATATTAAATTTTCAATGGAAGAATCTCCATAAAAAGCGTATTAAAATTTTATAATACAGACAATAAAGCGGGAGCCTTTTGCGAGCGCTCGATATGGAAACCCGAAATTTATTCAGAATTTTTCTTCAATCCCCAAGACATAAATTCGCCGGATGTTCATATGCGGCCAAGTAAGACATATTGCGAATAATAAAGCTGTCAACATTATGACGATATGGGCAGAATGAGGAAATGAAAGAAAAAAGAGAAAGCTCACTCATAAGTACCGGATCGTTGATCCGCGAAAATTGTTTAACTTTTATTGTTGCGGATCGCTATATATTAATAGCTACTGCTGTAGTCAATGAAGTAGAATGTAATAATACTACATTGACTCTGCTATATTTTTCACACTGTAAGCAGAAAACGTATAAGCATATCTAAATACCGAAATTATCACTCATGAGGAAAATTTTAAGCGTAAACAGTTGGTCCTAATTTTTATATCATACAATCCTTGAAGAATTGAAATGTCACATTCAAACTCTAATTAATATAATTTTCTAACATAGAAAATCTAATTTCAAACAATATAAAAAATATATATATATTGCTTTAACTTTAGACAAAATATATGATTATTTTATAATTATGTTTTTTTTTCCACAAATATTCCTATAAATAATTTTATTTTTGTATAAATATGACCCCATTTCGTATATAATTCAAAAGTAATTCCAAAACCCATTATAAAGTCTTTAGAGATGAATCAAACAATTAGTTTTTCAATCTTAGTGACCCACTTAGATTCATATCAAGGGAAGATCATAAAACGCTTGCCGTTAAAATTATATTTTGAGACAGTCAAAATAGAACTGTGTACAGAACTTTGAAGAACTTTACTCCACCATGTCTGCGAAGTTCAACTTGTGGACGAGCCAGATACGTATCTGGTGTGCAACTTTGAACCACGTTCTTAATAGTTTGATTCAATTTTTAAGACATAATATATTTTAAAATCTATAGAAAACCGAATGGTGTAAATACGAACGAAGCGGAAAATCAATTTCAAATTGTCGTTTATAAATAAATATGGTGGCTTCTTCGTCTCTGCCATCAATTTGCCTCTCTCTTGACTCGTCTTAAAATTGAATCAGATTACACAAATAGGTACAATATAAATTTAAGCGGTTTTGCCAAATTATTTTTTTAATGGAGCATTTTGTTTTTTGCTCCCAACAAAATATTTCTTCTCGGATCGTCGTATTTGCTTGTAGATATAGCTGTTTGAAGAATGTCTGAATTGGGTCATTCAAGTTTTTTGCTTTGAGTCGCGTATCTATTATTCTTATTGTATAGTTTCAACAAAATGGACTGAAAGCTTGTAAATTCTGAAAAATTAAATATTCTGCATTCCAATCTGACGAGTGATACAACTGTCTGTTTTAATCTGCATAATTTTCCTAATTTATAAAACAAATTTCAAGAGGATTTCGCATTAAAATTTAGAGGCTTTGTAGAGGCAAAACAATAAATAAACGGCATTTAATATGAGCTAAGAGTGCTCAAATTTCACAAGAACCAAACGAAGAAAAAATTTCTACTAGCTCTTTTATTTGAAAATATTTTCATTCATTCAGAATTAAAAAAAAACATTGACTTATATTTAGAATGAAAAAAGCCATGTATATCGCTATGGTTAGGGATTATTTGCTACGCAAATTGCTGAACTGAATTCGGTTTGGAATGTTTTGTTAATAATTACGCTAATTGCGGATTACGCTTTATCAATATGTAATCAATGTCGACATATACTTCGAATTATAAATCGTGGGGTTGTATTGAATTGGCATTGTTGAGTTATGGAATTTAATTATGTACAATCAACACGATTGAAGATTCTGCACGTATCCATGGAAAACATTCAAAATCCAAATGATTAATCGTTCTAATTAAATCTGGAGAACCAAAAAACCTTTTTCGTAAATAGAAAATATATTTTGAAATTCTTTAAAACAATCATAATCTAATTGATTTTTATGTGGTATGCAAGTATTTCTTATATAAAAAACAACCGTGTTATACGAGACATGAAACTAGTCAGAAAAAAAGAATTTGAGCCCCAAAAATAGAATAAATCATTTGATATTGAACCTAAGAACTTCTGAAAATTTCTTTTATTGTTGAATTTTGACACTTCTTTTAATATAATATAGACTTGGGTCTGTTTTTATGCGATAGATACATTCCACGGGGAGTCGCATATAAAAAATCGCATAATAAAAGACTTGAACTACATAGAAAACTGAGAGATAGGTTCCATTATTTTTTAAAAATCGCATAACTTCAAAATCGCCTAAAAAAGATTCGCATAAAAACAGACCCAAGTGTACTTCATTTTAGAAATACAACAATATTTCGGCCAAGTGTAGCATATATACACTCGAGCCTCGCATAACACGGCTATGTGATTCCGCAAAAACGCCGTGTAATACAAATCCGTATTATACAAGATTTAAAGTACATCTAACGTCAGAGTTTGCGTCATAGTTTATGTATGAACTTAAATAAATGCATATACATTGACGAAATTGATTGAAAAAATCTTTAATAAGATGAAATAAACCATTCATTCATCATCGCCATCACTTATAAATCAATATGTTTTATATTTTTCGAGATCTGTTGTGAGTTTCCATCTTCAGAGAGCTCTGGAATATTGCTGGTTTTAGCCTTCGAAAATTCGATAACAAGCGATTGTCTGCTTTTAGCGTATAAATTTCTACGTATTTAATTATAAGGTTCTAAAATCTGTTGTAATTCTCTTTTGAATTTTAAAGTTCTTATCATAATATACATTCCAGCATTAAAAAATCTAATTCAATAGCCAATTTTATGCCTTCATTCAATGTTTTTAATATGAAATATGTAGCTACTTCACTACTACTGCTTTCTGAGTTATTAATTGCGGTAGATTAATTTAATATTTCAACTATTTCGTCTTCGTTTAACGTACGATCCTCCAATATTTCTTGGATGTCATGAACATGTCATCAAAACCTTCTTCATCAATATCACAAAAAATCTTTATTATCCTTTGGTATTCATCTTCTATTGATGGTAACACATTTTTTCCAGAGTCTACTTCTGACCACAGTTTTCTCCAGCAAGAATTTAAAGTAGATTGTTTGAAATTATACCTTAATTTAAAGGTTGGATTATAGACGTAGTGTTTGGCGATAAAAATGATGTTTTAAATCGATTTTTAGCGTGCTATAAAAAAACATGTCACAATTCATATAAACGTGTTGTATAAAACCGTGTTATACGAGGTCTGAATATATATGATTTTTAGGATAAAATTAAAAACGTTTAAACTTTAGATAGTCCTAGATGCTATTTCCATCAAATTTGCTTCGTTAGTCTCATCTTCCACCACTAATTCATGAATATCCTCTTTCATATTATTAAAACATTCTTCCTTTGAAGACTCTTTTTTCACCTGGATCGATTATATATACACTGTGAACTAACTCTGATGATACATTTTATTAGCATATACTTAATTTTGACGCAGTCTTGTATCTTTGATAGATGAAATTATGATATTAATACACTTTTCCATATTTCTTACAAAAATTGTTTGAAAACCATATTGTAAATCACACATTTACGTGCTGTAGGAATTACCTGTATTTATTGGGGTTAATTAAGTTATATTTATCTTTGAAATAATATTTTTTTATGATACTTATTAGAAAAATAATATAAAATACGTCAATCTTGTGATAACTGATTAGTTGTTATAACAACAATATTCAATATTATTTTTTTATTACGACATATGAACGAAATAATACAACATGAATGATAAGAAAGATATCACCCTGATGGTTTATAGCACACATTTGCTTATCACAAATGAAAAAAAATGTTGATTTATCAATATTAAAAATTTAGGATGTAATGTTTTTTTGAAGCACTATTTAAATCGTTCAAAACGCAAACTAGATTTAAACAAAAATCGAAGTACATTGCATCGTTTCAAATTTGCATCCTCCTCTAAATGACCCCAATGCAAATTGTTTTATATCTGCAAATGGTTTGAATGAATTCAGAGAAATGTTCATTCTAAACTGGAACACGACAATTAATACAATCTATCGCCAATACGTGTATCATTATTGACTTTATATTATTTTATGAGAATTTATCTAGTCACGACCAATAAAATTATATGATCATCTATTCGATTGAGAATCTTTTGATGTTAAAATATGCCCATATGCGAAGCGTCATAATGAATAATGGATTTTCATTCGACGATACGTTCCAAAAAATATTCAAATAAAATATTTCGCCGGTTTCTCATTTCGCAAAATTACTTTATCCTGTAATAAATGCGAAATTGTCTATACAGTCATGAACATGAAGAGAGGCACGTGCCCAGGGCGCCTTCGTGAGGGATGCCAAAATTGATTCCGAGTTTAATACACTGGATGTAATTCAATTATAGAATTACCGTTTTTACAGGTGCTTAGTAGCGTCTGTTCACAACAACCAACACGCTGAAGTAAAACCACTTACATTCTATGAAACATTTCTATAAAACTTAATTTGCATAGCTTTTATAAGTTTTGCGCCCCTTTATAAAGATTGTCGTGATCGAATGAATTTTTGTCTGTGTTAAATCAATTTGATTTAATATATTAAATAATTTATAATGGAACATATGATTTTATTATGGCCATCAATAGATTGTATTGAATAAGGTGACTTGTGTGAATTCCGTTTGAATTTCAAACGAAGATGTATCAAAATCATTGCATAAATTTCATCTAGTGTAGCTTCTCAAATAAGTAATTTATCTATTAGATTATACTGTGTATTCATTCCGTTTTCTCGCTCTGAGATATTCGTTTCCCCATAATATTTCAGATATTATTTTAATAAATTTTCGTTGCATAAATAAATATTAATTTCGTCATATTATGCAAAATTTCCTCTAAAAATACAATGGAGACTCTATACAATACAATGATTTAGATAATAAACTGATGATGATAATGTTACATCAATTCTCAAATCCTATATTAATGGGTTGAAAAAGAAATGGTCGACGGAATTTCATCTAGTAAATCGCAAATTAATTGATAACATGCCAGATCAGTCCGAATGATAAAAATGCTGGAACGCATCCAAAATATACCATGGAGGGATGAAAATAGAGTCATGTTCTACCCCCAAACAAAGTTATCGATTCCAATCACAATTATCCAAACTGAAGCAAACAATTTCCAAAGAGGCCATTGTTTGCCAATATAAAAAGTATTACGATTCAACATAACAACCCCACATCACACGTTTCTATATTCGAGCCCAGTAAAAAAATAGGGATATTTTACTGCAATCATCATATAGATCTAAACTTTCATTTTTAAATATTATCGTACAGATTTAACGCATTCAAAATTTAACAAGTCGCAATATTTCTACAAAGGAAGGATCATTCAGAAAAATAAAAGAACTTTTTAATCAAAATGGCATTTTAGTTCATTTAAATATTTTTAGCTGTGCGAAACAAACATGATGCTATCATGAACGACACGTCAGCATCAGCATCAGCATCTGGGTGAGCCGAAGCGGGAGTCTCTATAAAGTTTACATTTTTAGATACATTTTTGCACCATATTTTAATTGCAAATGCACATTCCAAATGATTGAAATTTAGGCTGATAGATATTGTTCACCACTTTTATGATTTTCCTGCAAACTATACAAGTTTTCTCTCTCTTGAATTTATTGAACAACTTTGATTCATGGTTTTTTCTATTTTATAAAAATGTTTCAATGTCCTGCTGATGTAGTTTCTACATCAAAACCCTATCGATTATCAATCACAATACGTTTTATTAAGCATGCATATCTTCAATAGTGTTATTGCTTAAATTTTTGGACTTTATTTTGCGAGATTATAAAAATCCAACGGTGTTAAATGTGCCGCCACGAACTCAGTTGCCTCATGCACAAATATTAATATACGGTGTTGCATGATAAATATACAATACGAAACGAACGAGGATATGATTTTTTTCAAATAAACATTCGAAACAGATGGCATAGTCACATTTCCAAGACACCAGATGTTGGAATAAAAATTTCAAAATAATTTTATGAGGGCCTAAAAATTTTTAACCACAGCATCATTCCAATCTTAATGTAAATGATTATTCAGATTTTCGACGAATAAAAATCGCGCAAATTACATGATTCTTACACAAAGGACGAGAACAGTTGTACGACAGAGCTTAAAGTTTCAACCGACCGTAAACGAGCTTTAAGCTCTTTACACTATTCTTTGGATGGCAATTGTCCACTATACAAGACGACTTTATGTGATTAACCAACGATAATTAAATTTGACAATAGTCAGATGAAACAATTGCTTCAAACGTGGCCTGACCCGTATAAAAGCATTTTTATGTGATTGTCTATGATTTTAATGATGTTATTTAATTTAAATTTGTATAGAATATGTATAAAAATCGTGTTCAAAAATGCAGTTGAAATGTTTGAATCCATTAATTATGAGCAGCAAATCATAACTATTTATATAAATATTTTTTTACTGAGTCAGACGACCTTTTAGTATTTTATTTTTATTTTAACACGTAAACGTGTGTATTTAAAAAAATTGTTTGGTTCAGTGCTATATTTAATTTACGTGTTAGTACCTTTAAATCAAATATATATATAGAAAACATATTTTTAGAAATTAGTGGTGTTAAATTCTAGTTTTACTCTGTTGGGAAGGATGTTTTTAGTGTTATATATATTTTTTAAAGTACGTGTTTAAATGAGTTTTGCAATAATACAAAAGTTTATTTTCAAGTAAGCAGTCAGCATGGACTTACCTTGTCCTGTTGAATATCGTCTGATAGCAGCTCTCACCGCGGAGTGCTTCTCCGGCTCCGGCTCTGGTTCGCCCTCAGCAGCAGAGTCGAGGGTGCCATCGTCTTTGGCGACCTCCGGCTCAGTTCCGGGAACACTTTCACCGGAATCAGGTGGCACAAGTTGGGAATCGCACGTGTCGGAAGTGGCGCACGTGTCCGCTCGTTGCATGTCGCCGGTGAGAGCGGGCGGCCGCCACGCGCGCTTTACTGCGAGTCACCAGCTAGAGGAAAATCGCAGCCTGCCAGAGAAACCCGAGGCGGGGGCTTTGGGCGGGGGCTTAGGGCGGGGGTAGGCACACTATGTCAGTTATACTAAACCATCGAACTTTGTAATAATTGTTTGTGTTATCCAATACATGTCACCGACATGATAACTGGAAATCATTCTCATTTAATTCATCAAAAAATTAAGACTTAACCCAATAAATTATCATCATACAGTCAATGTAAAATGCAACCATTTGCACTTACAGCGAGAAAAAAAATCGATAAAAAATCCGTCATTTCATTTATTCAAATATTCCCTGTGTGTGCTTTAACCCCTTAAAGAGGTAAGACATAGAGTTGTGTCTGAATTCCAGTGATTCAGAAAAAAACATTCTTACACGTTAAGTTCGGAAATAGGCAGAGACAAAGAGTATGTTACACGTTAAATTTGGAGAGAAACAGAGACGGAGGGAGTATCTTGTTAACCTAAATTTATCGACTAATAATGATATGTGAATGATATAATTACTGGATTTCAAGTGCATTGTTTAGGTTTAATTGAAGAAATGACCGAATATTAGGTGCTATCGACAATGTTTATTTATTTATGTACAAACTTCATACACGTTGCGATGGTCCTGACAGATAAGTTTATGTGCCTTCCTACATTATTTAAAGGCTCTGTGCGTGTGTGTGCAACAAAGATAATTAAAATAATTATCCTTCTGTTTTCGACTAACTACCATTGGATTTTCACTCTTCGTCTCGTTAATCTAATTTACCCTATCCTAGTCCCGGTCTAATCCGGCGGTCCCTGTAGTCCGACATTCCGATACAAGTATAGTACATATGTACGGTAAAGCTTCCTCAATGTAAAAAATGCAAAAATGTAATTCTGGATCGCCTAAATCGTAAATCATCTTTTTATAAGTTGGCAAGTGAATACGGCGTAGAACGATTCACAGTTTATGATACAAAAAACCCGTACAAAAGTAGAAGGCAAACATTCAAAGAAGCTAAACATCTAAAGGTGAAGAAAGCTTTGTAAATGTGGTTTCTTCGGGAATGAAACAGGCATACACATATTTCTGGGCATATATTGGCCATAAAATCAAAGTTGTTTTGCAAGGATAAAATAAAAAAGAAGACTTTGTAGCTTGTAAGGGATATTTAAAACGTTTCAAAAATCATCATGAAATACGTTTGGTGACGGTAACAGGCTTTTATGTTTTATAGCTGATATGGTCATTGTGTTTATGGCGTTGATTCTATAATATGAAACCTTGTATTATCTATGTATATCTCATCATTTTCATAAATTTTCGGATTAATGCGGCCGTATTCTATAGTCCGACAAACTTGACGTTGTCGGATTAACGCGGGTCTGCTGTAATGTAAAAATCTTCTTATATGCTTAAATAATACAGCATGTAATTTGGAGTATAAAATATTTCATCCGACTCCTGATGGTTTAACTTGTATAGGAAAAAGGTCCAACTTGAAGTAAAAAACAGTAGAGATCCCACTGTGTATAGCCCAAATGATGTCGACATATCACCCTTATGCACAAGCCACACAATCAAATATGGAAATTGGAAAACACGATAAATAATAAATCTCGTTTTTACACAGTGTTTATTGTATATGTTTATTGCCAAATGTATTCTGATCTAAAATGTATACTTGAAATGGCTAGAAAGCGAAATTGATTATTCAATGTGTATGTCGATAGTATCATAGAAAAATGATATAATTATCAGTCATTGATGTTGTGACATTGGACTACCAAAATTTTAGAATTTAAATTGAAAAAATATTGCCGAACTCTCATACATACATGAATTACTAAAAAAATAATACGACCAATAACGTCAGTAAGTAATAAATAATGAAAATATTAAAAACGCTTTAAAATTTAAACAGTGTATATATTTTTATGCATATAATCAAAGAAGAGCATTTTTATAATAAAATGTCACTGTTTATAAAAATCGCGTTTGTATTTCCATAGGAGCGTTTCGAACAAAATATTAATAAACATTTCAATAGATCTAATTTTGCAGCTTTTTCATTTGAAATTTAAACCATTTTTATACTAATTCTATATTTTATATAACACGCAAATCTTTGAAAGTACAACAATATAAAGGTAATATAAATGAAAGTTTGTCCTTGGAAAATATTATTTTTTAAGACCCAATATATTATTTCTAAATTAAATTTACATTTCATCCATCTTTTATTAATTAGTATTCATTTGACATGCAAATAAATTCGATAATACCTCAACGACTTTTGTATTTTCAAAGATACCGTATATACTTATTCTTCGAGACGATTCAAGACGTCAAAGCGATTTAATCCTTAAATTTTTCATTTCCAGGAAAAAATATCTTGTCGAATTGATACAAATTTCTTTCAGTCACATTTTGCTAGCATTTCAAGAAAGGCATTCAAATCAACGACTTTATGTATTTATGTAAGAAGCATTATATAATTGTGCAAATTTATTTTGGTTTGAAAATGAAGATTATTCGGAAACAGCAGAATCTATTGACCGTTACGTAATTCGTATCACAGATGATTGAATTGTATAACTCTTTGAAATTGATGACTCCTAACATGAATCAAAAGCAGGAATCGTTCGAGTGAAATCGAACGTTATCATTAGAGTCAACAATACACTCGTAACAGTATTGACATTAAATACCCATCCTCAAAGAGATTTTCACCCGAGGACATCCTTGAGAAATACATTTTGGATCTACAATTTTACTTTGATTATGTAAAAATTATATCTTTTAATGGCTTAAAATTCATATAAAATCGCATTTTTACTAATTTGTTTCAGGCATTATAATCCTATCAATGGTCAAAATACTATCTTTATATTTGAGTGCATTACCATCTTTAGATATAGTGATCAGAACACCTCATCGCTTTAAAATCAAGTCACATAACTACATGGATTCAAGTTCGGAAAGAGCTTTAAGCGTAATAGCATAACGAAGGACTCGGATGGAACAGAAGTTCTTAATTGGCACCTAAACGATTAAAATAAATCACTTGGATATTTGAAGTTAGTCATATAGTTGGGGTATTTACTGTGCAATTTGAAAACCATCAGTTGACGACAACAATTTCGGGTCACCAAAAATCACTTAGGATATTTCGATGTAAAGTTGAAAGAAATTTTCTCAACTTTTACGACGTTGACTTTTAATATTTATTTGATTATAGCCAACATAATTTATTTTTTATTCCAGAAGCTAACAAATCAAATGCACAAATCATTTTTTAATGAAACATTTATTGTTGTTGGATTAGGGTGGAGCCTTGCCTAAAATCTCATCCCCTCGTTCATAAGAAATAGATACATCCGTTGATTATTAAGTAGTGCTTGTATGTGTTATCGTGATAACGGAATATTAATTCAACATTAAACCCTACATAATAACAATTTAAATATTTACATCCCACGAACGATGTTAACATAGTTAATTATCATATTAACATAACAAAACAATCGCGAAACGTATAATCATTAGAATTTTAAAGGCCTATAAATTTAAAATAACGTATACGTCGTAAAGCCGAATTTAAGCCGTTTCCTCTATCGTGATTGCGTACAGTCGAGATCATTAATTCAAGCTGAGTTTTTGTTTGATGTAGTTTTTTGGAATATTTCACCCCCGATGAAGAAAACATTGACGAGCGAAAGGCGATTCCGTGCAACGAGGGGTTGAAAATTAAGTTTCTTTATGTACAGAGCGTGAACTAAATATTTGATTAATTAACAAACCTTAAATGAAAATCGTTAACAAACTGACCTATAAAAGGTCAATCTGACCCAAAATATAAACATTTCAATCGATGGAAAAAATTATAGAACAAATTTCCTATTCAAAGCCAGAAAACATCAACGCAATGTTATTTCTTCTTCGTCTTAAGCTTTCATCATTATTATGATCTCTAAAAATAATTTTCTTATGAAGTATAATGAAGTGAAGTGATAGATGATAATGAAGTATTTTTAATAAATTTCGAACCTCAAATAACTCAGATTTACATCACACGATGTTATCCTGGAATCATTTAATTCGAGGGCCGAGAGTACTCCTTATCTTTTAAATTTGTTAATGTTTTGATACTATATGGATTTGATTTCGCTTGAATCTTACTCGTTACAGCGGCATATCATAGTTAATTTTAAACATATTACGCATATCTATTATCTATACATGATATACAATATCAAATATTACATTTTGGGGTCCTTCGTGTGGTTTCATCTTACTATTGAAGCATATCAATAGCTAAAAATTCATAGCTCAACCACGGTTTTAAATAATCAAAAAATATGGTTTGATGTGAAGCACTTCAGATGTTCATACTTAACGTCCTTATATTACACCGCTTGGTTAATTATTTAAATGCAAAGCTTCTTAAGTCTAAAGTGGTATCACACTTACAAATACGCACAAAGTACAACATACAAGTTCTCAAATATTCATGAATATTTTGAACATTATAATTATTTTTAATATTTAAACATGCGAAAAATATTATATTTATTAATAATAGATACATAATAAATTATGCCCTTTCGATCAATAAATATGTCATAGGCGATGGGGTCCGGACGTCGATAGTCCCTGTTTAAATTAAACAGTAGGCAAATGAGCCAGACGAGGGCAAAAACCAATTCACCAGGGCCGCAGATGTGCCAAGAGAATTCATCGTCAAGCGTCGTGCCGTCTATCTAATTGTGAACCCTGAACTCTGCAATATTTCATCTTAACGTTTTTGACAGATATTGTATTTTTTTGCACGAAAATTTGTCCTGTTTGACCGAAACGTTCTAATGCTCTGACGCGCATTTAAAAAGTCATAGTTAAGCGATAGCCTTGGCCACGGAAAGATGTATTCTTCCCACCGGTATCACTAGTATTCTTAGTACAACTCAGGTTATTTTCATAGGAAATAAATACCTTGTCTAAGACGTCATCTGTTAATCATCACTTGATCATTTTCTTCTCGGGTGGGTATTTCACTCCTCGGTGCCCAACGACAAAACCCCAGGTTACGCAGCTTAACCTATGCTGCGTATCCGTAAAATGGAATATGAAACTGCCAATTGCAGAAGGAGCAAGTAGACTCTGTGCAAAATGGCTCATCTCCGTGGCTAGGAACTACAAATGACCGAACCGATACGAGCACCATGGGGAAGTGGAAGCCCCTGCAGTCTGT
The DNA here is from genome assembly GCA_008973525.1 of Stenopsyche tienmushanensis. Lineage (NCBI taxonomy): Eukaryota > Metazoa > Arthropoda > Insecta > Trichoptera > Stenopsychidae > Stenopsyche > Stenopsyche tienmushanensis. Next base: position 463,996 of record WACJ01000162.1, on the reverse strand, counting down.
CATTTGCTGCAGCCTCCTTCAAACTGAGATTGGACTTATGGTGGCAGTGACCTCGTGTAGTAGTTCCTTTGAATATAGTTTATCCTTTGTCCTTCCTCCAATATAATAACGATGTCTTCCACCGGCCCTTGTATGATCTTTTCCTGTAATATCAAACGAAGAAGGTCATATTTTTAATTTCTTATAACATAGCCATGGTGTTCTAATTTGCGACTTTTTATGGTGTTGAGTACCTCGACCTGTTTATCCATCAAAGCCAGCGCATTGATATTGAAACACAGTCCGTGGAATTTTAAGCATTCTTCTGTACATTCATTTCGAATACCTGGAGCTTTTTTGAAGCTATGCATAATAATGGTATTCAATATAGTCTGTAAGTCTTTCAATATGCGAAATAAATTTTACTAATTTCGATAGAAAGAATAAGGAGAAACAGAGAAAGGGAGAAGCAACATAAAAGTATATAAATACCGGTGCATTTCAAAGCACAATCTCACTTAGACTACGGAGTGAAAGGATCTGATCCCATCTCCAAAAGAAACTGTCTACAACATTTTATAAGTTATGGCAACCGATGCATATCTTGTTTTTAACTCGCAACTGATTTGAATCCAATATCTTTATAACTGAATTTAAAAAAATGTTCGATTGTAGAAAAAGAATCGTAAGAAATATTGTCACACATAATTGTCTTTCATATAAGTCCAGTTATTTATAAATAGTCTCATGAACGTATCTAAATTTAGCATAAACATCATATCATAGAACTTTGAACATAAGAGTACATTAATTTGCCATGACAGTAATATCAAAGCTACCTTAATACCACCTGGAATAAAATGTCCAAAAGTTATATATAATACATGGTGACTTCTACACAAAACTTTAAGGCACGATAACTTTAAATAGCGTATAATATGAGTGAGGACTGGCCCATTATAAGAGCTGTAAGTTTTGACTCAAATAAATTTGAAGGTAGTCTTTACAAGAAAACTTTGATTTCACATAATGTCCATACATTTCCCTTCAGAGCAAATTTAAAATTCAGATACATATTGATTGTGAAGAAAAATGTTTTCCATATGAGAGATGAGTGTTGACTTTTATGTTACAATGATCATCTGAGATTGGCCAATTAATAAATTTGGACATTTGGATCCATGAGCTTATATTAATTCGGTCCCTGACAAAACCAATGTCAATAGTGCCATATTTTTTATGGCGTTATCATAAAAAATACATTTGCTTCTAGTCTGAAATAAGCTTTTTCGTCCACTATCATAAAACTGTATCATTAAAGCAGAAGCAAGCCGATTGTTACACAAGAAAAGACGAATAATTTTTTTACGAAGGTGATAGCATTGTTTTAATGCGATTTTATTTATATAACCAAAAAAAAAACATTGCCCAAATCGTAAGATATGTATCGCGTTTACGAGATGAATGTAATGAAAGTGATATTTGAAAGCAAAAATAAAGAAGAAGTGCTCGTAAAAGATCTACGATTCGGAGTTCTTCCACGGGCTGGAAGTAACCTGTGAGACCCTGTGCAACTTTTACGAGTTCTACTCGCCCATTGCCACTAAAACCTTTTTAATATTTCCTTTATATCCCGTTATTAAATAAAATTTCTTTACAAGTTTCATTAAATTTCCCGAGGAGCAGTTCCGTGGGGAACAAACAAAGTGAAAATAATTAATGCATCCCGGTCATTACGTACCCTGTAATAGAGCTAAAATCGCCAACAAAGTGGTTACATAAATATAAATTCTATATTTAAAAATGTATTAATGATATAAATTTAGAAAAATTAGTCAGATTTTCATTATTTACTGAACTTCCCAATATGGAAATATTTTTAATTAAGACACTAATTAATAGATGTCACTGCATTATAAATATAATTGTTTTAAGTAAGTTTTTGTTCATTTTAAAATTATTTTAATATTTTAATAATGCAATTTATAACTAAAAACCAATTTAAAATAAATTCTGATGAAATTTTTTGTAATTTTTTTATACGATTTCATATTAAAATTGATAATTATATATTGCCATCTATTGAAAATATTAATAAGCTCATTTTTTTTAAATTAACAATAAATAGTAAATTGTCAAAATCAACCCCCCAAAAAAACACCAAAATCTTCAAGCATTCATAAAAAAATGAAATATCAACCGAAAAATTGAATAGGAACATAATTAAAATCTAGCTCTTATTGTCTCTCTTTTCGAATTTAGAAAGACATTCGTTTGAAAAACATTACTTTTTGTCATCGATTACTTGAAAATATTGATGTACTACATGGTAATATCTCAAATCTGACGCAGAATTTAAGTATTTAAGCACATACAGCAATGAAGCCCAACAAATAATTTTAAAAGCTTCTTTGGATATAAGCCAATAAATGGAGGGAAAGGCTTAGTTCTTAATGAAATTGTTTGATACGTCATAATGAATATTTATGAAAGATGATAAACGTAAAAGGAATTACAGTGAAACCCCGATATTACATCTCCGGAATTCGTGCTTTTGCAAATATTCAAAATAGTTTTGATCGGTATTGAATATAGTGGAAATTAATGATATATATTCAAGAAAACTTTTCCGATAAGGAATAGGTAAACTTGGGCTCAATTCCAACAATAGAAGAGACTACGAGATCTTAAAAGCAAGCATCGATGTCACATAATACAGAGCTGCACAATCTACATAATTGAAATATAATTATATAAAAATTGTATTATAAAATACACATCCTAATTAGCTGCAGAAAGGCTGTATTTATAAAAAAAAATTATGATATTATCCCTCAATCTTCCCTCTGCAGAGTTTTCAATCACTCAATAAAATTATATATATTTCTATAATACCGGGAGCATTTTGCTAAATAGTTTCCTTGTTGAATTGATATCCCAATTTTGCAGCCAAATTTACTTAGTTGAAGATATTTTGTGGTAAACCCTGTACAAATTTGCATTATAAAGTCGATTTCCCACTTTATAATTGCATTGTTCACCACTTGATATTCTCCTCGTTCGTTTAATTCTACTATGTAGATATTATTCATATTTCACTTGCAACGATCGCATGACTAATTACACTTAAAACTTTTTTTGTGCGGTAGATGCATTCCGCGGAAAATCGCACAAAAAAAGCTATGACTTTTAAAAAGTTATATAAAATATATCCAAAATCGCATAAAAAAATTTAATTACTAACTATCATCGCTTTATGATAATTTTCGTTGCGATTTTCGATATGACTCAAAATCGCTCTCTTCTTCGGAAGAAATAGTATACCCAGTGTCAATGTCATCATTGTTCTGTCTCCGAAATTCCTTTGAAAAATGTATTTTTGAATGTCAATACATTGGAAAAATGCAAAAAAACGAAATCAATTTTTTCAAAAATCTAAACCAGAATAAAGAGCGTGGTCGTAATTCAGCGATAACAGATGCAATTTGATTTACAGTCCCAAATTATAATTTTTTTCCAAATTTCGGTTAGTGTTGATGATTTATTTTCTATTTTATCCAAAATATCTCGATACGTACTCTTTATGAAATTTAAAAAAATGCTTTAAAAAACCGCACAACTTCGAAATCGCACAAAAAAAAACGCATAAAAAGAGGTTTGAGTGTATTCAATTAAAAACGTCTTTAATTTTCAACAAACAGTTTTATTCTTATTGGAATGCCCAAAGACTATCTTGAAATTAGTAACAAGTTCATGGTTTGAAAGTATTTTGAAAGCTTTTGATTGTAGGTTTGTCCAAATATTCATAACCTTGTTCAAGTATATCTTTTGGTTCGTGGGAGTCTTCATTTCTTAAAAAAGACCAACCTTCATTCAGGTTTGAATCTTTTTTCGAGGTTGTAGATCCTAAAGTATCTTCAATATTTGCCTTGCAGTTGGAGTTTTCAATTTCCTGTTTTTCTGTATCCATATTTATTTTCCTGTGAATAATTTTAGATTATCACAAACTCTGAAGCGTAGGGTATTGAATGTAGCACCTTAGACTAAAATGCTGGAAAATGTCAATATTGGAGGTCGATGTAGTATCTCAAAGATGTATCTCGGATATCCAAATTGGATTCAAAATTACTTTGAATATCATTATTTTATTCTTCATGGGTAATTCTGATTTGCGGTCTATCAACCATAAATCAATATTTTTTTCAATTTGCAACGAATTAAACTAGTCATCACTTTCAAAGACATAAATAACTTTTCGCACTTTTGCATTCGCTTTATTCCAAAAGTCACTTAAATATATGTTCCTCATATAGTTATGTTTTCATTCTACTCTGAGTATCCGTTTTCAGTTTCAGATTTGAACTAAAGACTAATTAAAACATATAAATGTTGAAATAAAGTTTCTATCCGGTTAAAATTAAGCTAATATGGAATGAAACTGAGAACACTTCATCTGGTGTATTCTACGCTGGGATACTGTATATAAAAATAGTTTATGTAGCTCAGTCACGTTGAACAAAGAAAATTCCATACATCTAAAAAGGATTTCTATTTTAAAAGACTTTTCCCATATCAGTTATCGTGTCATAGTGTTCATGACGATGAAAATGATGAAGTAGGTTTACATCGTGACGCGAAGACACTTTCGCAGCACACAAGCGATAAAAATAGAACGATGCCACACAGTAATTTAATATCGACAAGAGCGATGAAGACTACCCTTCGAACATTGAAAAGCTTCGGTAAAATTTGCATGGTGATCGTATAGAAAATTGAGTAACCTTGGGAAGACGAGTAAATTCTCGATTCATCTGGCATTGCGATAATAAAATCGCGCAAAATGGGGCGCATGATAAAATATGCATCACAAGGCCCGGCCCTGTTCACAAAAAAAATGTTGAATATTTCAAGATCCCCGCTTGTTCGCCAGGAGGTCCAGCCGGTCAATTTTCCAGCAGCATCCTTGCTCTCCTTCGGGTTATTTATAAAGCTAATAATGGGGGACGAATGGCGTGGAATAATTTGATGAACGCAACGCGACTGTGGGCACGAGATAAAAAGTGAGACTCGTCTGTGGACTCGGGGCATTTTTTTACCAATAGTGCCTCCCACATAACGGGTCCCATTACTCTTCTCAGGAATTTTCATAGCTCACCATGTTCTTCGTGCGTCAGCGCTTTGTCTGAAAGGCAGGGCCGGAATTAATGAGCACCATTATTCCCTTTTCATGCATAGGTCGCTCAATTTAGTGACGATTGTTTTAAACACGAGACGCGATTATAATTTGATGGCGTGTATAAAATGAGAGCGGATCTGAATAGAATCTGAAGCTGGATTGGGTTCTGCACCATAAAGCATTGACATGGGTTACAAAAACTCGAATCGGAGAGATGAGCTCGAAATCTGCGGTCTGAGCCAAGATAAGACTTACAGCGCCGTTTAAGTATCGAACCTCCTTAGATCTGAAAAGCAATTTATCTTTGGCGAAGTAAATCTTCCATAGGTTATTTTCACGCCATTTCTTCAATATTCAAAGTAGTCAATGAACCATGAAATATTCAAATGTACTTAAATCGTTACAGACAAAATGGCCATTTTAAAGGTTGAATAAATGACATTCGTTTGATGTCTGATTCGTCAATGTCAAGAAAATACCCCAAATCAAATTTTTTAAGAAAATATAGTAAAAATATGACACCACGATATAAAATTTGCATATATTATAATATGGAATTAAAATTTTCCATATGATTCCTTTGAATTGAATTTAAATTTTGGCTTCGCCGAAAGCATTGCTGTTTAATAAAAAGACTCAAAGAGAGCCAAAAGTATTAAAATATATTATATCATTTCTGAGCATATAGAATATATTCAGTTTCCTTTTAAAGGCACGTTGCCTTTATCAATTTTCAATAATTTCTATTAAAATTTTCTTATAATGTTAGGGAGACCAGAAAATATTTGCGTATTTAGTGTAAAAAAATGTTCAAATTTTACAAAAAAATTATACACAACATTATAAAATATTGTTGCCTTTATTGTTGAAAATATCTTCCTGTTGCTTCGGCAGTTGTTTGACTCTTTTTTGTAAAATCTTTCCGGCTTATAAGCAAAAAACGATTTTAAATGCATTTCAACTTCAATTGCATTTTTGAATCGTTTTTTCTCTCAAACTCCGCTCTATGGACCTGAAAAGGTGGAAATCCATGGGGACGAGTTCTATTGAATAAGAATTATGCGATAAACTTTCCAGTTTAATTCCCATATTTTATCCAGTGTCATTTTTGCTTTATGAGGGCGCTCATTATTTTGAAAGAGTATCGCCTTCTTTCTGTTGAATAAATATGGATGTTTTTCTTTTGATTTTAGATGCAAAGCTTCTAATTGTCGACAATAAACTTGTGCAGTTATAGTTTCTCCCAGTTGGTCCTTGCTAAACTGGTCCTTGCTTTTTCATGGCTATTGCTGCTTGAAATTAATTCTGAACATTCTCTTGAACGGTAACTTTGTTTGTTATTTTATAAAAATACATTTGATCAATGCTATCAAGTTGACATTCTTAAAAAGTAAGCGTGCTATTATTAAGCGTTATAATGAATATAATCGTAAAATATTGCATTAAAATAAATAAACTTTAGCATCCAAACTGTGATATTTTTTCCTTAACTATATAAAAGAAAATGGAGGGTGAGTGACCCTTTTGTATGCCATAAGGGTGTTATAAATTCTACAATTGAATATATTTATTTTCCCCTCTCTTGACTGGTAAATGTACGAATAAACGACATTCATTTATTTAGAAATCGACACCTCACTTGACCTTAAAGCCCGACGAAACCCAATCACAAAGAAAAGGCTCTGATACGTCTGGGATCTATGCAGGCGTATAAATTGATAAATTATTGGCTCGAGTAAACCTGATCGTGGTGTATGGAAAAAACGAGGATATAAATGACTTTCAGCCATATCGACTTTATAAGAAGTCCTAATTTTATTCTCAATATAATTAAAATCAATACTTCAATAATGCTATAATTATTTTAAAGTGTTAATGGTTAATAACCGCCGAACATTTTTATTGCATCTAATTGTTATTATTTGCTTATTATGAATTAAATCAGACACATTTAATGTCAAAAACTTTTATTTAAAATCATAAGCTAACAACTATTTTGTTTGCTAAATAAATTATGTATTGTTTGTCGTATTCTCAAAGCAGTTTCTATCGGTGGTTTTAAAAGTTCCAACTTCCCCTCATTCGACGCGTCGGGGTTGTGCGGTGGTTGGATCCGAGCGGTGGTTGGTGAGGGGGTTGCCTCGAAAGGGTTGCTGTCTTCTTTGACAGGTGTAACTCAGCTGTCAGTTAAACCCGTCCATTACGTCATGTTAGACACATTTTAGACTCAGCCCTACCAGGAGACTAGGAGTAGCAGGAAGTAAGAGTTCAGCTCTTTCGGTCATGCGCGGTAAACTCCTGCCTTGCTGAGCCCCTGGTCTATTTCCAATTATAAAGTGAGCTACACACGTACGACACGGAATAAGCAAGTAATTTAATAGACATTGAGAATAATTATTAAGAAGTACAAATGTAATAACATAAAATTAGATGTAATCAATAAAACTTGAATTACTATAATATCTATCATACAACTGATTGACGCATTAATATGTTATATTATGACTTGCTAAGATTTAGTTTAAGAAAAATTATAGATATAGTTATTTAACTGTATTGGATATAGTCAAATAACTAATAAGTTTTTAGACATAAGAACAATAGTTATTTAAACTTCAGGAACAATTAATGAATCATTCTCAGTGTTCTTAATATAACATAGATTTAAAAATAATTCCATTCGCCCATTTCCCTATACACACTCACACTTTAACGGTTGTTACTTGCACTAGAATTAATTTTAGATTTTATTTATTCGCATAAAAAAGCTTAGTCCTCTATAAAAAAAAATGAGGGATAGATTCTATTATTTTTGAAAACCGCATAACTTCAAAATCGCATCAAAAAGATCCGCATAACCACCAATAAAATTAATTATCAAGGATTAACTGTTCTCCCTATTCAGAAGTTAATTATAAGATGTTATATAAAGAAATTAAATATTATGAAAACTATCATAAATATTATCGAAGCTTAGAATCAGGTTACTTCATAACAAAATCATTTAAAAAAATATTTGTACTAATAGCCTACTTTTTATGTAATAATGCTGATCTCCCCAAAATATACGTGCGAGAAGGAAGAAAAAGATGATCAGTTGTTGATAAAAATACATCTTTCTTGGCTAATAAATATATTTTGCCCAGAGACAGATCTCAGTTGCGAGACTACAGGGCAACCGGCGGGAAGAATACGTATTCTTCTTTACGCATTTGTATCCCAATTCACAACCCAAGAGGCTGAATTAGACTGATGTTAGTATCACTAATTGTGCATGGTATTTATTCCACAATGCAGATTAACCCTTTTTAGTAGTCAGCTAATTTTAAATCATCATAAACTTAGAGGCTATATTAGGATGGCCAGGACCGCCGCAGCGTGTATGAAGCTTATATATAAATAAATAAACACTGTTTATAGCACAGAATATTCGTTAATTTCTTCGAAAACATAAATAATACACTATTATTAGTCGATAAATTTGGGTTTTCGCTCTATACAATTGTATGATGTACGCAATGATACGCCCTCCGAGCTCAACGTGTAAGAATGCTCTTTCTGAATCACTGGAATTCGAATGCGTTTTTTTTAAATTCTATTTATTAAATGCAACATTCAAATCAAAATTTTAGAAAACATTTTCACCATTCCAAAAAAATTGGAATGTTAGACGTAATCGTATTTCCGATCAACCATCTCGATTCAGGTTTATTCTGATCTCTTAAATCTAAAATAATAAATACTAAAACGAGTAATAAAGTTAAATAATTAGAATATCCACATTTATCTAAAATTCCTATTCAGTTAATCTTAGCACAACCTAATCATATTTAGGTACAATGGGATACCACCGCATTGAAATAATCTAAAATATTAAATATCAAGAACTATGATATTTTAATGACCTCTGTAAAATCTGATATTATTAATATAAAGCGGTGATATATTTTGATACTCAAAATTATTTCTTTTTCAAATATTTAATTTTACACTATCAAACGTGTACGGCCTTATGAAAATAAGGAAATTTGATACGGCTGTGGCGCCCTTAAAGGCAAAGCGTGGTACTAAAATTATGGATAAAACTTTTTTTCTTCAATCAGAGATGTCACTATAAATTTAATTCGATATCATGAAAATATGTATTTAATTTTTTATCCTTGGATAACGTGATTTTAATGAGCTTTTCGTTTGGATTATTTATAAAATCACGAGTATTGAGTACTTCAAGCAAATGTGCCAATTTATTTTGATATCGATAAGATCGTTATGCATGCGATCAATTTTCATCGTTGGAAAGGTAAAGGTAAAGGTCGCAGGAGTGAGTAATCGTTTTACAAAAAAAAAAAAAAAAAACCGGTTAGCATAATAAGAATGGGCGAGGTACCCAAACAGGAGTCGACAATTAATGATTGATAATTATAATTCAGATCGTTATGAAATCGTTTAGGTGACGCCAATTCGATATCTATTTTTGTAAAATGTGGGTGGAAAGCTACCTGCGAGTGTAATGACAGTGGGAGAAATCATCGATCATATTTAGGAAGACCTTTTTTATACTAATATATTGGCACTTCCTTCTGCGAAACAACGACCATAAGTTATGTACGTCTTATTTTATTTTTATTTTTAAAGAATTCGCCTTATTTATTTTTACTTGAATCACGCTTTAAAAAGTATTTTTGAAGTACATATTGCTCTTGTTAATTAATTGCCACTTGATGATCCGGTTTTTGAACAATACTGATTGCTCAGATGCTAAAGGTTAATTTGGACATGTGTTATTAATGTGTATGGATTATTTGAGAATATATTTCTCAAATGCACTAGGGATTCGAAATATTTATTTGATACGATTGTCTTCATAAATTTAACACTCGCGTAGGTATAAGACAGATATTGGTCGATTTTATTACACATTTTTTAATAGGTAAAATTACCTCTTGTGAATGTCAAATTGAATTATTATTTTATTGTATGTTCAAGATGTGTTAAAAAAATATTTCCAATGCCATGACATTTATATATCGGTTTTTTAATGCAACGTACGAGAAGGAAGGCTAACAATTTGACAAGTATATGGATAATTTTAAAAAGGGATATATTTATCATTTTAGAACCAATAAATGCAATAATTTATAAGTAATTCCGATTTATCATATAACCCTTTCGGATTCTGCAAATGCGATAATTCAAACGGTCGAGTACTTATTCCACAATATTAACGTTTACATTAAGAGTTATGTATGATGATCTTCGCCTCCGAGTCTTTATCCAACGACCCATCACTAGCCTCAGCATTGCGAATCTCGCCGGCCCACCCTGTCATTAATAATTTATTACATCAATAGTAAAACTGAATAATTGTGAAGTTTAAGGATGTGATATATATAAAGAAGCATAAATTCGCTTTAATGTGTGGGTCGAAAACAGTCCTTGTCGAAGCTAGGTCCGCGTCCGGTAACCGTTCAAGGGCGTGGTCATTTTGCAGAACCTGTATTTTATGCGATCTATTTCACATACATTACTCCTTCGAATCTTGGATACAAAACGACCACGTTATCCTTACGAAGGATGTAAATTATCTCACTTAATGCTTTGGAATGTGAATCTTGATTTTTTGTGCAGGCTTAATAAAAAGCGGAAATGTTCCTCTAATTAAGTCGAAGTCTTCATTTTTGTACTGATTATTCGTAGCAAATGTCATTTTGACGATATTAATATCTTCAAGGCTTACGACCGACCTTCGTACGAATATTTTATCAACAAACTGCAATAAAAAAAATACTTGATTAGGCTTGTTTTTATTCATAGTCATTAATAAGAGAAGCCATCGTACAATATCATTAAGAGCAGTTATCATACATGATAAAGCAAGTGAAAATAACAAAATATCATGAAATATTTTTATAAAGTCGATAATACCACAAACATAACATTGTTATTTTGTGTTTGTACTTCTGAAAATCTGGTCAACAGTTTATCTCGTGATAAATCTCCATAGACTGGTTTAATGATTTTTTTAACTTCTACAGTCAAAGGTTATGATGATGGAAATTATTGAGTTCTTCTCTAGTTTCAACTGAACTGCTGGACAATTTGTGGTAGAGAGCTGCGCAAATTTCTTCCTTTGTTTCTTTCATCGAGTTTGCTTTTCGACAAATGGCTAAACCGTAAAATTTAGTGATTTTGTATCATCGGACATGAATTAATCAGTTCGAACCTTTTGGGTGCTTAGTCAAGACTTAACAAACCCTCGACTTTTCAACGCTGTAACTTCCAAACTACCCCGAATATCGGAAAATAACTTTATCCAAATTCACTATATTTGAATACAATTTATTCAACAACAACAAAAAATTGAAGCCGTCATATGGGATGACCCTTTTAAACGTGTATTTCTATAGTTTTCCTGGACTTATAAGTTAAGTAGTTGATTTATGTAAGTATTATCCCAAGGTCAATTAAAAGGCGCCTAACAATAAATTTAAAAAAAAATTACATTGTGCATGGAAAAGACTTCATAAGCTTACTAGTACGGATCTACTTGTACTAAGACTATGATAAAAAATGATCTTATTGAAATTGCTCCGTAACAAATCGACAGTGGCGTTTATAATTATGTTCTACGTTTGTTCTATATCTATTAATATGGCAAGTACTAGTGTATATATTTTTTAAATTTAGATCAATGTCCTTTGTGAGCTTTTTTAAGCGGCCTTCATCTTTGTCGATTTACGCGGTAGATGACTTGTCTACATGTCGAAATCGTGTAAATTGAGACCATATACTTAATGTGATTACTCATCGTATCGTATACTATAGAAATTTATCATAAAAATGAAAATATTTTCGAATGATGAAACTGGCATTTGCTATAATTCAAAAGTCAAAGGATTACTCTAAAAAATAAAATGCTACTGAATAGGCTTTAAAAATTATATTTGACCAATAAGAAAACACTCTCACTTTAATGGTAATTAATATTAAAAACGAATAAAAAAATATTTTTGAAATCTAACCCAATGCTTGTATCAGTTTATAAAATGTTCGAATTAATTTATTCATAACTTTTATATAAATTTAAATGGGCTTTGTCTAATATATTGGGTTGGAAACTATGAAACGGGCGCTCGATAAAAATAAGAAACAAAAAGCGCTAATATTCATTATATTCAATCAAAATAACTTCCATTGGTTTTTAAGACTTTTTGCCAACGATTGGGTAAATTATATATGCATTTTTTTAATAAAAAAAGCTTCATTTTTAGAATTAATAAAAAATCAAAGACTTTTATTATATAATTTTGGTTATTGTATTTTTTCTCTTAAAAATAATTAATAATTACGAAAAAGATAAGAATCTGTCGGTGAAATATCTGGTGAATATGGAAGACTCCGTTGTTATGGTTTCGCCTGGTTTCAAGAAAGAATAACGGATCACTCCTTTGACATTCAAAATCTTTTTATGATGAAATTTTGGCTAAGGGCTATGTCCTGAGGCGTATTCTTATCTACCCATTTGTTTGATCGTTTTCGATTATCATACCATATCCACTCTTCATTACAAGTGATGATTTGATGTAAATACGACAATCGTGTATTGCAAACACATTTGTTCTTGCTGTCAACCGTCTACAGGTGCCTCAGTTCGTACAACATCGAGCATTTTTTTCAATATTGCATCCATCTCCGAATGCGTGATTAATATTTCCTCGAAGCTTTAGTTGCGCTGTGATTAAATTTGAACTCGTACAAGAAAAGTAGATGTAAATCGCATTTTTACCATCTGGTTTTGGAGAAAAATAAAATAAAAATTGGATACAAACACAGACCTAGCCTTAACGCCCGTTTCATAGTTTCCAATCTAATGTAATAAAGTAAAAAACTATGCTTTTTATAGGACAACATTTTAGTAAATGTCTTAGTGCTGCTAATAAGCTACTCTTCCAAGAATATAGCTTCGAGTTACATTATTATTTTCACTGCGTGTTCATCGTTTTTTATGGGTGAAACCTGTTTTTTCACAATGAAATTCAAAATATTTGCAAGGGAGCAAATATATAAAGACAGTCATGTATTCTTGTATTTCAAAAACTGGTCTCGACTTTTTGCTCCATTTTTATGATCACACGCAGATCATTTTATTTCAAGCGTATGACTAAATTCATTCTCTAAACATGCTTATTTTTTACAAAAGCAATACTGTCAATTTCTTTTCCGGTTTTAGCATATCACTTTTGCAAAACGTGATAACTAGATAGTGCAAAGTCATCAAGAATCATTAAATAAATACAATTTTGGTTGAAAATATCTGAATTTAGACATTGCTACATATTTTTTATCGCATCCAATATTATCGTTTCCGTAATGTTAGCAATGTATTGTTTGACGCATTTTTGTTAAAAATAATATACAAACTTTGTTAATCTAAAGGTCGAACCATTTTGTTGTGCAATATTTATACTGTTTTTGACAAGTGATTGAAGGGTGTAAATTTTAGAGGTTTTTTTTATTTCGTTTATGTTAAAGTCTAGAGTTTAAATTGCGTGTATTAAAAATGAATCAAGATTAGCAAGATATGGATATGTGCTCTACAGATAGACATTGAGAATGAAATCACTTTCAAATCACGCGCCGATAATAAAAGTATAATTTGCATATCTTAATCTTATTAAGAAAACTCCAATCAAATAATTAGAAGCACAAAAAATATTATAAAAACGTGTGAGATATACCTCCATAGGTTCCCTCGAACACTTCCGAGTCTTTGTTGTCGATTACGTATTCAGAAGAAATGGAAAGTTCGGCATTGCAATGCCACGGTTAAAGAATATTGACCTCAAAAACTCCCAACAATGATTCAGAATCGATGAAATATCAATGCCAAGGTGGAATCTCCAAGTACAAGTTTATCATCTGAACGTGTCATGAATCATCATTGCCGACAATGGACCCCTGCATATAACACTCGCGGACTAATTAATATGAAATACTGGATCTCAAAGGTTAACTATTGATAAATAAGTTCTTTTTATCTCGATTACCATTAACGAGCAGTGTCCGGCCTTGATCGGTAGTAAATGTTACCGTAGATTATTGTGGAGTTGATAGCCATTACCAGACTATCCGCATTCTCAAATAATACCGACAATGGCGACCTTCCAGAGGGCGCTGGACAACCAAAGAACGGCCTGGAAATACGCAAAAAGGTCTTCTGCTTTTATCCTGCCCTTTTCCAGACGTTGAATAGCTTCGGCAGCCATAAAAGAATAACTTAACGCAAGATATTCGAGAGCGAAAATAATGGGAAAAGAGTCAACACCGACAAGTATGTGCATAACTTTAAAGAACAGCGTCTATCTACTATAGTGTAATTTAAGATGAGCTTAAAAGCTTTTCATTGTAAGAATCGATATCGTAGACGAGCCGCAGCTTTTTATTGATAATTCCTATAATATTGAAAATGAAAGTCGTTATCCACTCATCAATCTTAAAATATGGAGCATATCATGTGAGCCACTTAATTTTATCAATTTTATTCACTTACACTCTTAATGATATGACCACACAGCCATATTTTAAAGGTATTTTATTCCAACAAACTTGCATGCCCAACTCTTAGTTATATTAATAATTCTCTTAATAGAACCGGAAAATCATCAAAATTTAGAGAATTGTCCATTTATAGTCACTTAATATCGAATTACGATTTAAAAAACACGTATTTTTGATTACAAAGACACACAGTTCATAATCAAAAGTAGGAACAAATAAACAAAAATGACTATTGGAATCTGAAGATTGAGGAGGTGACAAGAAATCTAAATTGTCTATATTCAACAGATCTTATAGAGATCTGAAACCTGGATAAGTTTATAAATTATGACTTACAACAGAAAATAGTTGATGTATAATAGGTTTAAATGAAAAAACAATGCCTTTCTCCTCAGGTATCAATTCCTACCCCTAAATATAAATTTATATTAAAAAAGGTGTTTTTGTGTGTGTCATAGAATACCACAGAAGAAATTTATTTGGAATTGCTTGAATCTGCTTAGATAAACACATTTTTTTTAATTTTTGCAAATTATTTTAAATAGTATTAAAAATTGCTTCAAATCAAAATTTCAAATTTTATTCTGAACATTTTATGATTTTTTTAAATTTATGTCTATGTATTTAAGTAAATACTATATTTAACATACTATCACAAATTTTGCATGTTTTGTAATATATTCTACACACTATAGATATCATCACAGGTATTCATACGAATTAGACAAATATTTGAATACGCCCTAAATAAAATAAAGTGTTTGATATTATGCCATCATACCTTAAAGTGGTTCAAGAATAATTAAAGCAGATTTAATATGCTCCTCAAACAGCTCTCACTTTTCCGCAAGTTAACGCCATCAATTGATCCCATTATTTACGTGTATATCTATTTGTATGGCATTGACACTAAATGTCTTCTCAGCGTCATGAAAATATTTGAATATAATTAATTTAGCATATGAATGCGATCCAGATCATGGAATTAATGATTCATGATCTTTGTGCAGAAGGAAATTTACACAACCGGTTGCTCTGGTTTTGGAAAACTTCGAGATGACATAACGAATAATGATTGGGTATAAACACTCCAATTTTTTTCTTACATGAAATGATGGCGCATATTTTTGGAATAGTATCTTGGTAATTGATACGATAATTTATAAATAACGTCAAGATCTAGAATTCGATCTTGAGTTTTTTTGCATTGGAGTTGATTTGTAGGCTGTGTGAGTTGATATTTAGCGAATTCCTCATCCAAAGACAATTCTTTACGATATTTCAAAAATAGAATGCGGTCTAATTTGTCCAATCATAAATTTTGCAAGACGACGGTGAAAGAGTCAAGTTGTCCGATTTTAATTTACACTTGCCATATATTAAACGTATAAAGGAGCAGCGTTTCAAGCAAACGTCTCATCTGCATAAATAAATAAATAAATATCCGGATGTGTCATCTTTGTGTTATTCAACCCGCTCCGAGTAAGTTGATGAACAACTTAATTTATCTTATTTTATTCAACAGCGATTTTTTTAATTGATGACCCTATAAAAAGACTATACCTATTTTATGCTCATATACATAGGAAACAAGTATTTAAAAATTGTCAGCAAACAAATATCTAATAGATTAGAGGCTTATATTTATTTCGAAATTCATTTAAATGGAAAACTTTTTTTGCTTAAAGGACATATCATGGATGCAGCAATTGTTTCTTGAAACTGCATGATTGCAATTTCAGTGGCTGGAAGAACAAGGTCATAGCATGTCACGACGTCGAAAGACTGGAAGACGATAAAGCAGCAATTGTCACCGACATTATTCAACATGCCAACAGATCGGACATGGATGAAATTGACTTGATGATCTTCAAAGGGTACTATTGTGGCACCAGACACATCAATTATTATGAAACAAGTTCAAGAGGTTTTGCAGGTTGAATTCCTTGATGCTTTATGCTACTTTAAAGATAACATTTTTAGACATATTAATACTTTTGCACATCCATAAATATTGTATTGTATCTTTATTTGTCATTCATCTCTATGAACGCATCATTAAAAATATATCTATAGCGTATTGATTATAAGAGAAAAATAAAATCAAATTAATCTTCAGTGGATAATTTACTAGTTTTAAAACACTACAATGTTCAAGTCGATTTTCGAATGTACTTTAAGCTGATAATAATTGCATGACGTTAAATAATAAAAAGCAGCCATTGTCCATGATAATATAATGGTGTTTCGCTTAACGACACTATGGCAATTAATCGATCTTTTCAACAAGGCAAAAATTCACATCTAGCAATTATCCTTATGTACCTTTCTTTGTAACCAGTAACCGGATATTATGGTCGAAAACAAGTTCTTTATAAAGTGTCGGCTTATTGAACCGTATAGGATTGCTACAATACCATTTGTATGGAAATCGCAATATTTTAAAAGCCCATAAGAACGTATAACAAAGTAGTTCAGACAATTGCACGGCTTATAAAGTGTAAATATTATTACGACTCTATCCTCGCATAATTTTCGCATAAGCTAGAAAGTCAAGCTAGGAATTTATGATCCTTAAGACGTAATAAATGTATTCAAAATTTCAATTAAGGTATGGACTTCCTTCTAAAATAATGAAACTATTCGACCTCAAATTGCTTCTCACAATTAAATTCAAAGTCAACGACTGCACATAAACATAATTAGCCGATATAGCACTCCAATTCGCCATGACGAAATTGCAAATGAAATGATACAATATGATGAAATTGATTTTTAAATTATACCCTATGCGAATTTTGGAGATATGAACCATTTTTTCTCAAGGATAATCTGTAAAAGTCATCAAATACGACAATTTATGAAAATCGAGCAAAACCGGTTTTCACGTGGGCTCATTTGCGGAACTGCATAATTTTATGAGATCCGGTTGTTCGTACGGACGGTTTGCTTTGACAGTTTTAGAATCATTAAATCGGAAAAATATTTATGTTTCTTTTTTCAGGCTATTTATTGACATTTTACGATATTTACAAGCAATTTCGGTGAATTTACGTATTTCAATGACATTATTGCATTGCGAATAAGATTTACATCCATCCTGAAAATAGCAGTCGTAAATAATAAAAATGGGTATGCCATGTATCTTTCCTACCAATAAATAAAGTAAACAGTGTTTAGTATTTTATCACCTTCACTGTTTCTATTATTTGCGATCAATTATTGCCAAAATAAGAAATTGTGATGATAAATCACTTTTTGCAACATTTATCGTTTTGATATGCTTTGTAGATTTTTAAACAAGATTTAATTGGTCATAGAACGTAGATAAGCTATTATTAGGCTAGAAAGCAAGTTAAGCTTTCTTTGTTTGATTAAGTTATAAAGATCAACGAAACATGAAAATAATATATGGAGGTTTTAGTGGGTTACATGTAGGGAATCAGATCCTGAGTCAAAATTTCGATCCCGGGATTTCGGAATTGCATTAGACCATCCCGGAATTAGTCCCGGGATCCCAGGACCAGAATTTTTAATAGTTTAAGAAATTGCAATGATAAATTTGACCAAAAATTACAAATAAGTTCTTTTGTTTAATATAAAAAATAACTTGAAGGCAAAACAAGATAAATAAAAGACTAAGAAATTCAAATATTATTTTGAAAATATGCCCAAAGTAAATTTAAAGCATCGAGTGTTTCGTCATTTGGAAATTCATCATTCATTCAGTCAAAAATTCTGAACCTCGTATCTATTATATTTCATATCGATATTCCCGTTAATAGAGAAGAGGTGTAGTAAATACATCACCGGTAGCGAAAAGTTAATATAACAATTTGACTCTTGTTGTTTATATGTACTCTATAAATTTATACATAGATTAGACAGTTACTGCCTCTAGGTGTCGCCTAAGCTCAGCAATTAGTAGTTACACCATTGTTTCCAAGGGTCCAGATTTCGACGGGAATGTCTCGATTTAGTAGCATTCATCGTGCTGGTGGATTACGTTTACTAATCCCGGGATTCACAAGCATCTAATATCGTCCGGGATACCGTGATTGGATTTCTTAGTTACATGGATTTATGATATTTCAAAAAAATCGATTTTTTAATTATTTTTTTTTATCTAATAGTAAACCATGTTAAAAATATTTTCCCAAAGTTTCAATTCAATCAGAGCAAAACTTTAAGAAAAGCCTTTGGAAATTTCGGTCATTAGGCTCGACCGACCTCCACTTCAAACTTTAATCGTTTTTTCTCAAAACTTTACTCTTGGATTCGCGATATCTCAAAAACGAATTTACCGGTCTTATTAATATTTTTGTATACTTCTTCTAGATAGGTTTAAAAAATGATTGTAATTTTATTAATATTTTCATTGATTACAACATTTTTTTTACTAGAATGAAAATTGTACTTTTTTGCATACAATACAACCTATAATCTTTATTTTTTTCTAAGGGTTGAATTTTCAAAAAAATTAAATGAAAATTATATAAAATATTGTTTGAATGTTGCTCTTTAATATTCTACAACGTTTGAATAAAATCATAATTGTATTATTGTATATAAAAAATAGATTTTGGGTACCCATTAATTACCACCAAACGAACTAATCATCAATCAATTTAGAATTCTTTGAAATTGGTCTAACAATCATATTAATAGTATACTGATAATAACAAACATTGTTTTAATTAATTAGCAAACAGATAATACTTATACAGATATACATTAAGTCGCAAAATAAACACAAAAATATAGCTTGTTTTTGAATTTCTACCACATACATCTTATTCACTGAATATCGCAGCATTTGATTGCCATTTATAAAAGCCCTTAAAACAATGGTGGCAAAATAAAAAAAGTAACATAAGTCTTTTGTTGTTTAAAATGTGATTGAAACATGTTTTGCAAATGGTCGTAAATTAAGCAAATTATTTCATAGATTAGTATTTTACTGAACTAAGAATATTCAAAATAAAACATAGAACAGCTTATTGTGCTCAGTATAGAAAACAACTATTTTTTGTCTATGCAATGAACTAATTTTTTATTGGTTTTTTTGAGCTAATAAATATATTTTCTACGATAGCTTGAGCACATGAATGTTTGATATTGAATGATACAATATCAGCAAATGTCATCTTATAATTATCATTTTTAGACTTTTTATACCTTTTATTAGTATTGATTCGTGTTTTACCATTTTACACGTGCAATATGCAGTCAGTTTTGTTGAATTATTTTTACATCCAATACCACATCTAAGAAACCATTCCTGAAGCAATAGGAAATATTTGTATCCTTTTAAATATCTTGTATGGAATGATGACGATATCGGCAATGAAAGCATATAAACTATAATGAGGAATTTACATAATGCATGCTATGATAAACAGGGGCGTCGCTGAGTACACGAGGAAACAAGTATTTATTAAATAAGGCCACATTAATCATCACTTAGATATTTTTCATCGGTTTCGTCCAATTAACATTTTTATTCAATTGGTCAAACAACAGTAATAGTTGAAATTGCGACCAAGGCAACTATTGAAGAACAACATTCATAGACGCATTATGGAATTCCTTCGCTGGTTGTAGAGTTGGTTTTAAATAAAACTTAGAAAAATTGATTTCAATTCATGTATTTTCAACTTAAATTATTACCAGTCGTTATTACATATAAGGCGATTCGTTCTGATTTAAATAATAAATTAAGAGGTCGTGGCTATTTAGTAATAACCGTATTTGGCGATGGGAGCAGCTGAGTAAGCCAAGGGGGAAGCATAAGCTGAATAGCTTGAGACGGCTGGGTAGGAGTTGTATGCGAGACGGGCAACTGGTGCAGCGTAGGATGCTGTGTAAGCAGGAGCGGCATAAGCGGGAGCAGAGTAGGCAATAGCTGGAGCAGCAGCAGAGTAAGCAACAGCTGGGGCTGCATAAGGAGCAGCATAAGAGGCGGTGTAGGCTGGAGCAGCGGCAGAGTAGGCAACAGCTGGAGCAGCTACGGCTACGGGAGCTGCGCGGGCAACAGTGACGGCGGGAGCAGCAGCAACAACCGGAGCAGCAGCAACAACTGGAGCAGCATGGACTAATGGGTCTTTGCGGACGACGGCGTTGAATCCGTTGACGGCATCAGCTGAATAGTCTACGGTGCGGCGGGTTCCATCAGATTCGATGAGGGAATATTGTCCTTGAACATTATCTCCATTGCGGGTTTCGCTTTGGCTCTTGGAGTCTCCGCTGAAGGGATCTTGGACATCATATGAGTAGCTGTATTGAGGGTTTGGGTTGTATTCAGCAGAAGCATAGGCAACTGGGACTACACTTGCGTTGGCTACAGCCAATACGGCGGTGAAGAACAAGAACTGCAAAACAATACAAAATAATTAACAAATTAATAATATTATATCAACACAATGAAAATTCTCAATATACTGAAGACTTCATCGTACTTTGAATGCCATTTTGCTTGAATACTTGTAACCAGCGAGCTGAAGTACAAATGATAGCGTTTGTAAATTTGTATCGACCTTATATACCAAATACAGCATAGCGAAAAAAAAATACAGCAGCTTCGAATCGTGAAATACGTCACATATTGAGCTTAAAGCGACCCATGTTGGCATTTGAAAGCCCCTTCCATTTCTTATAAAATAAAACAACGGAAATAGCGAGGTGATCAATGCTCTCCTATACGACTCGTTAAGTTCATTCTTAACATAATTTATTCAAAGTTAAATTAAGAATCATCATGAGTCAATATGCTATCGATGCCAATCTAGCTGACAAAGGATGAAAAAAGCAAATCAATGTAATCGATAAGCAATGAAATAATGCTTGAAATGTTTCGTAATTGTAACCAGACTCGTTGCAACGGTGGCACAGTTCTAATATTTTGCAGACGCCATTTGAGACAATCTATGAATCAGGTGTACAGATGTATTTAATTGAAAAGGGTCCATCATCCATTTAAAATATTGCACATCCACATTGCGCAATCCTTTTGACATTTCACATCAACGCCTCTGGCGACATTTTTGCTAACCAACTTTAAATGTTTACATCCGTTACTCAATGTCACTTGATTTTTTAAAACTTCCTTAGAATGAAATCATTAATTTAAAAAAAGCTTTTAGAAGTAGTTTTATGACATCCTTATCTGCTTTTTAAATATATCAACATTAAGGCGACAATATTGTAGTCTGACATAAAGACCTTCAAGCCATAAAGGGCGAAACGTATAATGAGTGATTAATTGCATCATAAATTCAAAAAGACGTGGACCAAGTACTTTCTTATGACAATCCAAAGCTTTTTATGAATATAAATTTCATTCTTACAATTTTATTCTACATTAAAAAAAATATACACTTAAACCTTTTTTTGTGCGGTAGATGAGTTCTGCGGAAAATCGCACAAAAAAAGCTATGACTTACATAGAAAAATTGAAGATGCGTTCCATGAATTTTTATATATATATATATATTATATTTTATATAGCTGTTAAAAACCACATAGCTTTGAAACAGCTATATAAAATATATCCAAAATTGCATTAAAAAGTTAATAAAAAAATAGGAAAACAAGGCAATTAAAAAGAAACGTCTTTGGTCATTGATACTCTACGACAACCCCAAGAAGAAAAATTACTACGCTAGGCCCGGTCAATCAATGCCATCGATCGTAACATCACCAAAGCCGAATATTCATGGTTCAAAGTTCATGCTGTGTATCTGATGAAACCAAAAGAGTATTATGTACTATAAGGTGCTACAACCTGGGAATTTCATTACGGGCCACAATTGTGTCTTTTGAAGCGTGCATTACGAAAAAAATGGCAAGAATGCGAGTAAAGACATAACAAAGTTATTCTTATGCATGACAACGCTCGGCCTCATGTCGCAAAAGTCGTAAAAAATATTTGGAAACACTCAAGTGGGATATTTTACTGCACCCGTCGTTCTCTCTGGACATTTCTCCTTCTGATCATTGGTTGTTCAGATAGATGCAGAACGATTTGGCAGGTCATCGGTTCACTTCTTTTGCAGAATTCGAAAATTACCTGAGGGGTGGTTTTTTTTATTTTTTATTAATTTGTTCATTATTTTTGTTCTGAAATAAATACATTTTTGACCACAAAAATCCGATCGAATTAATTTGTACTCCCAATATAAAAATATACACATTGTTAAATACATTCTTCTTAATATAATAATATAGTAAAAACATATAAATGATAATATAATGCAAATTGATTACAAAAAACTGCAATGCACATGCGTTATTTGTAATTGTTTAACTAATTAAACACTCGATTAATATCTTCAGTATTTCTGTTGATAATTTCAAAGTAGTAATTTCAAGTGTTTTTTTCATGTGATCATCTTTATTTAATTTTCTTCTTTTAAGTGATTTCACTGCCAAAGCAATACCATAACATTATATTTTCAACCCCATTTTAAATTGCTGGCAATTTTATATTTTTGATTTTTTATTGCAAATATTTCAATAATTTGTGAAATAATATTTATTTTAATAAAATGTAATTAGATGATTATTCATCATTGCTAATTTCAACTATTTTTTTTATATATAGATTGTTTTAATTTTTTTGCGTCATATTCATCATCACAGTACAAGAGCACGTAGATCATTGTAGGACTCTTAGATTTTAAAAATGCGAAATAAAAATTTAAAAAATGTCTAATTTTCAGTTCGTTTATTTCATATTCAAAGTATCACACGTCGTATTGATCGTTACAAAAATATTTCTATTATATAAAAATAAATTAGGATGGTTTAATTATTTAATAAGCATATCCGTATTTGGCAACGGGAGCGGCTGAGTAAGCCAAGGGAGAGGCGTAAGCTGAGTAGCTGGAGACAGCTGGGTAGGAGTTGTATGCAAGACGGGCAACTGGTGCAGCGTAGGAAGCTACTCCGGCAACTGGACCGGAATAAGATGTTGTATACGCAGAAGAGCCAATGGATGCAGTGTAAGCGGGAGCAGCGGCAGAGTAGGCGAGAGCTGGAGCAGCTACGGCAACGGGAGCTGAACGGGCGTATGAGAGAACAGGAGCAGCTACGGCGACAGGGGCGGCACGAGCGTAGGAGATGGCGGGAGCAGCTACGGCAACAGGGGCAGCACGTACATAGTTGATAGCTGGAGCGGCAACAACTGTGCGAGCTACGTCGACGACGGGAGCAGCAGCAACAACTGGAGCAGAGGCAACAACTGGAGCAGCGTGGACTAATGGGTCTTTGCGGACGACAGCATTGAATCCGTTGATGGCATCAGCTGAATAGTCTACGGTGCGGCGGGTTCCATCAGATTCGATGAGGGAATATTGTCCTTGAACATTGTCTCCATTGCGGGTTTCGCTTTGGCTCTTGGAGTCTCCGCTGAAGGGATCTTGGACATCATATGAGTAGCTGTATTGGGGGTTTGGGTTGTATTCAGCAGAAGCATAGGCAACTGGAGCCACTGGGACTACGCTTGCGTTGGCTACAGCCAATACAGCGGCGACGAACAAGAACTGAAAATAAAAATTGAATAATTAGAACATGCATATATTATAAAATATTTTTGTTGAGACATATGAAATAACTGTTTACTTTGAATGCCATTTTTGTAAGATACTTGTGATCAGCTAGCTGAGATACAAATGATAGCATTCTTAATTTTTCTTAACCTTATATACTAAATCAGCTCGTAAAAATCATTCAACATTCTCTGATTCATAATACACGTCACCCATTGAGCTTAAAGCAATGAACTTGATAGTAGAAAGCGCCTTCCGATTATTCGAATCAATGTCAAAGCTGTCGATTCGATTATGTTCATTTAAAAACCTTTTAATATTTATGGCTTGACATTTTTTTTAATTGAAAAATAATTTATAATGTATTAGGCGGAAAATATTTAAAAAAAAATTACATAATATAAAATCTTTGTGTTTCTATAAGATAATAGTTCTACATCATGTTTCAAATGATATTGAATCGTAATGTTAACAAATATTCTATTGCTTGTTAGCTGATCACTTTCTTTCACAAAGTCGTTAATATTGTCAATCACTCAATCAATAAAATTGTGTAAAATCTCTAAAAATTACTATCAATTAAATTTTAGATAGAGTATATTTTCAATTTGCATAACCATAGAAAATGTGCTAAATATTGTATTACATATCTCTTGCGTTTATGAATGTGATCCAATATCAAAATGCGTTCATTTGCAGGGGAAAATGGATTACTATTTAAATGCTGCATGATTTATGGATCATTATCAATCATCATTGGTGCTTCATCTGGAGTAAATCATATCGTGTTTCGCAAATTTGTATCAAGAATATCTTGCAGCAATGGCATTCAAGGTATGTATTATACTTAGATGTTTCAATTGCAAATTAATGGTGTGGGTTTTTTGGAGTCAAAGTGATTAGCATTTGTAGTTTTGGTCAATCCATGAATAAACAACAAATAGATTGCCGATGGCTTCATATAAATCCTTGTCACGCACAACACACGGCAAGGACGAAGCTGTCTAAAGACTCGCTACTTTGACAACTTGTTTTATAACTCATTCCGCAATATCTTAGATTATTTTAAACATTTCTTTGCAGATTCTACTTTTGGGAGCTCTATTTGCGGTAGCAAATGGTAGAGGCATTTCTCCTATTTCAATATCTCACGGTCCCATATCTATAAGCAACGGTCCTATTGCAATCAATCATGGCCCGATTGGGATTGCACAAGCACCAACAGTGATCAGAACAATTGATGCCGATTATGATTCCAATCCGCAATACAATTTCGCCTATGAGGTTCACGATCCTCATACGGGAGATATCAAAAACCAACAAGAGACCCGAAACGGAGACATTGTCCAAGGACAATATTCCCTGATTGAACCGGATGGCTCTAGAAGAACCGTAAACTATGCTGCAGATTCCATACACGGTTTCAATGCCATCGTACGACAAGATCCAGCTGCTATCATCGCGCCAGTTCCTGCTCCAGCTGTCATTCAACAGGCACCGACTATAATTGCACATGCTCCGACTGTGGTTCAACAACAGCCAACTTTAATTACTCCAAATATTCCAAGCCAACAAAATTTAATTGCACGCGATTCCAATATTATAGCTCAAGCTCCTACTATAATAACACACGTGCCATCAGTAATATCACACCAGCAGACTCCGACATATGTACAACAAGCAACATACGCCCATGGACCTATCATCTCTCAATCTATTGTTCATTAATACGCTCAATCTGTCTTCATCCACAAATTTAACGACCCATGCCTTATTTAAAACATAATGTACATATAAATTATGATAATTTAAATAAATATAAGCTCAATTGAAAATGTAAAAAAAAACGAATGGAACAATGTTTGTACTCATTTACTGAATAAATTAACTTATTTAATATAAGTGCATATATTTTATTTTTCTTCTTAATTTTTAAATCTAATCAATAATATACCATTCATTATTTTCTAGCAATTTTTCCGTTGTTCGGGCAATTTTTCAATGCCTTGCGGTGGAGTTTTCTAAAAAGTGTTTGAATATAAATTACTTTTCATCTCCATTCATTTTATTATATTTTTTATTTCATTACAAGAAATTTTAGATTCAAACAAGAAGTAATGAGTGTATGCAATATCCTGTGCATTTTTCGTAATTTCCTTAAAAAACATCCTACAAACTTATTGAGTGATGTGTTACTACTGATGTTATTATCTGACTAAATTCAAACAAACCAAAATGAAACACTCCGTTGATTACCCATCATATTCATAAAAGTACTATTTTTTTATTGTTTCTGATAGTTTAGGGACAGAAATAGGTTTTTGACAAAAAATAATGCCATTCCTGTGTTAACTTAGCATTATTCAATAGCGACTTTTCATCACGAGACAATTCATATTCTTATCCAAGTTTCATAACTGAACAAGATAAATTCATCAATTGTTCTTCAATGTTCTTATACGATTAGCGATAATTAATAGAAAACCTACGTTTCTCGTTTATTTATTTAATTTATACTATAAATACAAACTTAATATGGCAATCAAACTTATTTGTTAATTTTCCGATTATTCGACAAAGATCTTGTTATAATGTATTAGTTCTTTTGTTACAGAAATATCGCAATTCAAAGGAACATTTTTTCAAATTTGCAATATCCAAGCCAAGAAATATTTACTTTTTTAAAAAATATTTTAAGTTTTTATCTAAAATCGAGTAATATCTTGTATCCTATATAATGAAAGGTGGAGGACAACTCAGTTCATATTTTTTTCTTTCTATTATTGTCCTTGTAATACAATTCCGGTTCGAATGACTTTTTGCTGCAACCGTTTCCTACCAGGTCATAAATAGTTTATTTAGGATGATATTAAATGAATTAATAAAAATAGCGGATTATTTTTATCATTGAAGATTTTGGATCTAGATTAATTATAAAAATATTAAATTTTCAAATTTAATAAAAGAACATTCGGCAGTAATAAATGTTTTGGCTAATTAATCAAATGCTATGTTCGGTATTTTTTTTCAATTTCACCCAATCAATAATCTATAATAGTTGTGTATTTTTAATATAGTTAAATATGGTATATATCAAGATTATATCTAAATTGACGACAACAATCAATGTATAATGATTTTCTTGCTCACCCCATACAAAATAATGCCCAGTGATGATATAGTGAGCCATCTGTTAGACTCAATAATGTATCATGCTTATTTTATATTATGACATCGTTGTCTTCTGGTATGGTTAAAATAACCACTAAGACGATTAAATACATTGGATATAGCTGTAAAATCATAATTCCTAGTAACAGAGAATATTCGATGAAAATAGAACTTCAATATGCAAACTGCAATGATTTAAGGCGATAATAAATCTGCAATATGGAAGACTGGTTTATACTTTAAATATTTTTGATATAACATATAATATGAAGCACATAATTTGTTCATAATCATAATAAACCAAAACATCAACACGGATGCATTATTCAACTGTGCGATACTAAAGTCATGTAAATCATGAACAGGAGATGATAATTTTGATGTCTCTGCAAGCCGGCTTGACTTATTGTATTTTTTATAAATTTCTGCCAATTAAAATTAAATTAGGCTGCATAAAGTTTAAAATATATACAGTATACAATGACTCATAATATTAATAGATTGTATGTTAAAAAAGTGATACAAAAAATGGTTATGTATTTTTCAATTCATTTATTTCTACTTAAATAATTACAAGTCGTTTTTAACGTTATAAAAGTCGTACAATCACACATGCATAAATAAGGATACTACATTTGTTTAATAAGCATATCCGTATTTGGCAACGGGGGCGGCTGAATAAGCCAAGGGGGAGGCGTAAGATGAGTATCTGGCTACGGCTGGGACAGCGTTGTATGCCAATGGAGAAGCTACACCGGCAACTGGTCCAGAATAAGATGTTGTGTAAGCAGAAGAACCAATAGATGCGGTAGCAGCTACGGCTACGGGAGCGGCAGCGGAGTAGGAAATAGCTGGAGCAGCAACGGCGACGGGAGCAGCACGAGCGTAGGAGATAGCTGGAGCAGCTACAGCTACGGGAGCTGAGCGGGCG
The DNA here is from genome assembly GCA_008973525.1 of Stenopsyche tienmushanensis. Classification (NCBI taxonomy): domain Eukaryota; kingdom Metazoa; phylum Arthropoda; class Insecta; order Trichoptera; family Stenopsychidae; genus Stenopsyche; species Stenopsyche tienmushanensis. The sequence goes on along the minus strand of WACJ01000162.1, from coordinate 435,633 downwards.
TATGAGAGAGCGGGGGCAGCTACGGCGACGGGGGCAGCACGAGCGTAGGAGATAGCTGGAGCAGCTACGGCTACGGAAGCTGAGCGAGCATATGAGAGAGCGGGGGCAGCTACGGCGAGAGGAGCGGCACGAGCGTAAGGGAGGGCTGGGGCGGCTACGGCAAGGGGAGCAGCACGACCATAGTTAACAGCTGGAGCAGCGACAACGGGAGCAGAAGCAACGACTGTGCGAGCTACGGTAACGGCGGGGGCAGCAGCAACGACTGGGGCTGCAGCGACAACTGGAGCAGCACGGAACAATGGGTCTTTGCGGACGACAGCGTTGAATCCGTTGATGGGATCAGCTGCATAGTCGACAGTACGACGGGTTCCATCAGAATCGACGAGGGAGTATTGGCCTTGAACTACGTTTCCGTTGCGGGTTTCGCTTTGGCTTTTAGAGTCTCCGCTGAAGGGATCTTGAACATCATATGAGTAGCTGTATTGAGGATTAGGGTTGTATTCTGCAGAAGCGTATGTAGCAGGAGCTACTGGGAGAACGCTGGCGTTGGCTACGGCCAAAACAGCAGCGACGAACAAGAACTGAAAAAATACAATATTATTAGAAAATCAATATTTCACATAATTACCGTATTTTTGTAGCTATACAATCAATTAAGGCTTACTTTGAATGCCATTTTAGTCGGATACTTGTGTTCAGCTAGCTGAAATACAAATGATATCGTTTATATTTTCGACTTAACCTTATATACTCAATTCGACTTCTAAAAAACTGCAACATTCTCCGATTGGCCTATCGAACCTGCACCAATGAACTTGAAAGTCGAAATTCCGTCTATTTTTGCTTATCAATGTCAGAGGTTCGACAAATTCGTTATAAGGTAATGCTAGATTACTCCATAACGTTTTGCAATGGTGTTGCAACTCTAACGAGCTGCTACGAACTACTGCTGCTCGTACAAAATCTAAATATACAGCGAATAATATGATCTTAATTAATGTCATTTAATACAGTGATAAAATTAATATTAACATATTTTTAATGAAGTAATAAATTCATTTATATAATTAAATAAAATTACATTTTAAACCATTCAATTTACAAGCCTAAAAGCTCCCTTTAAAACTTTTCATGCCAATCAATCATAAAAATATTGATTAAAAATAATAAAATAATTGATCCAAAGAAAGTAAAACTTATGATTTTTATATTATTGAATATAGCATAGATTAAATTTGACAGAAATTACGTTCTAATAAAATTAAATATGTTGATACTTTTATAACAATAACAAAAAAGCACAACTAAAAAAGAAAAAAAAACAGCAAATAAGCAAAAATATGAATAGACAGATTAAACCACACACTTTACAAAAATATTTTCTTCTACGCAATGTGGAACTATTATAACGTTATATAATATTTCCTGCGAACGTCAAATATTATATTTTTAGATCTTATGTAAGTTTGATTAAATGCAAATAAGGCGATTTATTTTATTAATTATAATATCTCTTCATTGTGCTATAATCAGTTTAGTGTATTTAATTAGAATATCGGGATGCTTTTAGTTGATAAAACTTTTTACACATAGTTTTTTTGATTTTTTTAAAAATATTTGTCCCAATTTGCATAAACAGTTTTAAAATTACTTCAGTTTATATCGAACAAGTCTGTGATGAAACTGAAATCGTATGTTAATAAATTTAAACTTATTAATTCGAATAGCTTTAATTTTTTCACATGTTGTCTTTCTCTTCTAAAGGTGATATATCCGTAAATGGATATAAATAATATACATAATATACTTTTATTTTGAAAAAAAATTCCATGTAATGGTTTTCCATTTGTCATCTAGATAAAGTAAAATTAGGATTGGATTATTTGAATAGCAATTTTAGGTAGAAGATAATCAATGGCTTAGTAGTGAAATTATCATTATTCTAAAGCTATATTTCAATTATTTTCATAAAGTCAGTCAAACATAAATGTCCATGCATGACATTATTAATCGTCCAAGTATTTTCTTTTTCAGATCAAAAAAATCTGGATATATTTGAATCGAAACAATCGTTCAGAAATATTCACACTTCTGTTCCCCAAATTTTTTGATATGATGAAAAACGTTTCTACTCTTTGGATTTGAACATAAGCTTTTATAATATGAACCCAAAATCTTAATCACTCTATCAAATTTTTTTACAATTGATGTAAATTAATTTCATTTTAGCATTTATATTTTCTTTAAGACTAAAATTATCCAAATTCCAAAATCAGACCCCTGGCCAACTATAAGCATTAAAATGGATTTTTCTCTCAGATTTTGAATCATGGAAAGGAATGAATCTTCCAAGAAAATATTCAGTAGGGAATTATATAATTGATACATTATAATTAGAATTAATATAAATTAAAACGTGTAGGTAATCTTATATTATCCTGAATTGAAAGGAGAAAATTTTCATTAACTAATTAATGTCTAAACACTCGTAATTAATTTGTATGATAAGAAATATTGCTTAAATTCCCTTGTAAATAAAATATCAATTGGCAAATTGATTTGCAGTAATATTAATCAATAAATACGTTTGCTTAATAAAATAAACATCAATTATTAGTTTAAATAAAAACTAATTAAAGTCCGATTGATTTCAAAATATATTTTTATAAGCGATTTAAAAAAATATATATAACTAAATTGCTTTTAATGAGAGCATTTTTTAATGTATTGATTATTTGCTTGCTTAAAAAATTACATAATAACAAAAACAGATTTTCTTTTCAGTTGATATATTTTCTACTAAAAGTATTCAAAATCTCTTTTTTTCATAACAGACATCATTCATTTACATATAAATAGGTTAGGGCGTTATAGTTATTTAGTGAGCATAACCATAATTGGTAACAGGGGCGGCTGAATAAGCCAAGGGGGAGGCATAAGATGAGTATCTGGCTACGGCTGGGACAGCGTTGTATGCCAATGGGGAAGCTACTCCAGCAACTGGTCCAGAATAAGATGTTGTGTAAGCAGAAGAACCAATAGATGCGGTATAAGCGGGAGCAGCGGCAGAATAGGCGAGAGCTGGAGCAGCTACGGCTACGGGAGCGGCAGCAGAGTAAGAGAGAGCGGGGGCAGCTACGGCGAGAGGAGCGGCACGAGCGTAAGGGAGGGCTGGGGCGGCTACGGCAAGGGGAGCAGCACGACCATAGTTAACAGCTGGAGCAGCGACAACGGGAGCAGAAGCAACGACTGTGCGAGCTACGGTGACGGCAGGAGCAGCAGCAACGACTGGGGCTGCGGCAACAACTGGAGCAGCACGATACAATGGGTCTTTGCGGACGACGGCGTTGAATCCGTTGATGGGATCAGCTGCATAGTCGACAGTACGACGGGTTCCATCAGAATCGACGAGGGAGTATTGGCCTTGAACTAAGTTTCCATTGCGGGTTTCGCTTTGGCTCTTGGAGTCTCCGCTGAAGGGATCTTGAACATCATATGAGTAGCTGTATTGGGGATTTGGGTTGTATTCTGCAGAAGCGTATGCAGCAGGAGCCACTGGGAGAACGCTGGCGTTGGCTACGGCCAAAACAGCAGCGACGAACAAGAACTGAAAAAATATAACATTATTAGAAAATCATTATTTCACAGAATTACCATATTTTTGTTGATATCCAATTAAGGCTTACTTTGAATGCCATTTTAGTCGGATACTTGTGTTCAGCTAGCTGAAATACAAATGATATCGTTTATAGTTTCAACTTAACTTTATATACTAAGTCCACTATCTAAAAAACTGCAACATTCACCGGGTTATGAAACTTTGGTCTTGCAACTTAAGCTTGCAGCAATGAACTTGATAGTTCAATACGCCTTTCTTTTTCGGACAATAATGCATGCTTATTTACATAATAAAAATTACTAAAAATTCTAAGAAGATCTTCCATTAATTCGTCACAGCACACTTATCTCAAACAGATGCTATGGAATCATATACATTAGTTCAACTCAACTAACATAAGCTCAGCTCATCTTACTTTAAGCAAAAATACATATTTTTGCCATCCAGAAAATTAATTAACCTAATAATATTAAATATTTTATTACAAATTGTCGCCAACTTCCGCATGTTATAGATCCAATCTGTTGCTATAGTTCATGGATTTGGACGAACTGGTTTCAATCAAATGCGCAACTTTGGCTACCATAGCAAACGCTCTTGTCCCAAGGTCGCTCAACATATCCTCGTTTAGATGAGTGGAAACAAGAGTAATTTTACCGCTTTGAAAAATGAATTTATCTTAAGAGATAAAAAAAATAATAATATAGCCGTTAAACTAGTAGGCTACAAGCTTAAAAAAACTTGAATTGATTGACAAAGAGATGTTGCTACCTTTTAGTACGCAAAAAAATGGTGAACTTTGCATCTTATAAATCGGATTTTTTTCAATGACTCATTATATTTATTACACCAAATAAAAATTAAACGATACACACTTTTTTATATAGAAAATTTTAGTTCTAAGAAAATGTCTAAAATACGATTTTTTTCTGCAAGAGCTGTTGATTTTTGTACATGCTGAAGTATATAAATTATTGATAAATAATCAAAAACGATATTAAAATACATATTATATTTCTAATAATTTGATACGATTATATTATGCGAAGGCTACCGAGATTACCCCAGCAAACAGGTTCATTGAAATATGATTTGAATATCCATACAGATTTCAAGTTGACATGATTCAATTCAAGTCATAGATTTCAACAGCCGTCTATTGGCATACTTATAAAAACTTAAACAAAGCTTTTATTCTTGTGACGTCAAATCTTGCAATGTATAAATACAGAAGTTCGCGATTGATTAGATATCATTTGTTGTTCAGTTAGCTGTACACAAGTATTACAATAAAATGGCATTCAAGGTAAATCGGTTTGCATAATGAAGAAAATGTGAATATTAATGTGATAAGGGCTTCTCGATAAGTTTGTGTTTTGTTGTTGCAGTTTTTGTTCTTCGCCGCTATCGTAGCAGTAGCCAGCGCTGGTGTTGTCCCAGCTCAGTACAGCTACGGATATGATGTCCAGGATCCTCTTCGCTGGAGACGTCAAGAGCCAACAGGAAGTCTCGCGTTGGAGATGTAGTTCAAGGACAATATTCCTTCGTTGAATCTGATGGAACTCGCCGCACAGTCGATTATGCCGCTGATCCCATCAATGGATTCAACGCCGTAGTCCGCAAGGATCCATCTCCTTCAAGTTGCTCCAGTCCTCGCGGCCGGTCGCGTCGTCGCTGCTCCCATCATTGCTGCTCCATCCCACTCCTTGACCCGCACCTGCTTCCTTTTCCTCTTCCGGACCTTCCGTAGCCGTTGCTGGCCCGGCTCCCATTGCCGTCGCTGCTCCAATCGTCCGCTCCGTATCCATTGCTGGACCTCTCGTAGCTCCTGGACTCTCCCCGTTGGCCCTGTCTGCCGCTCCTCTCGGCTATGGTTATGCTTATTAAATAGGAACTTTAATTTAAATATTTTAATGCATCAAAACGATAAATCCAAAAAAATGATATAATTTTAATAAAAACTATTTGCCACCAAATTTAATTGTTTTCCTAAAAGCTCATTACCCTCAACCGATAAGTTTTTAATTTTATTACTATCTTGTATTATTAACTACTTCATTATATTGAATACATTACAAAACCACATCGCTGTAACAAAATGAAAAAAAGGAAGAAAGCAATTGTATTATATTTTTATGATAATGTTCCATATCATAGATATAAACACAATCATTTATACAATATAGTCCATTACATAGAATATAAAATGACCTTGCACTATAAAATATGCTTTTGTAAAAATAGTATCTTAATTCTAATCCCTTAATTTCACTTTTATTTATTGGATTATTTTGTGTAAGTAGAACTTAAATTTCGTTTTAATTGCTTTACCGTTTTTGGGGACTAGTTGCACTTAGGCTGCTGCCCTTTCAAGTTTGTTTTGTGCTTTTTCAGTAACTTTACTCATCAATAATATATATTTTTTACATTCAAATTTAAAAACTCAATTACAATGTATTGATTTTCACTAAGTAAAAAATGTATTCGAAGTTTAATGCTTTATTTTTTCAAAAAAGAGACTGCAACGCGCGCCACTAAAAATATTTGCGATATACTGAAAATGTCATAATTGGTTACTGAAATTTCGATCTGGAAATTTTAATTTTTAAAAAATCCCTGAAAGTAGAAGACTGCAGTAAGGATGATGCCTGCCACGTTGACTGTTAAAATCGAAAGTAATCAAACAGTAACTATTGAAAAAATATTGACCAATCTTGGATACTCATGGTCGAGTGTTCAAAGAATTATGAAAAAATCAGACATGAACAAACATTAAATGCAATACTTTATTTTGAACAGCCTTAGATAGAAGACAATTCGACAACCTCCAGACATGACTCCGTAGGATTTTTATCTTTGTAGTATTTTAATTATTAATGTATAAATTTTATTATATTATTGATAATTAGAAGCAGGGTTTCGATTTTTTTTTTTTCAATTGGCTTTTCATTTCTACAAAAACTTTGAAATATTCCTATTAGTTCAGTCTCGGTTGTCGTTCTGGTAAAAATAACGGTTTTGTCGATTATCGGTTTTCGCTCCAGTTCCAGCTTCGAAGCCCTAGCTTAGAACTAAGCAGAGACAAAATAATATGTTTTATTTATTTTATTTTTAATATTAGAAATAATTTTAAATGCCTTTAATATGCATTCAAAATAAACTATTGAAATAATTTTATATAGTTGTTTTAATCATCATATATACATAAACTTTTAAAAAAATATCTACTTTATTCGCAATTAGGCTCTAGAAGAAATTTAATTTATAAAAGTTCATTGATGATGATTTATTGCACACATATTTAAAAATGACTTTTTTATAATACAATTTAAATTATTTTTAATTCCACGTCAAAAGTTTAATTTCTATCAATTTTAATGCAATGACTTTAAATGTCATCGTGTAAGTGGCTTGTTAAAGCTTGCATCGGCAAGGCCTTGCCCTTTGATTTTATTTTTACTTTATTAGCAAGATAAACGCACTAAATCAAGCTGCATGAATTTATTTTAATAATGACAAAAACATAAATACACCATATGAATGTTCGTAATAAACTTAATTGATTAAATCAAGACAAAAATCGTCTATTATTAAATAAATTTGATAGTCATATTTTTAATAGTATTTGGAGAAGTAAGCATTTGTATAGGCCAAAGGAGAGGCTGAGTAACTGGAAATGGTTGGAATGGAATTATAAGACTACGATGAGGCTACATTGGCCATTTAACTAGCATATTTTGTTACGTATGAGGAAGAATAAGAAGCAGATACGATGGAAGCTGCGCGTGCTACAGCTACAGCAGGAGCAGTAGCAACTGCTGAAACAGCATGGATCAATGGGTCTTTACGAACGACGCCGTTGAATCCATTGACAGCATCAGCAGCAAAGAGATTAATAAATCATACCTTGAAAGACATTTAGGATTAATACTTTTAATCAGCAAGCTAAAATCCAAATGATAATATCCTGAATATTGAGATGATCTTATATATAAAATACAGCCTCAAAAAAGCTACAACCTTTAGAGATGAAATAGAAAGCTCACGTTATTTATAAGCAACTCAGCCTGATAATTGGTTGCTTCATTAAACATACATTACTGGCCGCTATTATTTTACAGTAGAGTCATTTCATTTAATATTCTAAAATTAATTAAAATGAATAGCATTACATTATATGATAGAAATTATTATGAATTTTTTGAAAATTGTCTCCAATTTGTCTATTTTATCTTAATTCTATATTCCAGATTCTAAGTTTTTACATCTTTATAATACAATGATTGGTCATACGTCCTTGTTTCATCATAAAATAAAAATGATTTAATAAAAAGAAATCAACTTCATATATCAGCTATTCGGCCAATGTCAGCAAGTAAGCTCATGGAGAAATACATAAATGAGACAAAGAAATTTGTATTGACAAATTCAGTATTAACATGATTCAATCTATTGGTGAATTTCAACAGCTACTTTTTGACTTTTTTAGATCATCTACATGCATTTTTTTTATTCGGAGACTTGCTATATAAACCGAAGCCAATGGTATGAGCTTTATCATTTGTGTTCCAGTTCTCTGTACACAAGTATTCTAACAAAATGGCATTCAAGGTAAGCCCTTAAAAATTCAAGACTTCCTGTTTTTCAGTATTCGATTATTCATTGTTGTTTTAAATTTTCAGTTCCTCTTCTTCTCCGCTGTCGTGGCTGTGGCCAGCGCTGGATTGATCCCGGCTCAGATCAACTCTGTTCCACAATATGTTCAAAGCCCATTGATCCGCACTGCTCCAGCCATCGGTCTCGTACAGCCTTCCATTCTTTCTTCAAGACCTGCTCTGTCTATTGCCGGTGCTGCACCTCTCGCCATCGCTTCTCCATTGAGCCGATCCATCTCCGTGTCTGGACCCATTGCCTCTTCTCTTCCAGTATCTATTGCTTCTCCTATTGGAGCTTCCATCGCTTCCCCGCTTGGAGCTCGTCTTGCACTCCCCATTTCATCTGGTCTCGTCTCTCCCCTTGGCGCCTCTCTCAATGCTCCTCTTGGAGTATCCCTCATCCAACCAGGTCTTTCTTCCTTGGCTCTTTCAAACGCTCGTATTAACCAATTAGGTTGGTAATAAACAACGATATTTTATTAATACAACTGCTCAAAATTATAATTTTATTCATATTTTTTTTAATATAAACACTTTAATAAATGTAAATATATAAAAAATATATGTTTTATTTCAATTTAAAATATCTATCAATGTAATATTTAATCAGCACAGACTAAAGAAGTAAAATGAGGAAAATAATTTACATTACATAGTTCTATCATTCCTTTTCTTCGTCGAAATAAGCTCTATCTTGATATCTCCACGTTAACGCCAGAAATGGTCACGAACTTAACAAATTGTTTATTATACCTGTATTATATGTTGATGGAAAATAACAAAATAATAATAGGTCTCCATTTTATTACTGCTCATCATAATATAATCTATCGATTTTTTTCAATAAAAAACATCCCCTATTTCTGCAACGTTCCTATATTAAGGCATGCATAATGCATTTCGTTGCACTTGTACATAATATTATATTGCACTTCCTCATCCATACCAATCCTGCATTATTATAATAAGAATTGTTGCACGCATCCGATAATAATAAAGTATAAAGCAGCAAAACCTGCATTGTTCTTATGCGCCGAGCAAATTATTTATGGTTCATTTGTTACCCTATGGAAATGTAATGCGTTTTACTCTTATTTTGCATGGAAACCTATTGGATAAAGGTCACAAAAATAAAAGCAAAAAGGCGGACAGGAGTCTTGGAAGAAGTTAAAGACACGATAAAAAAGTAAAATGGATTACTGACATTTAATAACCAGTTATAGTAAGTTTTCTTGTTCCTTGTACACGCTTACACATATTATTATAGGGTGACACTAAAAAAAACAATTCAACGCCTATGGCCTGGCTACATTTAGATAATACATAAATTATAAGCTTAAAAATATATAATACAGGCATCACATAAAGAAACGATGATCATTTTTTCATCACTGCATATCTAAAACATACGAACACAACACAATTTGTTAACTGATCATCTATCACTATGTCATAATTTATTTTAATGTCGAAGGCTGATAGATGTCAAAATTAAATATAAATGTTTTATGCTTCAAAATATATATTAGCGTTTATTATGCTAAGAATTTTCATTAATAAAATGTCTTTTGTGGTGTGTATATAGAAAAGTGATTTTGGTAGATTGTTTTCATTATAGTTCATTGACATTATATATATACAAAGTTGTTATTTTCTTACAAAATATATACTTGATATGATTCATACGTCCTTATCAATTAATACAAAATGCCTGTATATTGGGCTGATATCCAATGATAACATCAACATGATAAATATGTATGATTAAATTGGATCATATAAATGGGTTTTGTAAAATAAATCGAATTTATAATATATTCCACTCTCAAAGGGCGAAAAATATTAAGGGATATCCTTTTACAGTAAGATTAAATTTAGACACAGTTTAGGAAATACGTATTTTTTATTACTATTTAAATATGTAAGTTGTTATTTTTTTTATGTATATGAAGAAAAAATATATTTCTTCTTGGGGTGAAATACTTCTTCCTATCTCTAAATCATTAATAAAAACAAAGTTAGCTCATTTCTCAATGTAGATAATTCATTTTGAATTGCTTAAATCTCATCAGAAAATCGACCAATAGTATATTGGTTATATTAGGTTGGAGAATAAGTTCGTAGCGTTTTTATCAAAAACTTTTATTTAAACAAAAATCAATAGTTTTAACAATAAATTAATTAATCATGCATTCGATGTTGCTGTTTATTACCTCCTCCCATCTCTCAACCGATTTGTCGATGTCGTTCCACCAAAAATCGCCCGGTTTGCCGGCCAAAGAATTTGTGAAGCCAGTTTTTAGAATCGTCTTCATTGTTGAAGGTAACGCCTTTCATATGGTTCGACAGGGAGCGAAAAAGATGGTAATCCGTCGATGCAAGGTCTGGAAAATACGACGGATGCTAAATAACCTCCCATTCGAGCTTTTGGAGTGCAGCTTTGACAACTTGTGCAATATGGGGTCTGGCGTTGTTGTGAAAGTGCATGGTTTGGCTTTGTCGATGGGATTTTTTCAGTTGGATTGCCTCTTTCACGCGGTGTAGCTAAGCTATGTAGAGCTCCTTATTGGCCGTGGCATTCCTTTTGAGCATTTCCCAATGCACCATGCCCTCCCTTTCCCACCAAACACAGATCATGGTCTTCTTTGGATGGAGATCAGGCTTGACTCTCGGTTTTATCGTATCTCTTGGAGCCACCCATTCTTTTCTTTGCTTCGTGTTTATGTATAGGCACCATTTCTCATCTCCCGTGAGGATTTGGTACAGAAAGCGCCTTTTATGACCGTGTGTTGCCTGATGGCGGGCGAGATGTTGAGAAATAATTTGAAAGTTTATTGTTTTCGTTAAGCTCGTGAGGCACCCAGGCTCCCAATTTTTCGGCAAATCCCATTGAATGAAGATGATTGAGAATCGTTTTATGATTGCAATTCATTTTTTTGACCAATTCATGATTTGTTTGGCGACCGTCCTCCTTCAAAAGTGCTTTAAGACGCTCTTCGTCGAATTCAGAAGATCTTCCGCTGCGGGGCGTATCGTCAACATCAATATCGTCATTTTTGAACTTTGCAAACCATTTTCATTCTATAAACTCACCCATGACACCTTCATATACAATGCAAATGTTCCGGGCTGCTGCAGCAGCTTTTTGACCTTAATGAAAAGTGAAGAAGAGTGTCGAAAATGTTGCTTTTTACCTCCTGGATATTCCATTTTAAAGACTCAAAAGTAATAAAAAATTAAATTATTCAAAAAGATGATTAACACAGATTTGTAAAACAGAAAGAGCTCTATCGTATTAGTATAATATAGTTTGTCAATAAGCAAAATCATTGTTGTAAAATAAGAGAATATAAAAACGCTACGAACTTATTCCTCAACTTGATAATTAGATTGAAATTTCTTTTAAAATTAGTAAAATGAAAAAAAAAATTGTACAATTAAATAGTTAGTTGGTATTTCATACTTCAATTTTTCAATAATTGAAATTGTTTATGCAGAATAATGCCAAATTAAAATATATTCGATTTGTAGAATATTGATTTATGTGAATCTCTATGTTAAGATGAAATATAACATAAAAAAATATATTAATAAAAAATCAAAATAATGATAACACTGAGGATTTACTTATCAGAACATGTATTTACAATATTTTATAAAATTATATATTTCAAAATATATGTATAATTGTGTACAAAATTATACTAATCACATTTATAAAGTTTACAGATTGATAAAACATTGTTTTTTTTTAATTACCAACCCAATTGGGCGATACGAGCATTTGAAAGAGCCAAGGAAGAAAGACCTGGTTGGATGAGGGATACTCCAAGAGGTGCACTAAGAGAGGCGCCAAGGGGAGAAACGAGACCAGATGAAATGGGGAGCGCAAGACGAGCTCCGAGTGGGGAAGCGATGGAAGCTCCAATAGGAGAAGCAAGCGATAATGGAAGTGATGAAGCAATGGGTCCAGATACGGAGATGGATCGGCTCAATGGAGAAGCGATGGCGAGTGGTGCAGCACGGGCAATGGACAGAGCAGGATTCGAAGAAATAATGGAAGGCTGAACGAGATTGATGGCTGGAGCAGCGGCGATAACTGGAGCAGTGCGGATCAATGGATCTTTGCGGACGACGGCGTTGAATCCGTTGATGGCATCGGCAGCATAATCGACGGTACGACGGGTTCCATCGGAATCGATCAAGGAATATTGACCCTGTACACTATCTCCACTGCGGGTTTCCTGTTGGCTCTTTGAATCACCGGTCAAGGGGTCTTGGACATCATAGGCATAGCTGTACTGTGGGACAGAATTGATCTGAGCTGGGATCAATCCAGCGCTGGCCACAGCCACGACAGCAAAGAAAAACAAGAACTGCAATTTTAAAACAACAACTGATAATCGAATACTAAATTACAGGAAATCAAAACAGTGATCGGTTTTAAGGGCTTACCTTGAATGCCATTTTGTTAGAATACTTGTGTACAGAGAACTGGAGCACAAATGATAAGGTTCATATATTTGGCTTCTGTTTATATAGCAAGCAATACAGGCACCAAACATTCTTTTCCTTGAAGATTTGGGTACAACAATTTTTGGCTGGTGAAATTTGTATCAGAAATTACTAATTGTACCAAATCATATGCAAATGAATTAGCAGTTGTATTACTAGTTCAGCAATATCTTGTTCAATTCAATTAATTCACTGAATTAAATATTGACAGTATTGAAAAAATTGATATATCAATGGCTTTTTAATAAGATATTTTCAATTTTGCCTTAAATTTATCGACATAATGTCAGGCTTTGACATCATTTAATGAAAATTTTTAATTGTTTGGCTTTTTATTATTTTTTTTGTTTAAGCTTTTCCAACTTAAATTATACATTTCTTACAATGTGTACAAAAATAAATTATTTAGCAACTTAAATCTTTATTTAAATCTAAAGTGGCCAAGATGCTAATGACCCGGAACGTTTTCGATGATTCGATGAAACGGATGTCAGGGTATTCAATAATAGGAAATTAAAAATATTGACATCCATTAAATTTCTCGTCAAATTCGCCTATTTGTGTCCTTCTTGGTGTTAAGCGACCTTCTGCTACATGAGGAAGTTGCGATAATTTATAATTTGATATCAAAAAGTGTGAACTACTGTCGCTTAATTTGCTATTGTGTTCAGCACAATGACAGTCAATGGGATCGGTCGAATATCGACGCACGATCAATGACGTAGTACAAAACCTAGTGATGCTCATTTTTTCCAGTCTATAAACAGGAGTCGTTTGGACTATATAAGGTGGAGTCGGACTCTTCGCATCATCAGTCGGGCTTCAGTTCGCTGTACACAAGTCCTCTGCTAAAATGGCATTCAAGGTGCTTACATCTTTAATCCTTAAACGCGTTAGACGTTTTCGCGGTCATCGCATTGTGCGACGGTTGTAACATTGAATATTTTAATTGACTGTTGTTTGGTTCTTTCAGTTCCTGATTTTCGCAGCTGTATTGGCCGTAGCTCGCGCCGGAGTAGTCCCAGTGGCTTACGCTTCCTCCGAGTACGATCACAACCCTCAATACAGCTACTCTTACGATGTGCAAGATCCTCATACCGGAGACAATAAGAGCCAATTTGAGACCCGCAGTGGAGACGTAGTCCAAGGACAGTACTCCCTCGTGGACTCCGATGGAACGCGTCGCACCGTCGATTATGCAGCTGATGCCGTCAATGGATTCAACGCCGTCGTCCGCAAGGATCCCTTGGTCCATGTCGCAGCCGCTCCAGCCGTAGCTGCTCTTTCGTATTCCGCCCCATTGACTTATTCCGCTGCCCCCGTTGCCTATTCAGCTTATCCTGCCGCCGCCTATCCCGCCTACTCGGCATATTCCGCATATGCATCCCCCTTGGCTTATTCCGCCTATCCCTATGCAAAATTTGCATACGCCTATTAATGTAAATCCCTCATCATCCCTTATTTATTATCTGCATTTAATTATGAGCAATGAAATCGACTGATAATAATATAAATTCAATAAAAACATTCACAATAATCATATCTATTATTTTTAAAATATCATAACACATTTCAAGCTTTGAACGAAAACAATACTTCACCTTTAAATGGTTTCCATTATTTAAACTATTAGTACATAATCATATTTATGCCAGAGTATCAATCAAAATATTGTTTGCATCATAAACATTAATTAATTGATTTTAACATCTACACTTGGTCTATACATATATTTAACGAAGCATTCTGAGTCAAAAATTCTATATAAAATGAACGATACAATTACATTTTGATACAAAACGAATGAGCTTACATTAAATAAAATTTGTGCAAGAACTCAACTCAATAATTTGGCAAAATAAATGCAAGCATTTTAAGATGATTTCTAAAAGTTTTAAAATTTGCTTTCCATTCAAATTCAATGTCGTTTAATATCAATTAATGATTTGATTTTATCAATTCATTTAATTACATAAAGTGAATATTTTAAATGCAATGTTATGGTACCAAAAACCCATCTTTTTGCATATTTTTAAAATCAGGAAATTCAAATGTATTTAGGCGATTATAATAGGGCTTCAACCTTTCTTTGTTCATCATATTTGCCAAGCAATTATAATTGAAATAATACAAACACGTTTTATTACAGCTTGACGATGGCCTTGATCTTAAAAGATCGAAACTTGTCGCTCACAATAAGAACTGTAGAAAATAATAAATTGTTTTCATTTCTTTAAAATTGACCTTCATAACTATCATAACTCCCACATATTGACGAAATACTTTCATATGCTAATTCATTGCTAATTCATAAATTACGAAAAACATATCTAAATCAAGTTCATAGTATGTAACGATTCCAGGATAAGATTTAAAAAATAGTCGTCAAAAAATTGCACAGTAGCATGTCGATAAAAAGTGTTACACAATTAGACTGCCGAGGCTTATTATTCACAAGAGCACTTTGTGACAAAAATCGTGATTGGACTACAAAAAACAACTAAACCCAAATAAAAGATTCTATAATAGAAATGCTATTATGACATACAATACGCGCGCACTTTAACACAGAAAGGAATCGCACCATCTGTAAATTTAGACATATAATTATTAGAAAATATGAATTATTTTAAAAAAAAAATTTCTTATATAATTATGAGATGCACACAACATAACAAACACAATACTAAAAAATTTGGTGATACTCGGATAATGATGCAACTCCCGAATGAGGCGTTATATACACAGGTCAAGATTAACGAAACAAAACTCCTCAGCCCAAATAAGGATGATGCTTATGTCTTAAATACTAAGCCGAACGCCTGATCCCATGTATATAGCATCAATATAGCATCAATGTAACGTCTTTATCCTCAGTCTTCTGAAGACTCTTGCTGAGAAAGATGACAACTTTATTAACCCTGGAAAAAAATTAAGTTATTGGATAATATACATATGGAATAACACAATCTTAATCAAAAGTAAGTCAAAAACACTCACACATCGATCATGGAGAAAAATTCTTCCTGGCAAGAAAACAGATTTAATGCATTTTAAAGAGAATGATATATTTGAAATTTGTGGATTATTGAAAGATTTAAAATGTTTTGAAAACTTGGATAAGGAAAACATCAAAGAGTGGATCGATCATGCATAATACAAATATCCTTTCCTTTGTTTATCAAGATGAAGAAAATACCAACGACATTTGCAACAAAAAATTGTATTGTAAATATGATATTATATTCGAAACCAAGTAGAAAATTGATGATTTGGAATATCCGTGTTTTTCATTTATCCGTACACTTCCTTCCCAGCATTAGCCCGGATAATCGAGAATCTACTCTATAAAACATTGCTTGACTTTTAATAATTCCAGGAAGTATCACACATTTTCCTGAGGCATTAAAAGCTGCTGTATCGTAATTCTGAATCATATTTTGCTTAAATCTGACTAACTCGCATAATCAGTCGTAGATTATGAAAACACCATTTAAAACATGCTGACATAAACGTAGTTTGAAATAAGCGGAATTTATGTAGAACTGCAATTTCAAACCATTTATCGTCGATCCATCTATTATGAAGTTTAGCGTAGGCACTTGCTCGATTCGTTAAAAACTACTTATTTCAATTGAATTTAAAAAAATCTGTATCTGTATAAGCATCCTAATTATTCATCGACGGTTTAAAAGTATATTACGATGACTTGATCAAGTCATCGTATTTTTTTTTTTAAATGTACATTTTTGGAAGTATATAATTTCCAGTAATTGTTATATCACGACTCTTGTGTCTTTTTTGCGATCGCAATACTAAATTGTTTCCAATTATATACGGCGCTCCATTTTTTTATATGCAATGAATTTGATCTGATTCATTTCGTTTATAGGCATAAATTGCGCCTTTAAACGATCATTACGGCACTGATCTATTGATTTCATCTTATATTTTGAAGATTTATCCGGGAAGTTTTCCGAATTTAACGCGGTAATCAAAATGTATAGAATTCATTGCGGCGCGATGTGCTTTGAGAGGTTTAACAGAAAAAAAATCCGATTCCTTCGGGAAAAAATGTCCGATATCAAGTCAATAGAATCGAACTGGGAATTCGTACAAATTTATGATGTAACGTCGGCAGTAAGCTTCGTATAAACTGGAAAGGCCATATAGCATGGATATCGGAGTCCCTAGAGTCGTCGTGGATTCGAGTACTTGAACTGGATATCTTTGCTATTTTTATTGTTTTCCATGACTTGCAACAGGATGCCGTCAACAAACGATTTTCGCATACTTTTTTTTTGGGTTAAAATTGGGACATAACGCAGGGAAAGCAGATATTTATATGATAAACAAAATATCAACTTGTGAGAGAACAGTTTAAAAATGTTATAAAAATATTCATTTAGGTAATATGAATCTTAACGCTGAGACATAGTAATGAAGATTTAAAAGACGTTATGAAAGCTAATCCAGTAACAGTTCGAGCACTTGCTTGTAAGGATTAAAAAGCTGGATAAGTGGGAATTGCATGAATTATCAAAAGACTCAAAAACTGATGAGTTCGGGATTCGTTAATGATTTATAAAAATAAAACCTTATTTTTTAATCGCATCAACACTTATGGTGAATATTAGATTTTATACAATAGAAAAAAATCTGAACAAATTGTCAAGATACTCGCTAAAGTTTTCAATGCATTTAAAAAAGTTTATGGGTATTGTATGATGATTAAGTTCTCATCTATTAATTCCGAATGTTCATATGGCATGCCCTAATATATACATAGTCGAGTGTGATGGGTTTTTGTAGTAAAATACATTTGTTTTATGAGATATAAATTATTTATTTTTCTAGTGCTTATATTAATTCACAGTCGTTTTTTTCGAAGGTTTTCCTAAATTGGACATAATTAAATAAATAGGGGGTTGGTGCTTAATAAGCATAGGCGAATTTGCCAGCCGGGTATGAGAGAGGAGCGGCATAGGCGGAGTATGCTGAGAGGGCTGGGTAGGAAGCGTAAGCTGGAGCAGCGGAGTAGGCCACGGGACCGGCGGAGTAGGCAAGACGTCCTGCGGAGTAGGCCACTGGAGCGGCGGAGTAAGCGACGGGAGCGGCGGAGTAGGCTAAGGGAGCGGCAGAATAGGCCACTGGAGCGGCGACGGTGCGCGCGATGGCGACGGCTGGGGCGGCGGCGACGGCTGGAGCGGCGGCGACTACCGGAGCTGGAGCGGCGACGACTGGAGCTGGAGCAGCGACTACGGTGCGAGCGACAGTGACGGCGGGGGCGGCGGCGACCACCGGGGCGGCGGCGACGACGGGAGCGGCGTGGACAAGGGGATCTTTGCGGACGACGGCGTTGAAGCCGTTGATGGGGTCGGAGGCATAATCGACGGTGCGACGGGTTCCATCTGAGTCGACGAGGGAATATTGACCCTGGACTAGGTCACCGCTGCGGGTCTCGTGTTGGCTCTTGGAGTCACCTGTGAAGGGATCCTGGACGTCGTAGGCATAGCTGTATTGGGGGTTGGGATCGTATTCGGACGAAGCGAGAGCTACCGGAGCCACGGGGACGACTCCGGCGCGAGCGACGGCCACGACGGCGGCGAAGAACAAGAACTGCAAAGGAAAGAGAGGAATTAGTCACAGATCTCCGAGCGCATCCCGCTCCGGAATACGCGGGATCGATATTTATTAGAAGAAGAGAGGACATAGCACCTTGAAAGCCATCTCGAGTCAGCGCTAGTGTACAGTCTGAGACGCGAATGATACCGTCGAAGTGTTCGAACCGACCTTTTATAGCTCGACCGGCTCCCAGTCATGGGAAGAAAAAATAGCATTCCTCGCGATTGTGCAGCGGGTACAGCGTGCGCCGTACGTACGCGAATGTCAAGTTAGTCACCTACGTGCCGAGCAATAATTATTGCCGAAGAAATGATCGCAGGTTCGATAGTATCGACGCACTTCTGCACGACGACCTTCCGAGCTGGTCGGGCGGGGCCCCGTTCGGCGCTCGCCCGTCGTCTCGGCGTCGGGCCACCGTCGCTCTCTGCATCTCGGACGTTTCGCAATCCGACCTGCGATGCTTCATTTTCGTCAAAAATATCCGCCGGTACCTTTCTTCGAATAGACTGATATCGAAATTGTTAAATCTTAACGTATCAGCACGAACGCTCTCTTGGGAAACGCGAACGGCGCGCTGAATGTTAATTTGGAGACGTTTCGTAAAAACATTGATGAATCAATTTAATCGCCTTGAGTAAGTAGACCACTCGTGCGTTTTAAATTGAAACCACGTTAAGAGACTAAATTCTGTCAAAGTCGCATTTTAAATAGAAGTATGCTGCTCAAAATGCAACGAGTCGCGGTCTCAAATAAACGTGCACAGTCTTGCATCTTACGAAATGCTCCTCAAATATATAGCTTATTTACACAACAAACAATCCCTCTTTGCATTTTCAACCAATCTGTAATCAATACATGCAATATTATTCAAAACAAGAAAGAAAATTAATCTCACAATAGACTTATAGAATTCCTTAATAATACAAAATCATATTTTAGTATTAGGTTATCCCGAACTTCAAACTTTTTCCAAATGTTTTACACCAATCAATAGTCGCTTTCAATTTTAACAACTAACTCACACCTCTCCTGCAAGTTTTCAATCCACTTACCCGCACAAAAATTAGATGATTCGGACTGAAAATACAAATCCAAATTATTTTTCATTTATAATCAGAAGGTGCTTAATCTGTTAAACATAGAGGATGCACTAGAACTTCATATTTTAATTATTATATTTTTTCTGCACGCTTGTTGTAATATAACTCTTTTTTATTGAAAAATCCCGATCGTTTTTCTTAAAGTTTTTTGTTTGAGCGTATCTAATTGTCGACAATAAACTTCCGTAGTTGTCGTTTCGCCCAATTTAAGAAGTTTATAAAAACCTCCATCATATTCCATCAAACAGATACAACAAGAACAGATAAAAGGGCTTGTTTTTTAAAAGTCTATTGTTCATTTGATCCAATGATCCATAATGATCCATGAGTCCAACCGCACTACCGCTTACAGGCATCAAATAAATACACTTATCCCCCGATTTACGCGGTATTTTTTGCGTGATTTCGCTTTAACGCGGTCTAGAATTTTTTTTTGTAATGTAAGGATATCGAATAATTATTTACCGATGATGTTATAACCGAAGAGGAATTACTTGGCCTTATTTTAATACCTGAAACGGTATTAAAGGGTCAATCATATAAGTGAAGATGAATCTTATGAACGGTCATTATTTACTGCAAAAAATTTAAATGATGCTCTCGACCTAGCAAAAAATTGGAATTGTGTTCAAAATTAATCCAAACACGGAACATGCTCTCAATTTCCAAAGAAATCTTCTAAATACTTGTGTAAAATATGAAGAATTATATAAAAACTATACGAAAAATACAACACAATCAAAAATCACGATTTTTTTAATTTAAAAAATTATTCATGAAGACTCGGATATTTCCGCTAATTTTCAAATTTAATTGAGCAGTTCATCAGATGAAGAAAGCGATTTCGAACCAGTTATGAGGAAAATGGTTAGAATGATAAAATTATTATTATCTTAAATATTTACATGTACCTACAACAATTTTGAATAAATATTTTTACTAGCAGAAACTAGCTAGATTTTGTAACTTAAAACTAAAAAACTGGCTAACATAGCAGCATAAAGTAGTAAGAGTGATAAATATGTAATTTTATTGGTGGGGGAAGTCTAGACTCGTTCGCGACCTCATTTGCTATGAGCCACACATGTTAGCGTCTGAAGGAGCTTCCGTGATTGTACAGATCATATAAAATGCCGCAAAAGCTCTAGAAGAGGACGGAGTAGCCAGAAGGTCTGTGTATGCAATCGGTCCGCTTTTCAGACCGTTGTTTAAGCGATAACGAAGAAAAGAAGGATTTATAAAAACGAATACATTCAATCAGTATTGATTAATGTAAAGTAGAATGGTCAAGTAAAATAAAATCCATGTGCCACCCCCTTGTTACGGCCCTGTTCCTACGATTTCTATTTACGCGGGTTTCTGAAGAACGTATCTACCGCGTAAATCGGGTATGAGTGTATTAGATATGATTTTATTGGTGTCAAAATTGATTTAAATACTCATTAGCATAATGTGAAAAAAAATCCACCGAACTTATTGAATGATCTTCATGTTTTACAATCTTCATTTTGATTATGTTTATAAATGATTTGTCCTTTTAAATGCAAGGTTTTGAGTGCCCAATTAATATTTTTACTGCAACAGTAGCTGATCCAAAACTTTTTTATATACGATTTTTTATTTATGAACAATTTGATACAAACTAGTTTTTCGTCCAATTCTCATGACAACAATGCGGAAGGTCGATTTGCTCTGGTTTTGCGATATATCGTCAAATTGAAAAATGGTGCGACATTAAAGACTTCCTTCTTCCATGATCGTTACCTTTTTGTTCGAGTCATTCGTCAGCAAAGCCTTCGGGAAAATCCTATCGCCCACAGACTCGAGTGTGAGATTTTAATGTTACAGGATTTGTCGAGCGTTAAACTGAAATAATCCAAACTGGTCAGAGTTGCCTAAGGCTTCTTATAGTAAAGGGTGCCGGGTGACATTGACTGCTTCTAACGACACGTCAACGATTTGTCGATGACGTATGTTGCATAAGAAAAGCGTAATATTTCATTTCCGTTTCCTCTAACGGTACGTCGATACGTGTTACCAATATGTTACGTCAACTAGTTTTTCTACATTTGTCTAGACCAGTGTTTCCTAACCTTTTTAGTCTCGTTACCCCTGTAGCCTATCAGGGAAACTGGTTTTACCCCCCCCCCCCTTTAAAATTTGATCATGAAATTGTACAAAACTATACGAAATTACATTTTTAACATACTTTCTTGATTAATTAATGATGGTTAATGTGAAATTTGAAATTGTTTTGCATTTGCAAGTATTTTTATGTTAGGTTTAGTTTCACCCAACGAACATTCTTAGAACTGTTAGCTATAATCGGATATTCAGCACCTTCTTTTCCCCAAAATGTACAGAGGTAATAGTTTTGAAATTCCACTTCTCTGGAAGTGCTATTCTCGAGTAGTCTGAGAAATTCAACTTTGGCTGACACATCTTCGTCTTTAAAAAAATTCTCATCAGTAGAAAATGGTCCTAATATCCAAGAATTGAACTGACGATTGTTCATGTCTGGGAAATATACTGCAAATAAATGGTGAATCGCAGAATTTTCAAACGTGATTTTTTCAGATTGGTCATTTACCAATTGCTCACACAGTTGTGTAAACATCGATATATCGTCAACTTGAACTCTGCGTTAGTAAAGTTCCAATTTATGCAGAAAACTTGCAACTGTATCCTGTGCTGTTAAGATATTCATCCTATTTCCTTGTTATAAGACTGTTAGTCTCACTGAAAAAAATCAGCAAGATACCTCAGCACTTTGATTAATGATTTATCTTTTCTTTTTGTGTACAATTTTATTTCTTTTTGTGTTTTCTGGTATTCGAAAAACAATCCTATTTCTTCACGGAGCTCATAAACCCTTTTTAAAATTCTCCCTCTCGACAGCCAGGGTACCTCTGTGTGGTACAAAAAACCATTAAATTTGGCTCCAACTTCATCGCACAAAACTTTGAATAATCTGGAATTCGTAGCACTGCCGCGAATATGATTCACAATTTTTACTACATCATTCAAATCCATTCAAAATCCAGAACATATGTTCTGGATTTCAGCTAACTAGCTTTCGACTTTCGGCCAACTAGCTTTGACCAGTCCAGTTATTTTTCCACAAATAACTGTTTTGGCGTTTTGAATACGTCTTCACCACGAATAGTGGTGGGAAAAGACTTACAGAACATGAATTCCTCTTTTACACGGTCACCTGTAATGTACCGAATTTATTCCAATAATTGCGAACACGAAGCTACATCGGTTGTCTTCTCCAATTGCACCACAACCATAGAACTTTTTTTAATTTCAAAAATAATTGTTGCCAAAATATCATTACTCAACTTTAAAATACGACTTAGAATTGTTCTATTGGAGAATGATATTTGATTAATCTCAGCCACGCATTGCTCACCAAAAACGAGAGACACAAACAAGGTTTCATGAGTTCCTTTCCTATAGTTTGCCGCTTTTTGTTCATAGCAATGGGATAAGCTATTTGATACGAAGCTTGAAGACACTATCCAGTTATCTTTTGTGCATTTCCTGTGGAAGCAAATTACAAAAACTCTCTTTTCTCTTAAAAAATCAAATCATTTACTTGCCAACTCCTTATGAACATTCTCGAAATGTTTTCTTTTAGTTTGCTCGGTTTCATGCTCTCTGAATCAAGAACTTTATTACATATAACACACTGAGGCTTTTCTACAATATATTCCTGTCAACAATATTTGTGAAACTTCATTGCAGAAATGCTTCTTTATTCAAGCGATTTTTTTCCAAAAGTAGAAGTCATTTCACTTAAAATATTGTTACAAATGCGAAATGTACAAATTAGTGCTCGAGTAAGTTGAAACTGAACCGTCTCCGTGGGCCTTCGCCCTCTACTTGCAAGAAGGATTGCTAGAAAAGAATTAGAACACAGTCAGAGACTTCTTGAAAGAGGGTACAGACCATATGACGCTCCTCTGTCATTCTATTATTATATCTACATATCAAAAAATAACACCGCCATTACCCCCGCAGAATAGCCGTTTTACCCCTCGGGGGGTAATTACCCCCAGGTTAGGAACCACTGGTCTAGACGGAGATCTAAAACATTGACATATTTTTAAGTCCTCCTCAACGAGGATGGATGTTGATAAATTCTAATTTGTAATAAAATAAAGGGTAAACATATTTCAAGAAGGAAGGTTTTCTCACTCTGTCCATACATTTACAATGAATTAACATTGATTTACAGTGTTTTCTGGTTATAGAGAGATCAAAATATGATAACTGGAGTTAAATATTCAGTTTTCTCTTTTATTTGATTTTGGCTATTTTTATAATTATGTACAAAAATAATCTAAAAAATGTAATAAAACTCATGATATTGTAAATCCTGTGACAATGAACTGCACACTAATCTAACTGCCAAGATCTTATATAAAAATAAACAATGGTAGTGGACAGGATCATGTTGTAATGGTAATAGAGTGGGCTGATTGAATTTATTTATTGTTTGAAGGCGGTGGTAACACTGTCTAAATATACCTTTCCTCGATCTTGATTTACCCACTCGTAGTGTACATTCTGCTATATTTTATTATTACTAGCTCGGCCATGTTTTCTTCGTGATGTGGTTTCTGTGACAGTAACTGCTAAAATATGATAGAAAAGCCCTGGCAGTTTTTAGCTTCGATCACAGAGCCCTCGTGTGCTTTCATCTAAATCAAAAAATGATAATGTTATCATGAGCTAAATAATTAAAGGTAAAGTATTTTTGGTGAACACAAAATCATTTTACTAAACCCTATGCATATTATTGGTTATCCATAGATCAATACAGTGTAGTCTCGATTATCGATCCGGGGTGATAAAAACGATACGCATTGCTTGATTACTAAAACTTTAACGTGTATGGTAGGATAATCGCATATTTGCGAGCGAATTCCAGTGATTCAGAAAGAGCACTCTTGTACGTTGAGCTCGAAGAGAGACAGAGATATTATAGGCCCTCCGCACAGTGAGCTAATTTAAAATCTTCATAGTCGTAGATGCTATATTTGCTTGTCCGTCACTTATCATCCTTACAAATCCACTTATCTGAACCGCAGCAGCGCGTATGAAGCTTATATTTAACACTCTCGTTGTCTAACAGGAATCGGTGTTGTTTCTCACAAGGCCCAAATTCGACATTCGGAGCATAAACAGGAGGAATAGCGATGCGATATTACAACGCATGGGAAAAACACGAAAGATATGTAGAACATCCTTCTCTCGGGTATTATTTTATCTTGGATCGATAAGATTGACCCTGTCATTAGTCAAATTAATAAAAGCAAAGTGAAGATAAGCAAGTGCGAACAGACAGGTAGAAATGCAAGTGTCAAGCATAAATTTGGGTTAACGATCTATGTAATCGTGCGGTGTACACACGAAGCTCTCCATTTCTGTCTCCCATGCACAGTTATCGAACTCCTTCTCTGTCTCTCTTCGAGCTCAAGATACAAGAGTGCCTTTTCTGAATTATTAGAATTCGTTCGCAAATACGCGATCATCCTACCATACAGGTTAACTATTGCTGTTTTTCTTAATATTAGATGATATTTATTTCCGCTTTACATAATAAATAATGAGCATTAAAATTATGAAATAAAAATATGCATTGTAAATATGATATTATAATCAAAACCGAGTAGAAATTTAATGATTTGGATTTTCCGTGTTTTCCAGTTATCCATGTTCTTCTTCCCCGGCAGTCCCCCGGATATTTAAGAGTCTACTGTATTTAATAAAAATGCACAATTTTAAGAATTAATATTCAATGACAAAAAAAAAACAAATAACAGACCCCATCTGCACACGTTGCCAATATGTTTGTTAATATTTTTTTTTTAGAATTAATTTAGTCAAGAAACAAACCATTTAAAAGTATTTTAACTATTTCAAAGATGGTGAATAACACTAAACTCAAAAGAAAACAGTACTCAAATAAAATTTGGTTTAATTGGAATACTAAATTATAAATGATTTCTTAACATTAGGTTACTATTATTCGTAAACAAAAAACTTTGGTATCACAGCAATATAGACTATTTTTTATAAGTGATGTTTTTAAAGATTTCAGTTGATGATACAAAAAGATTTTACCTTTAATCAACTTTTTATATATATTCGCACATATCATATAATATGTCTGCCACTAATGGGAAAAAGTCTTACTTGCTAATAGGAAAGAGATAGGCAGAAAAAATAAATGCATATATATATATATATAGTTGAAATGAAAAGCGTGTTTATATTAGCAACAAATTCGATTTATTTGTATTTTATATTTTCACATGTCCGACATATCCTCAAAACTTGAAATATTACATAATGACTTATACAATTTGTTTTGTGAGAGGGAGCGCTTTCTAGGAACGTAACGTTTGAGAGCTGAGTTCCCGAACGTGACGCTCCTACGGCACGGTGGCTAGTGGTCATGCCCAATCAACAGAAGTAACATCACGAGCTATGCAATCATTACATTCATTTAATGTGCAAATAAATTACAGTAAAATTTTATATAAACTTTGAAACAATATTTTTAAGGCATGATCGCTCAGAGCTCCGTTAGCCGAGGGCACTTTCATTTCCGACCAGAGAACGAAAACCAGGTGTACAACCTTAGCTTGCGAGTCTCACCTGCCACTTACTATAGTATGCCCATTTCCACTGCACTTCCATTTTTATTAATATCGTAAAAAAAAACAATCTTAATATAAAATCACAAATTGTGCTATACTTAAATTAGGGAATTACAAATATAAATGTTGATTGAAAAAATCACAGACATATTTTAACGGACACAGACCATTTCATGAAAAACAATATATTTGAAGCCTTACTATTTCCGCATTCATAAGCCTACATAGAAAACCCTAATTAGTTTTACAACCGAAGGTTTAAATTTTTGCATGATACAGATAATTCATTCCCGTCACTTTCATCACACTCAAGCTAATTATATCCGAACAGTTTCTACTGTCGTCCGGTTCTACATTGATCCTCATAAAATTTCAACATAAATCGACACGCTCTCTCATTCCAATATAAAATAACTGAAGAAAAGTTTATTTTTTCCAATCGTTCAGTGTCTTCTAAAGAAGAGCATGTCTTCTTTAATAGGCATAACTTCACACAGGTCCACCACGTCGAATGTCGGTCGGGGCCACAACCGCTGTTTACGGCTGACGCACTTCCTTAGTATAATATTCAGTAAAAATATTTTTTCAGGAATCAAACGATTGTTTTGAATTCCAACAACATTTATTATACCAGAAAATATTTTTTGGCGATACTAATAATTTAGAAAACCTGAGTATTCATTAATTTGTACTGTGGCAGTTATACGTATAACAAGACATTTGAGATAAATTTGTACTTTTGTTTTTGTTTCTTTACATATACGACATAAATGCTTCTCTCAGAAGTATTAGACAAATATTAATTTATGGCCTGCGTCATTGCGAAGTGATGATGGTGAAATCAGCTGAATTCTCTTTGCAGAGCCTTCGGCCCACAAGGTCTCGCTGCCCGATGATGACGAGCTTATGACAATGCCTTACATAACATCAATTATTGTTATATATTATATGAATACACCTATTATCTCTCAACACATTTAAGAAGTGCAGTTTGCTAAGAAAAATCATATTATCGTGCAAGTGGTTGCATGTTACCCACTCATCATAACATTTAATAGTAATACACCATATTTTTAATTTTTAACATAGTGCATAGGTATACTAAGGTATGTTTGTATTGAAAAAAATAATTATAAAGGGCTTAGTAAAGAAAACATTGGACGGGTATGGGTTTGAAGACGTGCAGATAGATCATGCGATCATGCACAATTTTCACGTCGTTCAATAGTGAAATACTTGAAAAATAATTTCTGGTGTTTCATTTAGGATACTCTCCTGTAAGATTGTAAACTTGTACTTGTGATTTAAAAGCTATTAAAATGAAATGAAACTCAACACTGCACTATATAGACATATTATCATAAAAAGTATTTGAGATAATTAAACTACTATCCACTGTTACATCGAACATCAATAAGATTTTATATACTCAGAATTTCAAAAGTAAACTTACAGATAAGATTGATGACAAGGGATTAAAAATAATTCATAAAATGTTGCAAATAAAGGAAAATAAATAAAACAAAAAAAATAAAAATTTTGTTAAATTTTAATTGGATAAATCCTAACAAACAATTATATTAATTTGCGTCTATATCCAACGTAAAACATATATAACATCTATACAACATAAAAGATAATAAAGTAAAATATTGGGGTGTTTATACTCCGAAGAGTTTGCAAAAAAGGTACAATTTGTATATCTTTTAGATTATTGAGTAATATGAGACATGTGGTGAGCTCAAACTGTGAATTGTGTCTTATGAATACTTTGCTGCCAAGAATTACGATTGATTATAAAGGAACTTTGTCAGTAAAAAAAAAATCCACGGATATGTAATGCATTGCCTATTATATATATTTTATAAATATATATATATATGTATATATTAATAATAATAAACATTATTGTATCTTTAATTTAAATCAAAATGAGGTAGAACGGTAAGAGATTATGACAAGACTAATACCTATTGTTAATTACATTTGATGGACATTTATAGAAATGACCACCTGGCTCCGTGGAGCTTTGATCTCTCAAAATACACCAACAAACTACACTGCAGAGATTCAAATTGAAAAAATAAAGTGTGACGAATAATACCAACATCTATATTTAATCGGTTACGGATTAAGACTAAAATCTCTACATTGATATCTATAAGTTCTCTTTGTACTGTTTCTTTTTTATAATACATAACTTTATTATTGCCAGACAAAATTACAAAGTAGGTTTTGATTTTTTATTCTTACACAATCGTAATTTTAACATTAGTATAATGAAAACATTAAGTTCATCAGATAGAGCACAGCGGTTGTAATGTAATCTGATTTACTTAACAATTTCATTCTACTTTAATGCCTAATTAAGAACTCACAAATAACAAAAAGATTAAAACAGTTTTATTACATTCAATATGGTTTATGAATTTACATGAGTTTAATCTATTATAATATTCATTATCTGAAACCTGAGGTAGCTCATTTTTGTACTATCGATAAGTTGTGTCACTAAAAATAATTATAAAACTTAAACTAGAGTATTGTAAAATAAGATGGTACAATGAGGTAGATAAATTTTAGGATAAAAAAAATAACGGCTAGGCAGTGATGCTTGTGAGGTGGCGCAGTAAAGTCCTGTCGGTCAGAACATAGGAACTAGCAACACTGCAAAGGCAGCGCAGCAGCAACAGGGTCTCCTCACCCTAGTATCTTTGGCTTAAATGCTGCGACTGTACTATCAAAAACTAAATAAATATACTGCTAAACGATAACTAAATTATTATACATAACTTCCCTGACACTTTGAGCACATTTTTAGGGAGAACTAATCTTATTAAATAATCACTTACTATTGAAATACTGTAAGTATCGTAAGAAAATAGCTCAAATCTTATTAGCATCAGCAATGTGTCGGCAATGAGGACTGCAATGCATGAAATATGAGTGGAGTCGCGGGTCAGAGCTGACCACAAGTCTCTGGTGCGGCATCTTTGTTAACATAACACAACTATTCGGAAAACCACAATCACATTTTATATTACAGTTTATTCACTTAGGGCTATAATTGTTTCCAAAACAAAAGAGAAAAACATTGAAGATTATATTATTTTTGAATCATAATTCTAAAATACCACATATATCTAGTTTGAGAAGGTACACGTACAAATTAGTGATAGGTGGTCGCTTGAAACTACAAAATTTGATGCTGTCGCAATCCGGATGAGGAACGAAATTCAGATCAATCGTAGAATGTGATCGAACAACTATTGGAGACTCTATGTTAAAGCGCATGTCATTCTTCTTTCTAATTTCGAGTCATCGAGTGAAGCTAAAATGTTATTATGTCATATGCTCTCGCAAAGTTGTAAAATTTATCGATAGTGTGTTGTGTTTGAAGAATACCTTACCAAGAAAAGACTTGACATAATTAAATAATATTATTACGTACCTCCATGTATACCCGTTTATATCCATGCACGAGGTGCAATCAAATTAAAATACAAACTTAAATATCGAAGATAATAAACCAAACTTAATTTCGCCTCTCATATGCTCTTTGAACACTATAACGATTTGCTTGTTAGTATCGATAACCATACCCCGAAAAACGACAAATTAATGAACATGGAATTAAAAACAACATAACAATCATTAAAGGATATTTCCTAATGTATACCATGTCTAAATAATTTCAATCATATTGCAAATCATTACAATCACTTATTGGAAAATTAAGCCTTACATAAAAAAAAAACAAATCACAAAATTTGTCTGAATTTTCAATTCAATCAATGAAATTACGGAAAAACAATAAAATTACAAATTTTCTGTTTAACAGAATAATCACCACTTTATAAAATAATAAAAATAATATATAAAAAACACAAATATGCCGATAATAATCGAGTTTATACTTTTAATTTGAATAATATCTAACACAAGAAAAAATAAGTTGAACTTCTTTACTCTCACACTTCAACAGACACTCGATAGATTGGCACGCGGCCAATTCCGCCTTTAAAATATGCTTTCTTCCGAATTCCGTGTTATGAAATCTATTTGTAATATGTTTTAGTATTCGCTTATTCAAAAGTGATTCGATATCAGACTCCGGGCCCGTACAAGTTTTGTAAAGCTTCAGATGTAAAGTTTCAAAATTAAAGAGAAAATAAATGCAATAAGCGAATTTACTGATGCATGGTTTTGATACTCGACGCGACCGAAGCGCGCGGGAGCACTCGGCGCCGCGAAGGCAAAAATCTGTGTAAGTCAGAGCATATCACTAACTAACGTCGACGCTGATAAAAACGATCCTTTCTTTCTTGTGTAAAAATTAAACCCTGTAAAATAATTTATATATTCTTCTCTATTGTAAATATGTATTACATTATAAAAATAAATATTTTTGGCTATTGTATTTACTGTTATATAAAAATCTGTCAATAATTCTTAAGATTGAATAATAAAAAACACCTGTACTATTGTAAACTATTCAATAAAAAATCTCGTCCTAACCCATTAACTATATTGCATCTTCAATATAAATAAATTATGTAAAATTGTCATGAACATAATTACCGTTTTGCCTCGCCTACTTCTCCTGAAAAATTGTACTGTAAATGGGTACTGTAACTATCGAAGAGTAGAATACTGCAACGAGGTAACCGTTCCATGCGGGAAAGCTAAAACACTTTCTCGCATTCGAAATCTATGTAAACTGCAACTAAATCGAACAAATCACCGAGAACAACCGAGAAGCGACGGAAGGCAAACAGTAAACTACAATTGGAGACAACACAAACCTTAGAACAATAAATATAATAAACATGAATGCAACATATCCCTAAATATCAGAGATATCACCTGTTGCTACACTCACACACAAATCAAAACGTGTTTAAATAAGCACTTGTGTTATATAAGGTAGATAAATAAGAATTATTTATGCACATAAATTAAACGAGGACTTTTGGCACTAGCAGGTGTGCGTATGACTATTGAAAAGCCACACTTTAATAGGTTTACTTCCCTATTTAATTATAAAATAAAACTACCCGTTGTGACTTTAAACGTTATGAATATTTCTGAAAGTGGACTTTCGATCCAGTGCCTCGAAGCTCACTTTGCACCCGGAGCGCAACTCAAACATATAATACAATGCGCTCCGCTGCCAACGAGCTTCGCAATATACATACATATATATATATCGATATATATATTTTCATAGATATAAAAAAAGAAATGCTTATGACCTGTTGCACATTAAATGACTAGTCGAAAGAAAAAGGAGATATCGAGTGACAAATCTGTCCGTAATAAATTAAATTGGAGAATTTGGTATTGAAGATATTCTTTTAAAAACGTTACCCGTAGCCGCGCGTGCATCGAGTCTTCCGACCCTCGAACAAAAATGCACATCAACGTAGATCACGAAAGTTGCACGATTTTCATTCATTATTCCTACTTATAAATACTGGGATAGGACCGGGTAAAATTCCTAAAGCGATGCGATGTCAAAAAAAAAGTTTTGTCACTGGTCGAACAAGCTTTCTCACAAAAAGTAAATGCAGAAAAAAAAATCACATTCATTCCTAAAAACAATCACACCAACATTGTTTAACAATTACCTAACTAACTATCCTATCTCATTGTACTTTGTACAATCATTTTCTAACATACCATGGTATAAAACTGTCCATCTACATATTAACAGATGTGAAAACTGTATATTCCTATGTAAATAAAATTTTCTCAGCGCCTCGCCCGAGAGACGAGGAAGGATCGCGGCTCGGGCGAGAGCGCGCTAACCGAATCCCGACGGTCGAGAGCAAGTATTACGAACAGCCAGTACAGCGCACCGATCTACTATTTACACCCGGCTAATTACAAAGCTGCCTGCCTCGACTGTCATTTTATACCCCCGTCGAATCTCCTATACAACATAGCTGACAGACATATATTTATTAACATTTACACTCTTGACGTTTCACTGTTCGAATATGATTTACACAAAACTAATTTCATATTTTTATACACTAGCTTGTAACTTAAATAGGTAACCATCATCTCACAGTCAACTGGACAAAACTTAAAGAATAACAGGTTTTAAACCCAAAAGATTTAGGTACTGTAAGAACTTAAGTTACAATAAAAAAAATGTATATCTAGAATGCACACAGCGATTTTCGAAAAACTGCAGCATCTCTGACCATAATTAATATTCAATATATATTCAACTCTTGTATATGTCATCGATCTGTAATGGCCGTTAAATATTTTTACAGTTCAACTGATCGTGGTAAAAATAGCTTCATCTTGCTTTTTCATTATATGCATATATTTTCTGTTTATCTACTATTTCTTATAATTAATTATAAATATTTGTATTAGATCCTTTGAGGTATATCTGTTTCGTCCTGATTAAATTTATATATATATATATATATATATAGTATTTTTATTTTATTTTACAACATGCATCGGTAGGCGGAGCCGAAATATTTGAAGACCGCAATCTCGTCCCGAGCGAGCCGAGAGGGCGCGCGCTCGCAGCCCGCGGGAGGCTCGCCGAGACGGGACTCGGAGATCACAGTTGCGTTTGTGGGAAACGAAATTTTGGACGCGACGCGTCTCGACTCTCCGACCGTCGCAGCCGCGCGCTCCTCGCGCTTCGGAGGCCTCCGGTCGAGAGCCGAGGGGGCGCCGCGGAGTCCGAGGCTCGACCGCGACGTCGCGGGACTGCCTCCGCCCCCGGCCCCGGCGAACGGCCGGTGGATCGGGGAGTGCGATTTGAATCCGCTTCGACGCGCGAGGGGGCTAGAGCGAACCGTCTGTAAATATATACAAAAATTAAACTATCCTTTAAGTACATTCATGAAATTTGCTACGACGGGGGCGAGAGACGCGGGGCAGTCCGACGGGGCGTCGCGGGTCGAGCGGGCGGAGGGCGGAGGGCGACTACTGCGCGTGGTTGGGCAGCGGGCCGTGGTGCTGCTGGAACTGCTTGAGGGCCTGCTCGTGCTTGTGCTCGCGGGCGATGTGCCTCCGCACCGTGTTGTTCCTCGTGAAGGTGCGCGTGCAAAAGGGACAGGGGACGCGGATGCCCTGATGCCGCTGCCTTATGTGCGCCCGCAGGTTCGTCTCGTAGCCGTATAGCCTCTCGCAGAACGGGCACTTCAGCTTCTTGCCTGCAAACAGAAGCGGAGCGTCAGCGCGGCGCCCGAGCGCCGGCGCCGGCGGCGACCGAGCGGCGACCTACCGTCCGGAGTGGCGATTCCTCCGGATTTACTGGTGGAGAGGTGCTTCGCGGGCCAGATGGGCATCTCCGGAGGGGCGTCGGGGGGAGCCGCCGGGGGCGTCGGCGGGGCGCTGTACGGGCCGCCCGCCGCGCCTCCTCCGCCGGTCCCGCCGCCGGGAAACTCCTGCGTCTCCATCTTGACGCGCAAGTCTGCAAAGACACGTTTTTTAACTTCGATCAGTTCCACCGGCTGACTCGACGGCCCTCGCGGCGCGCGCCCGGCGGGCTCGCGCGAGTCGTCGCCGAAGGTACCTTCGGCTCCCTGCTCTCCGGACTGTCTGCGCTCGCAGATCTCCTCCGCGGCGCCCCTCTCGTAGCCGTTGTTGGTCGAGGCGGAAGTCGGGGGCTGGTGCGAGTGCGGCGTGTGGGGAGTCGCGGGGCCCGTGCCGCCGCCCTCCTCCGGAAACCTTCCGCACCCGGGCGACGAGCGCGTGTCCGGCTCGTCGCCGCAGCTGCCGGCGATGGAACTCGACGAGCCCGGTCTGAAACGAAATTCGACAGGCGTCAGTCGGAGCCTCGGAGGGGAAGGGAAGAGAGGGAGGGAGGCGCACCGATAGTTCCTCGGATGGGGGGAGGGCGCCGGAGAGAGCGGCGCCTTGCCGTCGCGGAGCACCGAGGAGCGCGGCAGCTCGGGGGGCGCCGACTCCTGCGGCGAGCGCAGCGCGCGCCGGCGGGGGGCCTCCTGGTACTGGTGGTGCGGGTGGTGTATCGGCGGCGGCAGGGGCGGCGGGTAGGGCCGGTGGTAGCCGGGGATCCCGTGCAGGTAGGGGGGCATCGCCGCCTGAAAGGACGCGCTCGGCGAGCCGTCCGCCTCGCTCCCCGCGGCGCTGTTGTTCAGCTTCACCTTGCCCGCGGGCTGCTGGCTCTGCGCCACGGCCAGCTTCTCGTGCTCTATGCTCAGGCCCTTCACCTGAAACGAGGACTCGGTCAGCTCGGCCCCGGACCCGTCGCCGGCCGTCGCGACGCTCCCGGGGGGCGCTCACCTGCAGGCTCTCGGCGCTCTTCAGAAAGCCGGACAGGGCGTCCTGGCTGACGTGCACTTCGCCTTTGTACATGAACTCGAGGAGCGCTGCCATGTTGGCGGCGCTGGTGGCCTCCAGGATGACGTAGCAGGGACCCGCATGGCTCGGGGGCGCCGCCGCGAACAGCTCCTGGAAGTGTTTACTGCAAGCCGCCAGGATCAGCTTGTGCGCCCGGAAGGTCGTACCTGAAGCCGAAGAAGAGGCGTTCGGAGAGGAGCGAGACGGAGAGTCTCGCCGATCTCGGAGGTTATTCTCCGTCTACCGAGCGATCCCGTCGTCGCCCGCCGCGAATTCGAACGCGATCGACGAGTCGAGCGAGAGCGACTCTTTTCGAAAATCGAATCGGAGAAGACGAGACGGGGAAAGTTCGCGCGAAAGATCGCACCGAACGAGTTCGATTCCTTATGTTCGAAAATATTTCATTAGAATCGAATCCGGAAGAATCGAGGGGAGAGACCCGGACGCCGCAACCTTTCCTCGGCCGACGGAGCGTTTTCGAGAGTGGGCCAATGTCGAACGACGCGCGGCGTGTCGCAACGGCCCTTCTCAATGCCAACTGACGCCGACGTCCGCGTCGACGCCGACGCCGACGCCGGCACCGGCACCGGCACCGGCACCGGCACCGGTCCCGCGACGGCGGCGCGCGATAGCGTGGCTAATTTTAGAGCGACGGCGCCGCTAGATGGCCGTCCCCCTTCTGCCGTTTCCCTTCGGCCCATTCTCGAGCTTCGGTTCGCACAGCGCAGTCAACTGCGACGCATTATTTTCATTTGCGTGAATATTTTCAGGCGCTGCGTCCAGATAGCGAAAGATAAGTCGACATTTATCTATTCCGATAGATAAGTAGCTATAGTAAACTTATTTTTTCGAGTAAAATCCCACACGCGTCGAAGCGCGGCGATAAGCGCCGACCTCGGCGTCGTTCGAAGCGAGAGGCGGGAACGCGACCCTCCGCTCGGGGGTCGGAGGGAGACCGGAGCTCCGTCGAGCCCCGGAGGGCGCCGGAAGGCCCCTCCGTCGTCCGCGGAGCCCGAGCCGGGAAGTCCCCCGCGTCGGACGACGCCGGGCGGAGTCGACCGCGCCGCGGGTTTGGAGCCACCCCGCTCATTTTTATCACCATCGATTTTTAGTCGACAGACCGAACGAACGCGAAATATTATCTCCGCCGATATGCTGGAACGAAAACAATGACATCACCGGTGCGTTATCTGTTTTCCGCAGAGAGTGAAAACAACATTAAGATTTCCTCGGATCGCTCGCGCGCGACGGAGTCTCGTCGATTGCGCGATATTTTATTACATTAGAAACGAGAAAAACGGAACGACATCGCTCCATCTGCCGGGATCTCCGAGACAGAAGGAGGACGGAAACGCGGATCTTCGGGAATATGTGCGTCCCTCTGACATTTTAAGGACCAATTTTCTCCAAAATAAAATTAAAAACTTGCAAGATATGTTTCATTGAAAAGATTAAAAATATTTAAAAAACCTAGCTTCGACAGATAAAATAAACGGATAGATGCGTTCTGGCAGAAAGACGGCCCGAAGAGGAATCGCCGACAGGTCAGATGCCTCCTCGCAATCCTGCCGTTCCGGAAATGCTCTCGATCTTCGAGACGAGTTCCATCGTCGTTAACCCTTTAAATGCCAGCGAGTTTAGAGATATTAGAGATTGCGTAAAAAGTGGTTTGACTTTTATATTTTATTCTCTAAAGGTGAATTGACCTGTGGGATCATTTACGGGCTTTGAGCATTTCCTCTTCAGAATTGTCGCAACACTTAATGAATATTTGTATAGTTTTATTTTTTGTCAATATTATATACAGGCCATTAAAATTAATTGTTTATTTAGGGCTGTCGCAATTTACTAATAATACTTATAAAAACATTTTTTTTACAAAGCATACAGATCAATACATCCCAAAATCGATTCAGTTACTTTTTTATTTATTTTTATTTTTTATTCATACATTTTATTAATACGTAACAAAGATCATTTAATGGGTAGCCCTGATGATCTCTGTTGAATTTATTTAAGATGAAGTGGAAACAGTAAGATTTATTAAAATTTTAAGTAAAAATATATTTATATAAGGTTATCTCATAAGTTTCTTTCGCTAATGAACACAGATCTAATCATAGCTATGGTTGAAGAAAACCCGCGATATTCTGTTCGCGAAATAGCTAACAAGTTAGAAATTCCACGAACATCCGTCCATAAACGTCTGACAAAATTGAGCTACATCAATCGTTCAGATGTGTGGCTTCTTCATGAACTGACTGACTCAAATAAACTTCAGCATATTTCAACATGCGATCTTCTTCTCCAACGACACAATAGCCAACCTTTTTTGAAGAGACTTGTCACTGGAGATGAAAGTTGGATACTCTTTGAGAATTTCCAACGTAAACGGTCTCAGACCAAGGGTACAGCAACTTTAATTGTAGCTAAACCTGACTAACATCCAAAAAAAGTTTTGCTATGCATTTGGTGAGACTGGAAGGGGGTCGTTTATTATGAGCTAAACGATGAATTCTACAAAATATTGTTTTCAACTAGACAATCTAAAGGATGCAATTGCCAGAAAACGGCCAGGCGTGTTTTTCGTGCGGTAAACAACAGACGACAGGCGTTGTTTTTCATCACGATAACGCCAGGGCTCATGTGTCTATGCATTTTACTGGAATGATTTACCTCATCCTCCATACTCTCCGGACATTGCCCCTTCAGACTATTTTTTTTCTTTCATTGAAAAAATCTTTACGTGGTAAAAATTTTAATTAAAAAAATGATATAAAAATGTACCTTGATCAATATTTTGCCAACAAACCTGGGAAATTTTGACAAGAAGGCATTATGAGGCTTCCAGGGAGATGGAGAAAGGTAGTATATCAGAATGGATCATATATTATTGTTTATTTTTTTTCTTAATATGAAAACGAAAGAAACTTATGGGACACCCTAATATATATATTTCTGTGAAGAAACATAAATGCTCACCGATGAGACTTTGGTGCTTAAAAGGTCAAAGAAAATTATTAAAAACAATCGAAATGAAAAAAGTATGCGTGAGAGTCGCGAGACCACGGTAGAAGTGAAGCTTCTCAGCTTCTAGGAAAAGTTGTTTTTACGCATTGTTTTTTCATTTGTAAGAGGAAATTGAAAGCTAAACGCAGAAAAAAAAACTCTTGAAATATTTATTTTGCCATACTTAATTGATCGTTGAATCGATCGACCGAACGAACGACGCTTGCAAATCAGCAACCCAGTGGGGGATGTCAATCAATTCAAACGGGATGCGAATTTACATCGCCCTGTGCTAATTTTGCGCGAACGCCGCATCGAGAAAGGGCAGAGGTCGCCGGGCGCCATCGAACGAAAACGAATTTTCCGCCGACCCGCCCCCCAATCGAACCGTCGGTGCGCTCCGACAGATCGTCCTCTCCGGAGACGATCCTCCGCCCACCCTCGCTTCTCTGACATCCGAACCTTCGTTCGATGAACGAAGTCGTTTCCTCGGGCCGACGCAATCTATCGAATCGACGGAGTTTTGCACGTCGTCGACCGAAGAATTCGAGTATTCTCAGTGAGCTAATTTTCGAGGAGCGAGAGCGTTCGAAACTCCCGAGCGCGTCGTCGGTCGCGAGGATCGACACTCGAAAGAAAAATTGCGATCGTTTCGTTTTCCGGAAAGTGCAGTTCTAAAATAGAGCGCGCGGGAGGCCGCGAAGCGGACGCTCCCGGAGATGGGAGGGCACGAGGGGGGCGGAGGACGGCGGGGCGCGGCGACCCCCGCACGCATACGACCCAAACAGACCCCCCGGGCTGCACCAACACAGACCCGCGCCGCGGCGGCCATTACCGTCGACTAAACTTTCAAGGTCGTCGCGAGGAAAGCGAGAGCTCCGGCCTCCCCCGGGCCGCCCGCCCCCACGCGCCCGCCCCCGAGCGCGCCCGCTCCCCCGGAGGAGGAAGCCTTCGGGGTTACCAGGTAACGTCGCATATCGAGCGAGGGAGGAGCGCGTCCCGAGGGGCGCGAACTCGATTCGAGAGCTTCCCGTCCGAGACCGAACCGAGTCCGAGCCGAGTCGCCCCCGACGGGAAGGGGCGGAGGCGCTCGGCCCCCGCCGGGGCGACGGCGGCCCGTCGATCGATCGTCGATCGACCGCGGGAAGGGGACGCCGCCGAGGGGGCCCGGCGCCGCTCCGCCGCGAGTCCGGGAGGGCGCTCCCGCCGCAGACGCGCGAGGGGGCGGAGTCCCGCTTGTTGTGCCGGCGCGCGCTGCACCTCTCGCGTGACGTCGCGTCATATTTCAGAGCGAGCGCCCGCGCGCCCCCTCGCCTCCGACGGGACGCGAGATCGGAGCGACGTCGGCTCCCGCGGACCGGGACCGACGACTCGGACGGAAGCCGAGCGATCTTCCGGGGCGCTCGGGCGTCGAGTCGGTCGCGCGTCCGAGAGAGCGAAAGTCGGGAGGCGCCCGGACGGGAGCGGGGGCGAGTCGGGCGCCGCCCGCCTCCCCCCGGGCCGGGGGGGCCGGCGGGGGCCCGACGGCGGGTCGATAGAGGAAGCCGCCGGCCGACGCATGCACCTCACACCCTCCCCGTCGCCGCCACGGCGCACGCTCCCGGCGAAAGTGCAAGTCGCCCGCATTTTCTCTACTAGCACACTTTCTCCGGGGCGGCGGCGCCCCGTCCGGGGAGGGAGGGAGCGAAAGCGAAAGCGCACCCCTCGCCCCCGTCTCCCGCTCGAGCCCGGCGACGATCGATCGGAGCGGCCGACGAGACGATCTTACCTTCACAGAAAAGCGTGACATCTGCGAGGCTCTCCGATTTGAATAAGTTTGAGAAGGCTGTCGCAAGATTTGAACCGAAGCTGTTCCACTTTAGACAGAACTGCTGCTGCTGCGAGTCCATCCCCAGGCCGCCTGGAATGTCTAATCTGCGAAAGAAAGAAAGTTCAGCGTTAGTTCGATGCGAGTCGACGATGCAGATCCGCAGCTTCGACGCGAACGACGGGCGGAAGTCCCGATCGTCGAACGAGACCGCTCGGATTTCTCTCGTAGAGATAGGAGTCGTAGGAATTATACAACGTTTGATTAAAAGGGTGTCTTTTAGAATCTTGTTTTGTTTTTTTTATTTTCTTTGTCGAGTTCCAAATGTCGCGCGGCGATCGTTCGGCACGAGGAGAGAAGTGCACGCGGAGCCTTTGAAATTTGAAAAAACCGAGACCGAAATCACAGAAGCGATGCGATCTTCGCACCGCTCGACGGCGACCGCGTCGGATCTCGGAGGGCCGAGGATCGAACGATTTTCGAAAACGCGGACGCGGTGTCGCATTTCCTGTTGATTTGAAGTGGGGTGCGAGAAGGCATAAAAATGAATGAGCGCAATTAGATAAGCGATGTTATGCAAAAAAGTGCGATAAGTCGCCCACGCTCCGCTCCGAGAAGGCGGGAACTCGGGAGGACGACGTTCACAATATTTACTGTTTTGCGAGGCACGCTCGCGACGTCTGCCAGACCGACTATTTTTCGTCGCGTTTGTTTTTGATAATTCGACATATATATTACTTTTACATCTATTCGTTTATTTCTATCGAAAACATAACCATTCACCGAGCGGAACGGGGGCTCCAGTCTTTTCGCGTATAAACTAGGATCATCGCATCCGCGATGACTCCGTCGACTGTCAGTTCCAGGCTAGCGGATTGAGAAAAATGACTCTATGTGGGAAATCGTCGTATTGAATTTAATAGAATCGCATCGACCCGTTCGTACTTCACCCGGACGCGAAAACGCCGTTCGAGCGACCCCCTTCCGGCAGAGCGGATCGCGATCGAATCTACGATTGATTATTTTGTAAATTGTGCGTGTTAAAGAAAATGGGCAAATAAGACTTTTAAAAGGGACGCAAGAGACTGGAAATAAGCATGAAGAGGGACGTTTAAAAGATGCAAGTTTTACTAGAATAACGCAGCAAAAAGAGGAAGATGAATCGACACGAAATACGAGATCGAGCGGCGGATCTTGCGAAGGCGCGCCTCTTTTCGCCCGGAACTCGAATCGGCGGATCGAGAGATCTCGGAAGGAAAGTTTGCATCCGCAGAGCGCGGGTCGCGCTGTGCGAAAGCGAGTCCCGCTCGGGCGAAGGGGGAAAAGTGCAATTAGGCGTGCGGGGCATAAAAAGAAGAAGTCGGCAAAGCAGACGGGCCGATCGCATTAGGCATCTCCCGGAATAGCAAAGGTCGTTCCGGGCCGACTCACCCCCGGCACCGAGCCAAGGTCGTCTAGCGGCGGGTGAACGAACCCCCGCCCCGGCGCGTGTGACACAATATGCACAAATCGATAGAGTCGAGGGCGGGCCCGCCGGGGATGATTCACGGAGCCGACTCGGGCTCCGGCTGCGGCCGCGGCTCCCGCTCGGACTCCCGCTCGGGCTCCGGCTCCGGCTCCGGAGCGCGCCGCGTGCGAGCGTACACAGTGCGCCCCCGCCCCCGGTCGTAGGTCGTGACGCGATAAATAAACGCTACATTTGTTCACTTTTCATCGGACGAATCAACAGAGTCAGCTCGGAAAATATCTTTCAGCGTAGATGTTATCGATTGCCGAGACGCGGACGTCCCGAACGCATGTGCACTCGCGAGAACGGGGCCAATTCCTTCCTGCGGCCCTTTATCCAGTGCACATTTTGTAAATTATGTATTTATTTACACACGTTTACTTTACGCTCGCGTCGAT
Organism: Stenopsyche tienmushanensis; assembly: GCA_008973525.1. Classification (NCBI taxonomy): domain Eukaryota; kingdom Metazoa; phylum Arthropoda; class Insecta; order Trichoptera; family Stenopsychidae; genus Stenopsyche; species Stenopsyche tienmushanensis. Next base: position 394,384 of record WACJ01000162.1, on the reverse strand, counting down.
CTCGTCGCCGAAACGAAATATTATAAAGTCCGCGCGTCAATGCGGAAGAAAGGTCAATTTTTTAAAAGTGTTTTCAGTTTTTTTTTTATAAACAATAGTTTGCTTCTAAAAAGGTTAAAAAAAGAAATACATCAAGCCGATATAGTAAATTTTGAATACCGTTATCGATCTGACTAAAAGACTAAAAACGCAACGCAACGCATCGTGCTCGAGCATCCCTCAATTTCTCGCCGCAATTCGTCTGCGAGATTTCTGGGCGACGAGCGTCGAAATGCAACGACCGGAATTCGACAAGCGAGAAAAGCATCGAGCCAGAAAAGCGAACACGGTTCATGATCATGATCAATTTTGAAATGAGCATCGAACAACAGGAATCGCTTCCGTCGACGAGATACGGCAAATGTTCCAGCTTTGAGGGGGGGAAATGCAATTCGCTAGAATCAATGTAGCCGACGCCGCTTCTGTGAATTCGGTGAACGGGGTAGATTATTTGTCTTTTTCGAAGAGGTCGCGTGCCACTTCGGACATTCGATTGTCTTCGTGCAGGCGAGCGACACTTGCATTGCGGCACGTGCGACATGAACGCACGGTTGCGTTGCATTGCAAACCGCCTTCAAAATATTCCAATTGTCATTATTCGAACAAATGAGATCATTCGGCCATATTCGTCGTCACAACATTTCATATATTTATCACAGGAAGACTTTTATATCGATGTAAATATACGGCTACTCTATAACGGCTTTACTTATTTTTCTAACGCAGAGTTCGGTCGAGACGCGACTCGCAGTCGAAATTTCGAAACGGTATCCCGCACTCGGCGAACTGAATTATTTAATCGATTGCAGTCGCAGAGCGATAAATGTGCACGATTGCATGCTCGTCGATCTAAACGACGAACGCCGACTAAAAAAAATTCACCGAGGAACCGAATACTAAAATTAATCGTTGTTTGTTTTAATTTTACAGACAAATCTCACGCCTTTCGTTACCACAGAACACTTTATTTAATATGAAATCACACATGTTTACACTTGTTGCAGTTTACGCAGAGTTTATGTTGAAGCCATTGCAGATTTTCCGGGAACTTTTATCGTTTTCCGCGGAACATAGTTTGGAAAACCCCGCTCTGCGCTTAAAATATTCGGTCAATGCAGGGGTCGGCAAACAACGGTCCGCGGGTGATATATAAAAATATTGCACCTTTTTATTATTGATTTATGAGTAAATAAAAATATTTACTCGATCTGCCGAACCTGAAATTTTACATTTTGACTCTTCAAAGAGAGTAACCGACCTCCGATTTGACGTTCCGGTAACTCTCGTTGACTATTTATTTTCCTCTTCATAGAGAGCTTTCATAAAATATATTTAAATACTCTTTAATAATGAACTGGTCGACAAATGTATGGCATAAGATGCGTAAATTATTATCAAATGTCTTTACTATATTTCGAACACGAAGAGCTGGTCGTGTTTGAAATTGTCATCAATTATAAAAACTCTGAATTCCCGCTATTTACATGGGTTTTTTGTGATTCCGATTCATTTTAATACATGCAAAGGGTGAATATACGCTTTTTCCGCAATTCATATCGAAAATATTCAAAACATCATCTCAAAAACGATATTCGAGGAAAAACTCATCGACAAAGAAATCCGAAATTGATAACAAATGTATCGATTCGTATCAACTCTCAGATTACAATTTTGTCAACCCTCCGAAAGAAGCAACGCGGAGGTTTCGCTCTCTGTCTTTATACAAATGTGTGCTCAATTTTCATAGTTCGAGGTAGAAAAGATAAGGGGCGTTTATACGTATACGTTTCGAAATTGAAGGGCTACATACGAAATACAACGCAAACGTCAATACATCACTCTGTTCGATCAGGTGAATGCGTGTATTGAGTACTTAATAATTCAACGCGACACATAAAGGACATGCTCTATTCCCGTACCGCATTACCTCTGAAAAATCATTATTTCAACGCGGAAAAATACCCGTGAATTTGAAACGAATGTCGTTTTGAGAATTGTAAAAAAATAACAGCTCATAATGGTCGATCGATTTCACGAACTTCTCGATTCGGTTTTAGATCTCGGGAGACGTTCGCAATCGGGGCCGGGCGGAGGCGAGTGCACGTTCGACGAGGAAGACCCGCCGTCCTCCGGCGTTTCGCGGCGCAATACTATCAATAAAACTTTTTTTTTATATCGATACGTAAGCACCAATTTGCGCTTCGACGTTTCAATTACTCGCAGAGCGCCCGAGAAACGTTTGAAGTATTATCTCTCGGAACTCTCGAATCTCAGCACGGCAGCATTGCAATGATTCATCCCGATCTCGAGACAGTTCGGAACATTTACTCAAATTCACAAAAAGTAACAATTCAGTTTCGATTTCCTTCTTTCGTCTATCGAAATATCGATAAAAAAGTAAAAACTCGATACGTTTTAAAATGGCAATCTCCGCGTTTGCCATGTTATGAGTTATTATCTCACGCTGTGATGCATCGATCGGCTCGGAATCGCATCGGCGGTTACGTGCCGCGGCCACGAAATGAATTTTAAACGAGCCGAGAAAAAAAGCACGATGCATTATCAAAAGAGCAGCGTCGTTGCGAAAGAGTTCACCGTTTTAATGTACGCACGATCAAATACAAAGGAGTCGGCTGCACCGAAGCGTGTTGCAACTGCTCGTTCCGAATCCGACGGAACAAACGCTTTAATTGCAGCATTGCAACACGCTCTCCTCTCGACAAAAAAAGGAAAGTACAGTTGTCGGGCCCTTTCGCGGCCCTTCTCTGGGAAACTGCCGGGCCGTTCTCACGCGCCGTCACACTCCGCCGAACCGTCGCAGGGCCCGAATCAGACTTCGGATCCGCGTCTCCGGTCTTCCGGGCCCCGCGAAGAGCGGAGAGCTCTCGTCGCGAGCCCTTCGCGTCGCTCGGAGAGCGGGCGACGAACGCGTGCCAAAAAAACCGATTTCGAAAAGAATCACGACGATCGTCGTAGAACCGACTCTCGGGTATTCAAATGCAAAAACGCGACACGCGCTCGTCGAGGGTCATCGTCGGCAAACGGGTTTGGAAACGAGAGGGTGCGCGAATCGGCTCCGCGCGGTCCGAGAGGCCGCGGAAGCGCGTTCGGGCCCGACTCGAGCCTTTCTTCGTCTCTCCGGTTCGATCGAATCCTCCCGAGAGAGCTCCGATGGCCCGCTCCCGTTTCCGGTGCGACCTGATGGACCGTCGAAATCGACTTCGCGGGGACTCTCGCCGGTCGGGGTTCGGATTCCGAGAGACGAAGACCGACGAGCGGGAAGACGGGCTCGCGTCGCCGGCGACGACGACGGACGGTCTCGAAGACGAGCGACGGAAACGCAGGTCGGATGCGACCGTCGACGCTCGGGACGTACGATCTTAAAAATGCATCGCGACCGTCGAAACGTTCGACGCTCTCCGGTCGGAACCGAACGCGCGATCGAATGGCGAAGCGACGAAATACGGTTTTTCCCCAGAAAGACCGTCATCGATGACAAAACTCCCAGAAATATATGCAATCTTGTGCAAGCGCGCCGCGCGGAACGGACGCGGCCCGTCGGACGGGAGCCGGTCGGTCTCCGGGAGGAGAGACGGGAGGAGCGACGGGCGACGCTCCGACGACGGAGAGCGGACCTACCGTGAATCATCGATTCATAATTTTCTACAGGAGAATTTGTCGCGTCTTCAAACATTAAAACACATGTCTTCGTATCGATTCAATTAATATTTGTCGGCAAACAAGAGAACCGCGAGCGAAGACGGCCTTCGACTCGCGGGCGATCCGCGGGCGGACGCCGCTCCGTCGCGGGCCGACTCGCATTTCGGAATCGCCTCCTCGAGAGCGAGCGCCCGACGCGACGGCCTCCGCGGCCCCGGCGAGGAGGAGGCGAGTCCGCGGAGCGCGCGTGCAAAAAATGCAAACGTAAATAGATCTGCAGCCGCGTTCTTCCGACTGCCGTTAAAATCGACGAAACTCCTCGAGCGAGAGGGCGGCCCGGGCGAGGAGGAGAAAATGCGGTCGAACCGGTGAAGCGCTGCGACCGCGCGGAATGTGCGTAACCGCGAGAGCCTTCGTCGAAAACGAATCGCGAGCGGTGCGTACATGCGGCGTGCAATTATTGATTTTCCAGCTACGCAAAATGCGGACGACGGCCGACGAAACGGGCCAAATCGTGATTTCGGATTCGACTCGCGACCGACGGGCGGAGCGAGGCGACCGCGTCGCACGCCGACGGGCGACTCCCGCCCCGCCGGGACCCGAGGGGGAGGTCTTCCGGGTCTCGTTTCGCTCCGCGGCCGTCCGAGCGAAACAAACGCACGGTGCATACCAAAAATGCTCTCTTCGGCGAGAGAGGAAGGCGTTCCCCGCTTCCCGCGCCGCCCTTTCGCGGCACCTTCCCCGCGGACGACTTCCGCGTCTCGCACCACAAACAACACGCTCTTCTTCGCACTTCACTCCCGGTGGCTCCGGAGGACCTCCGAACGGAGCGTCGGGGGAGCGCTCCCGCCCGTCGGGGCCGCCGGCGCTCCGGGGCCGCGCTCGGCCCGCTCGGGGGGAGCCGCGGGACGGCGCGGCGGGCTCGGGGAGGAAGACCGGGAGGGATCCCGGCGGGGCGGAGCCCGAGGCGCGGGACTCGAGGATCCCGCTTCCGGTCCGCGAGGGCGCGAAGGCTAGAGACGGACCGAGTGAGGGGGCGGCTTCCGGCGGCGGCGGGGGCATATCCTCCCGGCGGCGCCTCGGCTGCTGCTGCTGCCGGCGCTGGCGGCTCTGCGGGGCTTCAGGAGACGGAGCCCTCGCTCATCACAGCGACGCGTGCGCGGCGGGGAGCGCGGGAGTGCGAGAGCGTCCTCTCATAGAAGGCGGGCGAGCGGCATCTCGGGAGACGACGCGACACATTCACGCGGTTCGCGGGACGGGAGGAAAGCTGGTCGCGCGAAACGGCGGCGAAAAGCGAGCGGGCGGCGCGGCGGGCCGCGGACCCAAATCTGACGACTGCAAATTCGGCTCGGCGCGGGAGGCGCGGGCGGCGCGGCGCGGGCGGGGGCCGCGCAAGGTTACCCCCACCCCGCCGCGCCGCGCGCCGCCCGACCCGCTCTGCACTTGCACTTGCACTCGCACCCCCGCCCTTCCGGCCCTCCGCCCTCCGGGGACCCTTCCGACTCGACGCAGATGAGACGGCGGCCGAGCGCTCCTCCGACGGCGGCGCGCGCTCCCGAGGAGCCTCGAGAGAGCGCATCCGACGGCGATGCAAAAATAATAACATTCAAATTTCGACTGAACTTTCACAACGTCGAACCGACGCACTCTCCGCGGACGTCGGGCGCGTCGAGAGTCGCGCGGGCCGCGGAGGGACTCCGGACGCGTCCGTCTCCCGTCCGCGGGGTCCCGATCGGCGATCTTCCTCGCGAACGGTTTATTTTTATCCGATGCGAATATTCTCTCGCGGCGCGAATCCGCGCGGAGAATTTGAACAATTTCCGCTGAAAATTCACTTTTCACACGATCCCGCACCGGAGGCCGACCGCGGCCCGGGGGCCCCGGGGGCCCGCGCTCTCGGCCGCCCCCCGGCGAGGCGGCGGCGGTCGGCGGGCGCGGAGGATCAACAGATGGTCCGGGAGGTCCGCCCGGAGGCGCCGCCGGGCGAGAGGGGAGCCCGCGCGGCGGGGGCCGAAAGTGGGTCACGCGGAGCCCCGCGCCCCCGGCGGCCGCGGGCCCTCCGCTTCCGGGCGAGAGGGCCGCCCCGACGGCGGCGGAGAGAGTGGGCGGGGCCGAGGACGCGCGGCCTCCGGCGGGATCGGCCCCGGGAGCGCCGCGGGGACGACGGGGAGCCCCCGAGGAGCGCGACGCGGGAAGCCTCCGAGGCGGACGCGGAATCGTACGGATCGATGGCCAGACTCACTTCGGTGTAAATTTCCTTCGCATAAATTACGCGCGATGGCGGCGGTGGCGGCGGCGGGGGTTCGGTCGCGCGGAGTCGCGGCGGCTCCGAGCGGGACGCATCCGGGATGCGGCGTGGCCCCGGGCGCCCGGGATGCGGAAAACTGTCGGCCGTCGGGCCGCCGGTCGCTTCCACGGCGAGAGGCGCTCTCCGCCCCGACCCCCGGCTGCACGCCGCCGCTGCGCGCGCTCCGCCCCCGCCCGCCCTCGCCCACGCGCCCTCGCCCGCCCGCCGACCGCCCGACCGCCCCCGGACACCCCCGTCCGCCGGCCCGCCGAATCAATGGCTTCGATTATAATTCAGGAAAACGCCGAGCCGCCCCGCAGCCTGCAGGCGCCCCTCCCCCCTCGCGGCCCGGGAGGTCTCCCGACCGACCCCGTCGGCGATCTCGGTCGCCTCTCCGGACGCCCTCCGACGACGTTTCGTTTTGAAAAAATCCGCATTTCTCGCATTCGGACTCTGCAAAAGCGGATCGAAAAAAAAGTTCACGGACGCGAGGATCTCTTCGCGATGCACCGCCGCGATTCGAGAGCCCGAGCGACGATCGCGAACGCGCTCCTTCGCATCGTCGCCGCTTCGGCTCCCCGGAAACCCGCGCTCTAACGTTGGCGGTTGTAGTTTTTTTTAATTTCTTTGATGAAATGAATTCATCAAAGAAATTTACGTCTGACACTCGGCTTTTTGGATTTTATGTCGGAACGCAGAGCCCAGGAAACGTACTCTCTCGCAGTCGTCGGAGCGAGATCGATTCGTTGTAAAAGTTCAAAATTGACAAATGGTCCGGTCGAAGGAGACACGGAGGGTCGGTCGGCGTTTCGACGAGAGCGTGCAGTTCCGACGGTCGATTAGATAATAACGAGCACACGGTCGCTCGCGCGCGGAAGATTCGAAGAGTCCGCCTGCAGCTCGTCCGGCGCCCGTCGTGTGTCGGAGAACATGTTGACACTAAAAATGTTCGAAAACGAGCGACATTGACCCAGATACGTTTGATAAACCGTCCTCAACGTGCAGCGCGTTATCATGGCCGAGTCGGTTTCCTGCACGGGGCAGAAGCTGCACGAGACCCTGAGCCCGAACGTTGCGTCGGTTGCGCAACTCTCGCCGAATTATGAAACTGTCGCGATATCGTCATCGAGATCGACCGAAATTGCTTAACGACATTAATTTGGGCACTGCGGCGGGTCACGGTGACTCCTCGCGCGACGACGCCTTCGATCGCCGCCCGCCCGTCTTCTCTTCCTCCCGACTTCGCCCCGACTCGATCTGCAATTTCGCACGATCGGATCGATTTCCCTCCGCGGAGATCGGCGAGTTCAGATTTCAGTCTCTCGGTCGAGTCCAGAGGCGACCTCCGTCGCTCTCCCGGCCGCCGGGCGACGTTCCGATTGCGGAATCGTTCGACGGTCGTCTTCGACAGATCGAATGCAGAGTTGCGCGCTCTTCGCGCGGCTCGAGCGTGCACGTCGACACGTGTGCTGCCCACGCCGACGTCTTCTTAACCTTCAATTCGACCGATCATTTTTTCGAGACGTTCGCAGAGAAGATCTCGCCGAGCGCCGATTTTGATTATCATAATTGACGATATTCTGTAGGTTTTTTTGGTCACCGACGCCGTGCATGCACAATGTGCTTCATCCTCGTCAAAAATAATACTGTGCAAACACAAATACGCGCGCCTCGCACACACACGCACGTGCGTGCGCATATCGGCATGAGTAAATATCACGGTGGCCTCCGAAGTTCAGGGGCCCACAAAATTCTTCAATTTACTACGAATCGAACGGACGGAGGGCCTCAAAAAAACTCGGCCCGGCTGCAAAAAACGTAGCGATGGCCCTGCACGCGCGGACCGGTCGGGGGAGCTCTCGGCCCGATTCCGAACTTTTCTTCGTTCGACGAGAGCACTTCTCTCCTCCGATACGTAATAATAGAATTCCTCCGCTGTGGAAATATTTCCACGCGGAGAGACTCGATCGAGACGGATCGTTCCCGATCGAAATGTCGACGGAGCGGCCTCGAGCGCAATGCGCACTCTTAACTCGTTGCGTTTTCGCACATATTAGTCTAAATATTTCACCCTAACTCACCTCTCATTATGCGACACGAAAGTCGCACGCGTACGTCGCGGCAGTGACGCGATCCAATATGGGCTATCGATCGCCAGGGTCTGCGTTCTGAAAACATTTCGTGAACTTCGAAGCTCTCGTCGTTCGCGTCGCGTCGCACTCGTCGATGGAACATCACCGGAGGGACCCGAAAAGGGCATGCGAAAGCTTCGAGCTTCGTGCGAAGACGACGAAAATTAGATCGACCTGACGAAGGGCTATCGAGCGATCTGCGATAAAATGACAGCGGTTTGAGCTATTGCTGTTTGTAAACACGGCGTGCGAGCGTTATCGCCGTGTAAAATTATTCGCCGCGCGAGTACATTCTCTCGACATCATAATCATCACCGGAAAAAAATAGGCCTGTGACTGAATTTACGCGTTTGCCTGTAAACATGTTTGGATTTTTAGCGCAAGCATTTTTCGAAGAGGACTTTCCGCTTATGAAAAATTATCAATCGGCCGCGAGTCGCTGCGATTCGACGAAGGGAACGCGTCGCATTTCCGAACGGAGCCCCCGTCGAATTTTCGTCGATCGACAAAACCCTAGCATCGTGTACTGTAATTTGTTAGCCAAAAACGATAGAAACGGCGCTCCCTTTTCCGGATGACAAATGCGAACGCTCCAATTTTCTCCCGACTCGCGTTTATAACGAATGCAACTCAGTCGAGTCCTAAATTCTGGCTTCGGATAGCTATTTTTATCGGCTGCGTTGCGCATTCGAATCGCAGCGTCGAGACCGCAAAAAATGTTTTTTTTTAGAAATGGCATTCAGCGGCGAAGGAAGCGACCGAGCCTCGTCGAAAATTCAGACCGATCGTCGCTGACCAGTTTCCTCGAGTTCCCGTTAATATTTGAGACCGCTCCCCCCGACCGAGCGGCCGGTTAACAATCCATTAGATCATTCTTACGTAGCAATGACGACCTTTCTTCGCAATCTCCGATTAAACGGACTCACATATAGAGACATCTAACACAAAGCGGAGAATCGATTCGAAACGACAAACATGCACGGTGCACTGACGGAACGAACGATTGCGGTGCACTCGCGAATACGTCACGAGCTGCGAACGAAATCGGTTTTCTATTTAAAAATCGGAGCTTTCGCGCGCCCGACGAGAATAAAGCCATCTGACCTGATTGAAGATTCGATTCAACAGAACGATGACGGACGTCGGAGGAAGAAATCGAAGTTTTGATAATAAATACGTATAAAAAACGATGTTTTTTTGCACGGCTGCAAATTCAAAAGTAGCTCAAAACATATTTTGACCAAAAACTAATCTGTACAAATTGAACAATTAAAAAATGATAATTATCGCACGACAGCGAACCTTTGCGAGAAGACAGTCGGCAGTCAGTCGACACTGATAACTACTGAAATGTGCCTATATTTAGAACATAATAATACGCCAGCTTCTTAAAAAAAAAAGTATACCAAATTTATTCTACTGATCAGAAGACTTCCTTCAGTTTTCTATTTTTCTTCCTAGTTTCGATCGAAAAATGAACGCTTTCCGACGCTGTTGAAATTGATCATTTCGGAGTTTCAATTTGGAAGAAATCCCCGCGCCCGAGAATCTGCCGAGAGGCGTTCCCTCGCAGTCGACGCGGAAGGGCTGATCGGTTTGAATCAAATTTAAAACGCCATCGGGGGGCAAGAAAAGGATGCAGGAAGGCGAGTAACATGGCCGAAACAAACAAACGAGCGCACACGTGGTGGACGCGGCAACCTTCACCTTGAATACGTCTACCTGTTCTTAATGTCAAATCAAAATTTCAACACGAAAAGTGGGCGCCGCCCCTCCGTTTCGGAAAATTTCGGAACGCCGTTCTGCAGATTTCTCGGTAAGAGTGAATTCGCGCAAAACTATATCGACGAAACGGAAATGCCGCTCGGTAAAAAACTTGCGTCTCGAGCGTCGACAAAAAATCGTCGCTCACTTCCATTTTTTTGCGAAAGAATCTCTAGCGTATTCTAAATAAGATCTCGTAAAAAATCTACTGTGACAAATGTAAATATTATCTCTGCAGATTGCATACGAGATGTCGTATCCCACGGGAATATTAATGCGCGCATATTGACTCTCGTCGGCGCCCGGTCGGGAAAATTTACGTGATCACTTAATACCGTCTACCCTTCTCGGGAGTTTCTTTTTGCGTTCTCCTGTCGTTCGCGCCCGATGGAGCTTTCCGGGACAATATGGAGAACCATCACGTATGAAGTTCAAGGTAAATTTGCGCTTAATCCTTCGGGGGCAGTCCGTGCAAATGGCAAAACTCATAGCGCGCTTTAAAACGAAAGCGAGTCGACCCGACCCTTCCCTCCGACGGCGAAACTTATTTATCCGCTTTCGTCTAAAAATCTAAGATCTCTCGTCGAAGGTTATCGCATATATTTCGTCGTATGCAAAACGACGCGCGTAAGGTTCTCCGCGAGTCCTCGCAGGTAGACGACGCACGGGCGGCACGCGAGCCGCGGTTCGCCAGCGGGCCGGCAGCACATGCGTCGCTGTGCGTTAGGTTAGTACGGGGTTGGGGCCGGGAGGTCGCCGTTCGGGGGTCTGGTTCGGGTCCGGGTCCGGGTCGGGGGCGAGGACGGGGGCGGCCCGGGGGGCGGCCGGGGGGCCGCGGGCCGAGGAAGGGCGCGCCGGCGGAGCGGCTGCCGCATGGCAACACCCCCTCCCGGACTGTTTGTCGAACGTTCCGACCTCCTTTCGCCGCCGATGAATGACGGCGGACCTCTGACACGCCGTGAAAAATGACGCGCACCCGAAAGCGATCGCGACGATCTCGGAAAATACACCGATCCGGCGGACGAACGGGACGGACGTCTCCGAGGACGGGAGTCGACTCGCTCGACTCTCGCGACCGCGGCGGAGCGCGGACTCGCACTAGATCTCTTAAAAAGCATCTCGTTCATTGTAAAATGAAAAGAAATCCACGAAAATAGAGCAGACTCCCTTCCGAGGCGAGCGGACGGGACGAAGGGAGAGACTCGAGCGAGCGACTCTCGAGTGAACGAGCTTTCTCGAAATTCGAACGAATCTCATTGCAAGGTATTGTGTGCGTATTCGAGAACGATATAATTAGATTGATCCGTTTTAAAAACGTAAGAAATACTTCATATTTGTAGCAAAATAGTAAATAACGAAAATGGAAACGATATCTCCCAAGTTGCGGAAAACGTTGCAGGAGAACTGTCGGCGAAGCATGCATCCGATTTTAGAACAGGTCGCGTCAGATGTATCGCTAAATGGCCGCAATGCGCTCAAAACGAGACCCTCCGTCGGTGCGCAGGAAGCGACCGGAGAAGGAGAGAAGCCTCCGACGAAGGCTCGGCCGGTCGGTTTCGCGCGCGCGAGATCGCAGACGAGAGCTCCGCCGATGCGTTTCGAGGTGCGAGAGCCGAAATCGAATTTTCCGAAATGCGAAAGGGGAAAACTTCGAGATGCGGCGGATCCGTCCGAACTGAAAAAATGCAACGCGAACTCGAAGAGCGATCGATCTGCAGCGCGAGCAAAAAACGATCGCACACGTTTCGGCTGAGCCGCGTCGGACTGTCGAGGAACCGCATAGCATGCGAGTGATTGAACTTCGAGACGGGAACAAAGACATGCAAATCCGAACGAGCGCGCCCGAACCTCTGCAGAAAAAAGCAACCTTGACTTTTGCATCGCGACGAACCCGCCGCGGCTCTGCAGCCGAAGAGGAGGAGGAAGCTCGTTGGTCTGCAGCGCGCAGGGTGCAGCGCTGCAGATGTGCCCCGAATCGGTGTGCAAAAAACGCCGACGGAAATAGCAGAAAGCTCCAGGCGGAATGGATTCATTCTTGCCAAAGTTCAAGATCGAACGAAAACACGACGTCAGCGCGGAAAAAACTACATAACAAACTAGAAAAAAATGCGACCGGCGAACAAAAAAAGGCTTGCATTCTGCCGGCATGATGTAACGCCCGAGTCCGAAGACGCAAAAAACGCTGCACGATTGCACCTAAAAATAGTCAGTCGCCTGCACTCGCCGAAAGCTGAAAAGTCGGGCCGAGAGAGAGAGGACCCGTCGCCAGCGCTTTTCCGAGCGCCCCGTCGACTTCGAGCGCAGATTTCCGAAACGCGGAGCGAATCCAAAGAGAGAGGGGCGAGAGGCGAGAGACGAGAGACGAGAGACGAGAGACGAGAGACGAGAGACGAGGAATCGGTCGCCGGCGATCCTCGCCCTCGCGCCGGTGCAGCGTCTGCACTCGTCTCCGGAGACGCTTATTATTAGCGGGAGACGGACGGAGGCGGAGCGGAGACGAGACGAAGGAGTCGCTTACATAATACATTATTTTTATCAACAAGTCGGCGATCGCAGATAATATGGCAACGACGCGAGCAGGCCGAATGGGTGAACGACCTACTGTAATTTAGCAAACAGAAATTTGCACAGCCCGACTCTGCAGATCGACGGGCGAGAGGAAAAAAAACGCTGCGCCAGCATAACAAAATAATAAACAAGGCCGGCGATCACGTAGGCGAGAATTATCTGCAAGGCATGCGATGAATGCCATCTCGACCCGGTGCCGGTGTCGCCCGCCCCGGCGTCCGTCGGCTCCGGAGGGCGACTCCGAGGAGGGAGCGCGGCTTTCCGTCTTTGAAATGCATTCGCAGACGCGAAACTTCCGAGATATCCCCTCGACCGGACGCCGAGAGGAAATCTGCGTCCGCTCCGGGTCCTCGCGAATTTTTTTGCGCGTATGCAAACGGACGGCGCGAATCGGGCGGGGTGCCTTGACATTTCGACTGGTTTCGAATGAAAAATGCATTTCATAATACGCAAACGTAGCGATCGAATCGATCGGCAGAAAAACGACGCAAACAAAACAGGATATCGACTCGAGTTCGACGCTCCTTCGACGACGGAGAGCTGGTCGAAAATGCAAATTTGGACCGAGAGCTGCCGCGCGGATTCGAAGGTCAGATGCGAAGAGCCGAAAATGCAGCGTTGCAGCGTCGCTCCGAGGTCGCTTACGTAAGCGGTGTCATTTCAATTAGTATTCCGGCAATGCACGATGCGACTCGATTCGAAAACGAGGACGTCGGCTCCGACGGCGGCGCCCGAGCGACGGGACTCCCGCCCCCGCGCCGGGGGAGCCCCCGGGGCGCGGGGCGCTCGTCTCCCCGGCGGCGGACGCCTTTCTGCGCAATTCGGAGAAAAATAACGCGCACGCAGCTGCAAGAACGCAATTCGATGCAACCCGGCGAGTTGGAAAACATCTGCAAAATATTTGCTCAATTGATGAGTTTATATTTGAATAGGATGCACGTGTTATGCTTGCGAAAAAAAAATATGCGCGGAAAAGTTATTTTTTGCATGCTGTTTTCGAGCGATTGACGCAACACTTGCGAATTGCTCAAGGACAAGCGAGTTGCATTTCTATACAATTCTCTTTGTTACATCACCTTTTGATCCAATATTACATTTTGGAACGTCACGGCCGCCGGCGCCATCTTCCCGCGGAACCTACTTTTTTACGTCACGCTCCTTTTTATCTTGCGACCGCGCGAAGGATCTACTGCAGCGTGCGAAGCGAACGACATATCTGCCACATTTGATTCCGGGTGACTTAGCAATCCCACTGATGGGATTATCGCCAACCGTTTTCAAATGGTTTTCATAGCGAATGTGTGTTTTAAAAATGTAATCGCCGGCCATGCTTTCGATAGATTTGATCGTTCGGGGGAATGCCGATCGGAGAAAAACGCAGGTGGATTTTTAAATTAAAAATTTAACGAACCTCCCAAATCGTCAGCCCTTCCGACCCTCCCTTTCTGCGAAATCAAAAGGAAGAGCTGCAGTCTTCGACGCTTTCCCGGGCGGCGTCGGTCGCCTCGCGCGACGTCGTCCGGAAAACGTTTCGCGAGCCGAAAAGCGCGCAGAACAAAAGAACGGAAGAAAGCTCGCACTAAAGAAACGCTAATGGAAGCCTTCGAATGTATTAAAGCGCCGTTCCTCGGACACAATATTTATCCAGATGTCCGAACATAAACAGAAGCCATCGAAAAATAATTCAGATAAATGGACGATATCGCCACAAAGCCCGCAATCGAAACCGAAAATAACGCACGAGAGCGTTGACAAAAGCGCGTTTTTTGTCAGAATCTTCCGTTTCTGACGATTCAATAAACAATGGGGACGTGCGAGTGATCCGACTCTGTGGCTGTCAATTTTTCCATTATTCTCAATAAAATGGAGCAATTTATTATGAAAAAAGTAAGAAAGGGAGCTCGAAACGGAGCACACGGGTATCGGGATTTATTATTCGCGTCGGGAGTGGACGTTGAACTATATCCGTCGACGGGTTAGCCCATATCGCGAATGCGTCGTTAGTCGAGATTATTTTTTGCCAAGTGAAGTTGAATAAATTAAAGTGTCAGAACTGTATTCGTCCAATGTCATTAAAGCATAATAGAATATTTTTTGCCCGGTTGTGCGGTCAACAACTGGTTTTGCCCTTGACCTCGACTCTTCTTTTTTATCCAAATTTCCTTAGCGCGCCGATGATCTACCGACGCGGTGCAAAACCTCCAGATTGCATCATCGGAGCGCCGCCTTCCCGTCGATGCGCTCCGGAAGCTAAATATACATCATCTGTCGAAACTCGCAGGACGGGAGGAAAGCTTCGCGATCGATTCTTTTTTGCTCCTTTGAGATTTCCGGCGAACGAATTTCCTTCGAGTGAGAAAATCGACGCGGTTTTCAGAACTAGATTTTTCCGGCTCGCGTTTATGTCGGTTTGGAATTTGCAGCACCGTCCGCAAACATAGTTCGGATGGAATGCGCATTTCCCGCTCGATTTCAGGTCGAATCGGTTCGAGTCGAATTTCGCGTAACGCTCGAATCGAAATCGTTCGATGACCATATTTCATACATACATTAATGAAAATGTAGTCATTTGCGGCACAAAATTGCCATTCGAAAAGTCGTTTTCGCCATTGCACTGCGTAGTCGTCCGACCGTCGTGCGTCGTCGACGGAAGTCGGGTCTCGACCTTTCCGGAGACAGTCTTCGGAACGATCCTGGCGCGAGAGGCGAAAGGCTAGAGGGTCGCAAGAGTTACATCTTCCGGGATCTCTCGCGCATTCAAAATTGCGATCGACACGGAGGAGATGTTTCGATATTTTTATAACGACGGACGTCTCGCGGGTTCCCGATTTCGAATTTGAATTCAAAAAGATGATGCAACTTCTATCGTCGAACGTCACCGGCGTTTGCGACGTTCGCGAGCCAGCGCGGTCGAAAGGTGGCGGAGCGTCCTTTCGGCGCGAGGGGAGACCTCTCGAATCATTGTAAAACATGAGAACGATGAGATATTCATTCATAAAAGTCGAACGATGAATTGCGTACTGATAATGAGATGTTAAACGCGCAGAATGTAAACAGTGGTCTGGAGCGTGTGATTGCCCAATTGACGAGGGACACATGCTTGCCCCCGAATGTGATAAAAACGCGATACCGTAGAGGCCGCTCTTTTCCCTCCTCCGGCGGTTACATATCTTCTTCGGGCGCTCGTGCAAAAAACCGTCGCGATAAGGAAGTTATCGTTTTTCGGGGTCACGCGCGAAGAAGTCTCCGCGAATCGTAGATCGGGCGCGACGGGAAGATCGCCGCTTGCGAGAGCGCGACGTCATCGGATCGAAACACGTGGTCCATTAGAAATAGATCATGCGGAACCACGTGGTATTTCAAGGCGAGAGTCACTCACTTGTGATTTGAATGCCTTTTCTCAGGCCTGCTTCAATTTATGTCGGCCATCCTCGGAGAACCTCTCCCGACTTGACGCCCCTCTTTCGGATCACGCCAACTCTGCAATCATAAAATATACACAAACGTCAGTCAGTCGTTCCGGAAAAAACGCGCACGCATAGAACGAACGCGGCCAAATATACATTTAAAACGCCCGAACCAATCGCATGAAATTGCATACAAAATGTGACGATGGCTTCCGTATCGAACGAGCGACTTTGTGCACGAACGTACGCGCAATGCTATCACATACGATCGGGAGAGACGACCCCGGGGTTCGACACTTCGCAACCTTAACCTAAAAACCTAATATTAGAACGAACGTAATACTCCAGCCCGGTTCGTTATTCATTCGACACGTATTTTCGGATCCATTGAGAGTCAAATTATGAAGATCGGCAGGCGTCTTCGACGGAAGATCGCGTCGAAGGTTCGCCCTTTCTCGAATCGGACCGAAAAATAGTACGCATCCCTTCCGAAAAAGATCGCAGGAAGGAATGCCACCCGAGAGGCATATTCCGTCCGAGGCGGAATATACTGCACCCATAAGTACACTCGTCGGGTGAAATATGGGTTAGCGCGTTCCAGATGCACGCGAATAGCCCGATCCCTGCTAAATTACGAAACAACGCTCTTGCGCCGACGCTCCGTATTTATTCTATTATATAATATTTGAGTCTCGTCATCGTATCGGTGCTCTTTACCGAAGATAGCCATTTCGTACACATTGCCTATCTTATCTCGTATCGTTTATTAAAATAACAAAACCCAAATCAAAACATTTCGGCGATGACTAGTGGCATCCCTTCGGAAAAGCATCGTTCGTTTCGTTCTAAGTAGCTTTCCCGTATCATGCTCGATTTCGATTATATTGCACATTATACGAGATGAAACTTTTATTGGGGCGGTAGGGCAAAGTGGCTTGAACGTCTCGAAAGTGAAACTCCAACTTGCAGTCGATCGGAAAGAGACGGAGAAGCGCATCACATCTTACGCAATGTACACCGATGGGAAGCCTATTTTATTATATATTACACAACCCACGTCTTTTTTTTCGGTAGCGTTCCTAATATTCACAACGGTTATGTTGTGACCGCTTGCGATTAAATTGCGTATGATGAAAAAAATATATCAAAATGCACTTTTCGAAATCGACCGAACGCCTTCGAATTCTTCGGGCGTAGATTCGCGATCGAGTTTATTGGCATGCGTTCGGAATTCGTCGTCGATAGGCGGTTCGATGTCATGAAATAGTTATCGGATATAATCACGAAGCGTATCGACACGTTTACACTAATGCATTTGCTTACGTCGTATACGATTCGACTAATCGTATTATCTGTCAATGGTAACATTGGAATAGGCTATGTGCGAGTTCCACATTTGTCAAGGTCGACGCCGGCGCGAAGGAGATAACAATTTTCTTGCTCGTTAATTGTGATCTATTGTAATTTTGCTTTAATTTAAGAAACGCCAAGATTCCACCCCCGAGGAATATTCATGAAAAAGTGTTTACCGTCGCTATTTATTCGCAGCCCATTATCTCCGCTCGAATCGTATCGTCGGCCGTTCGAGGATCCATTTTAGGTAGCAGGACCATGAATAAATTTTCTGCATCATTTCATTTTATGCGTATTAGAGATGACACAGATATAAAGCTGTCGTAGCGCAGTAAATATCGTGACACATTTGCATTTTTATCGAGGGCCATCGGTGGAAACCGTTCGACGGCATCGAATACAATGTGACAGATTATGATGAATTAAAATGCAGAATACGCAATGGCCGAACAGAAGCGGACACCGGTCCGAGTCCCGATCTCTGCGGAGCTCCCAACTGCAGGGACCATTTCGATAGAGCGTTTTTGTTTGATATCCAACGGCGCAAAATGAAATTAGTACAAAGTCAAGATGTCGCGAATACAACCAGAACATTAAATTGGTGAGAATTCCGTTTTTTGTGTCGCCGGCAGATGTTTCTCATCGGCCAGGAGCAAGGCAGGGCCCTGACCTCCTTATGGGCATGATGGAAACGATATCACATTTGAGTGTTACAATTATCGCTCGACTCGTCGTTTTTACACACCGAAAATATTGGGGACAAAATAATGTCGTTGCAGCGACCGAGCTGAGAAAACGAAAGCTCATTTCGATATCCGATGGTTATTAAAGAAGCGAAGGTGAATGCAAATGTGTGACATAACACCATTCATAGTTTTTTAATCCACAAAGAAATTAGCAAACCTTTTCAAATTGGACGTAGGGCATACAAATATACATGTCTTAATAATGTTATAATAGTTTTTACAGCGAACCATTTAAGTTTATATTTTCGATCATAAATCAGATTCTATAAATGCGAATCGATAAATTTCCATATATCAAACTTTAAAACATTCCACGGACGAAAACTCAAATTGCATAATGTAAAAGGTTATCATCCACGACATCGTAAGTCTTCTTTCAGCTGACTCACATTCGTATTTTCTATTTCGCTTTCCATCAAAGCTGCTAGCGAGAAAGCCTTACGAATTCCGTAAAAATTAGGCAATTTCCGCAAAAAAGACTACTAACTTGCGAGGCGATTTTCCGAGATTCTACTCGCGAATTTCGCACGGCAATTATAGCCCCGTTTGACGTTATTCGAATTTAATACGGGGTGTGGATGTTCGTAGGAATGTTAAATATGCAGATTTTTCACGGATCATACTTTTCTAACTGTTATGAACGTACATCGTGTGGCATTGTAATTACGCGAGCGTTCTCGATTATCTGCACTTTAATGTGCGCTCTAATCGAAGCGCCAAAATATCATAAATTTGTTAAAAGTCATTACGTTACAGATGAAAGAATGATGATAACACGTGTTAAAATTGTATAAATATGGGTATCGCGTCATACGTAAAATTTATAATTGGCACAATGCAGTCACGCCGTAGGGAACACAAACATCTACACTTGGGAAAGTATTTTATATTTACAGTATTAGATAAAATTTTCAGATATGAAACTAACGAAGTTCACATTCGGCATTTTATTTAATATGGGTTGCAATGCCACAAAAGTCAGTAAAACACTCATTGACTCCGCAGATGCCAGTATTGCTTCCAAAAATTTAAATCGAGCATTGATAGCTTAAGGGATGAACCGGGAAACTTCGAATTTTGATAACGATGCACTAAAATCCCTAATCGGAATAAAACAGAGGAGTCATCGCAAAGACTGGAATCCCATTGGGCCAATTGAAGCTCGCCGACAAAACGAATAGGATGGGTTTTATGAGGTAGGATGGGTACCGCACGCCTTCACCGAACGCAACAAAAGCGAGCGACGAAACACGTGCTACGCCGTCTTAACGACGGATAAAAATTGTCCCTTTTTAAATGGCATTATAATTGGTAATACGGAATGGGTCATTTATGATAATACACCATGAAAAAATCAATGGCTTTCTCGAAAAGAACCCCGAAAAGAACCCCCAATTTCAACCCCTAAGCTGGGATTAACTACAAAATAAGATACTGCTTCATGATAATGTGCGCCCTTATACAACCAATTTGACATTGGATAAAATACGGGAATTAAAATAGGAAGTGTTACTCTTTTCTTTCCAAGAATTTCCACCTTTTTAAATCTACATAGTATAGCCTGATAAAAAATAAAACAATTCAAAAATGCAGCTCAAGTGGAAATGCATTTTAGAGTCGGATTGTTTTTTCCAAAAAGGAATCAAAGGAATACCAAGTGGTTTATAATTTTTATTATTAATAAATTTGAATCTTTTTTACTAAAATTATGAATACTTTCGGGTCCACCTAATATAATAAAATAGCCTTGCCAGTAAGTATACTGGTTGCTTTCTGTGTATTGCAGTGTATTTACGAATAGTAATAATAGTGAATTTCAGTATCATAAGAACTTCTGTTTTCCAGTAAAGAATGATAATTCGCGTGATTTAGGCACAATATTGTAAGTCAGTTATTCCTGTTAATATGATACAATGTTATTTATTAAATTTTCCTATCAAAGTGCCATAAATTAAGTTCACAGAATTCAGCATCATAATAGGGTACGTGCGGATCGGTACACGATGAGCGTTTATTAATATCTAACAAGTCAAACTTTTTGCGTTGACAGAATGAATATTTATAAGAATTTAAACTTTCAAACAAAAACTCCCTCCGAAGCCCAGCAAGAGATTTTTCGAAACGTAATTGAGTCAAAGCGTCGCCATAAATCTGTCGCGAGTTAGAAACGTTCGAAGGGGCGTTATTAAAATTGCAAATAATTGAAGGAAAGACAACGACACGGGCAGGAATCGCGCGGTGTATTGATTACATCGACATCCCGGCATAGAAAGTGCGCAATAGAAAAGCGCGGCCGATGCGCTGCAGAAACTTCACAAAAAATAGAAGCAGCGGGTGGTGCGCGGAAATCTTCCTCCTTGCGGATGCGAAAAGTCGCAAGAGATCTATTTTAAAACTTGAACGCACTTGAACTTGACGGGAAGACGATAATTCGAGAGACAGCCAACTCGGAAAAGAGCGATAAAAACAATGAACGATGACAATAGAAACGGCGAGGGTGCCAACCGGTGGCCGCTATTAGCGCGCCCGAATGCAATACCCTCGTCCTGACGCGGAGTCCTACGCGGGAATCCACATCAAATATGGCCGCGTCTGCGGATCATTCAAACTTGTAATTGCATCGAAAATAGAAAACGAGCACGTTTTAAAGAAAACACAGACGAGGAGCCGAAGAGAAGATCGATCCCTTCCTCGTTCGCACGCGACTGAGGTATCGGCGTTTCGATTTTCAATCATCACAATCGGTACATGCACATATTGAATTTATTCAAATTCTATCATATTTGGCGAAACAAAATGTTTGCAATTTTGTTTCGATTTTGATTAAGCGTTACGCGGCTCGATCGGTTCGATAGTATTCGACGTTCAGGGGAATCAAGTTTTAAATAGTATCTGGCATCGTTAACAATAACAAAAACGGATGACCTCCCGGAATATTTTAATCCAGACGCCATCAACAAGATGCACAGAGCGTTCTATAATCGTCGGCGACAGACAAACGTACATGCAGACATACATTCGTGCGTTATGTAAATGCGCGACAAAAAATAGCGTCTATTCATCCGACGGGAGAGGGCCGGGACACATGACATATTATTACGAGCACTTTCGACGAGTCCTCCTCGAGCGAGTGTCATCGGAGCGGCGCCGGTTTGCGATTTTTTCAAACGCTGAAAGAAAACATTCGCCGGCATCGTAGGAAATAGAAGCGCGCCCAAACTCGGACGGAATGCATGCGGACGTCGAGCGTTCGCAAAAACTGCACGACCTTTGAATCCCAAATTGTATTTTATGATCGCCGGATGAAATCTGGGTATCGTCACAGCGGCTGTTAGCAAATTTGACCCCTAACCCTGGTCTGACCGCGATTTTTTTCGTTCGTTACAAACGCGAGAGAAATTCTGTCGACCGATTGCTGCTGCGAAACATTGCTTTGCGTACTATCGGCGCAGGAACGCGCTACGCCGGATGGATGCAAAATTCGAACGAAATGAGATTATCGAATCGTCAGATGGCCAAGTCGACTTTGCATAACGCGACAACAGCAGTGAAACCGAAGCGACCGAGTGTCAGATGTGCGAATATTCTCGTTTCGCTCTCGGGTAGCGGTATCTTAGTACGAAACAGGAAAAACAACATCGAGTTTTCGGCACGCATTAAAAAAAGAGTAAATTATACAATATTACGATAGAAAAAATGTTTCGCACCGTAGAGGAGTGGCAATGCGGAAACTCGACTGGAGATTGCCCCTCGACGCGAAAACGACGGCGCGAGCGCGAGGCGGGTGCGGAGAGGCGCGCGACCCGATGGCGAGGCCGAGCCCGAGCGACTGAGACTCCTGCACGCGTCTTCCTTATCAATCGTAAAATTTTAATGAGTTAATCTATTTTCGCCATCGACGGCTCCATTCATAAACATCATCGACGAGCGCGCGCCAGATGAGCGATGCGTCTCTCGCCGGATGAATTGATTCATTACCATACTCGAAGCGGGGCTTGCATATTTTTTGCGCTCGGGATTCGTAAATAAATGTAAATATGAATCGAATGTAAATCGACATCGCAGGTAGGAAATCGCCGGGTCGTCGAACCCGAACGCGAAGATACGCGGACTCCCGATAAAGCGTTTCGCGGACTGCAGCGTTACGCTCGAAGCGACGTAAACAAACAACGACGACCCCTCCGCGGACCGTCCGTTGAAAGCTCCGCGCGAACCGAGAAGAGCTTCGGACGTCGCGCACGAGCCCGAGTCTCGTCGCGCGAAGTCGTCTTCCGCAAAAACGCAGCGAGCGACGCGCGAACCGATCCCGAGGGTTCCGCTTCGAATCGAAGGAGTCGCGGATGGCCTCGGTCGCGCGCTGCGCAAAAACGGGGAGTCGCATCGCAGCGCGGAACGCGAGCACGCGGCGGGCGCGCCGTCGAGGGCAGACGTGCATCCAGCGCGCGCATCCCCCGTCGGAGGGAAGAGTCCTGCGACTGCGTATATTTTTACTCGGACGGCGTCCGTATAGAGTTGCAGCGGGCTGGAATAGGCGATCGCGCCGACGGCGTCGCGTCGTAAAAAATGTAATAGCGCGGTGAAAAGCGGGAACGCCAGTGTGGCGAAATTATTTCGGAACGCCGACGGACGACGTCGCAGCGCGCGCGTGTGCGTGCGCGTGCATGCGCGTGCGCGCGCGCGCGAGTGTGCGTCGCCTCTCCGTGTCGGTGCGCGCGATAAGCGCCGCGGTGGTGTGCGCGCTGCCGTAACATTCGCGCGCAACTTTTCCGAGGCCCGCGCTCGCATCGAGTCCACATAATCTGACATCCGCGGCGCCCAGGGGCGGAGTGCGATCCGCGCCGAATGCGAAGATGCAATCGACGCAAAAAAAAAAACGCACACTCGGCGACGCTCGTTTCGCGCGTCGCCCTCTCGGCTCGCCTCTCTCCTCCGAGGGCGGAGCCCCGAGGGTCGCTCCCGGAGCGCCGCGAAACGGGAGAGGCGGCGCGCGCGATATCGAAACGGACGAGCCGGCGTCGACATTGACCTCGGCCGCGCTGCACTCGGAGCGCAGCTCGCGGCGCGTCGCGCGACCGCCGAGTCGCGAAGGCGGAAGCGCGCGAGTCGCGATTCGACTACCGCCCTGGTGGCCTTGCAATGGTGCGAGCGGGGCATTACCCCCGGCACCGCTGACCCTGGCGTGTGCACGGTGCCGGTGCCGGTGCCGGCGAGCACACCGCGGCGCCGCGCACACACGCGCGCACACACTCGCGCGCGCACACACGCACACGCGCGCACCTCTAGCGCTAAATATACTTATGTAGGTCAGAGCGGAGCAAGTCGCGGCCCGCGAACCGCCGACCTTCGGGACTCGCCCCGTCGCCCCGTCGGCGTCTCGTTCGGGAGAGGCGTTCGTTAACAACAAAAAAAAAACAATAATACAAAAACGACACGACGAGCCCTGCTAGCCGAAAATTCGCCGAATTCGCAATTTACAAATGTATGTACGGCGCGATTCGGAGTGTTAATGTGTAATACGCATTCGCTACGTTTGCGACGGCCGTGTGTGCGTTCGCGTAACCGTTATGCAAAAAAGCTGCTGCATTTTTGTGCGAACGTATTGACATTTACATTACGTAAACTCTCGCGGGACTAAATTTAAAACGGATCCTCGACTTGATCATCCGAACGGCATTTTTTTCATAATTGGAGTTAATTATTGTATTGATAATTGAAAATATTACGAGAGCAGCCGAAGTCGAAAAGTCCCGTCGGGATCGAGGAGAGCTGAGTCTCGCCTGCGGGACCCGGAAGGAAAGAGACGAAGGATCGACGCTTTTTTTGCGTTTTTCGAGAGTCGATTACAATTGATCTACGCCACCGGACGATCGAGTCATCGACGAAAATGTTCCAGTGGCAGGAACGCAGGGAAAGAAATGCGAAACGCCATCTCGAGGGAAGAGACGAGCCAAAGAAGACGCGACGTCGGAGAAGAACGAGTAATTCGTCGGGGAGCGAATTTTCGCGGATTCATCGGGACGGCGGGTCATGTCGAAATGAGATAATATAACGAGCGGTGCTGAAATACGAAACTGATCGGCTCGGAGAGGAAGCGGAGGAGCGGGGCTATTTGCGGCGCCGCCCTCGGCCCGAAGCGCACTCGACGGGCTGTCGTCGAGAAGACGGCATTCGCGGGATGCGGAGGTCTCTCAGACCGGTTCTCATCATTTTTGCGAGCCGATGCTGAAACGAGTCCCCGTAAAAAAAACCCTCCCCGCGGACGCGTTTCGTACTTCGTTCTCGAGTAATATTGATGGTTTCGCAAAACAAATACTAAAAAAATCGGTGCGGATCGAGCGTATTTAGAATAAGTATGAAATGTCGCCAATTTGTTAAACTAAAATCAAAAAATGACCGAACAGTTCCGGCCGCAACGCTGGGCCGTCGTCAAAGAGGGAAGTCGAAATGAAAATGAAAAGTCATATTATCAAATCGGGGGAAATTCGAAAGCTCCGGCATGCGCTTTTGTCTCGCACGAAATGTACGAGTTCTCGGAAAACGGGACGTCATCGCAGGAAGAGGGGGACGTCGCTGCCGGGAAGCGCGAACTGCACGTCGAAAGCGCTCGACGACGGCGATGTTTTTGTTTTCGTTGATCGCTGACGATGAGCTCGGAGGTGAGATTCCCTCGCTCTGCGTGCCGACGCTACCTGACTGACGCGGATCGAATCGATCGAGGAGGTTCCTTTCCTCGCGGCGCTTTCTCGCGAATTGAAACGTATTCCCTATGGCGCCGGCCGTCGATTCTGCGATATTCCCGATCGACACGATTATAAAAATCGAATCGGCAACGCGGAAACGGAACCTCGGCTCCGAAACGCACTCGTCGCGCGTTCGGAGCCGACGGCCTTAATTCGCGTTTCGGGATAGTCCAGAATAGAAAAAAATTAGGTCGCGACACAAATATTTGTCTCGCGCTGCGCCCCGTCGGAGGGAGACCGTCCGCGCGGAGAGACGATCGGGACGCTCTCCCGAATCGAGCGTAGGCTCCGACGTTCCGATATTCGCCTCTTCGATCGAACGAAAGAACGCAAAAGTCTGCGTGCAAAAATACCCAGGAGGCGGCGTTCGGAGATTCGATCTCGTCGGAAGCGGCGTCAGGTGAATCTCCCGAGCGTCTCGTTCTTTACACGCTTTTCCCATTTAGCCCCGCCGACTGGGGATTTCGTATATTTTTTTATCAGAAGTCCTCTCCGTCGTCGCTCGACGGCGGACGGGCCGACGGGCGACGTGCGAAAGCGAAGAGGGCGAAATTGCCGAGTCGCAGTCGAAAAATGGCCAAATTCGACGACACAATAACGGTGCGAATTTATGCGCCGCCGCCGCCCAACGGCGTCGTGTCTACGGGGCGGCCTTGGGAAGCGAATTTCTACAAATTGGGTTATTGTACCAGAGGGCGGAGGGTGAGGCCGCCCTCCGCCCGAGTCCGCCCCGTTCCACTCCGCCCCGCCGCCGACTTCGCCGCCCCCGCCGCCGCGCGTCTGAGAGCGCCCGCGTAACCGCCCCGACTTGCAACCTCTCTGCGAAACGGGTACCGTTCGAACTTTTCCCTTTTAAATTTTATTTCCGTAATTTCGACGATCCGATTCGGGAGTCGTTGTGCGATCGGAATCGAACAAAGGAGGGATCCCTCGCAGTTGCAGACGTCGAGGTCGCTGTGCGGTTAGAAATTTTGCGTAGTTCGCATGTTAACAGAGTGAATTACGGTCCGTTCGGCACTCGAACGGATCGAGCTATCGCTCCCGCGGGACTCCTGCCGCCTCGCCGCGGTCCTCCCGACGGAGAGCGGAAGGCGATCTCGGAGCTCGCCTGCGAATCGCGCCGTCGAATTAGAGCCGTCGAACTGTGGGAACGCTCGACGGAGCCGCAGACGAAAGAAAAGACTATTACCTGAACTGGCATCGAAAATTAATATATTTTGTTTTGCGATTCTTACGCGTCGGTGGTACGCAGAAAATTCGAGGAAGATGGATTTATTCGAAGATTTAATTTCAAAAGTTTCATTTGTGAAAGTGCGCGTCCCGAAGGACGATGCGTCGATTCGAATATACATTTTTGCGACGACGATGCGTCCCGATCGCGGAACGTCGAGCTGTCGATGCGGCAAAAAGTTGCCAGATTCGCAGGAGACACGTTCGAGGGGGCGAATTGACGTATTGCCTCTGCGAACGAGGGATTTGAATATCCCCGGGCCGTCGGTCGCAATAACGATAAGCGATCGGTCACAGTGGAAGTAATCCGCGAACTTTTCCATTATCCGGCGGACGGAGGCGAAAAATGTCGACCCAGGAAAATCGTCAGCGAAATAGAAATAAACTCGGAAGAAAATCGCACCGGACGGAACGGGCCGCGGACGTCTCTTCCGCGTCGAGAGAAAAGCTCCGCGTTTGCGAAACGACGTCCCCTATTCCGACGGAAATAAACAATCCACGAGATGCGACGGAAAAGCTCCGAAGCCCCAAACTCATTATTTCATAAATTGGCACCGGATAACGACCCCTTTGCTGAAATATCGAAATAAAAATGAGTGAAAATCATAAACGCGCCGAAAAAGAATTACACGTTCTATTATTACTGTTAAAATTTCAACAGGTAGAACTTTCCTCGGTGAAACCTTTGGATCGCTGAAAACGTTCAATTGGATAAAAATACATTTGAGTTCGATTCGTCGATCCCTTTAAATTTAAAAAAAAATTACAACGAAAAACTCTTCTCAACTGATATTTTAGTCAATCCTGAAAAACGTATTTTCCGGGGTCCACAGCTAATAATGAATTAATAACTAATCAGCATTAATTCAATATAACTTGAAACGTTCAATTCGACTGTAGGAGGTTAAATAAAAAACAATTGGAAATTTAAATATTGGCACATTGAAATCGCCGATTGCGTTGCAATATTATTAGAAAATTCATGAATTTTTAATTAATCGACAAATCGAACAGTTGATAATGTCGAATAGTTTCTTTTCCAAAATTATCTGCTTCAATATATTTCCATATGTGGAAAACGACGCTATCGTAATACAAAAATCTCTCATCGCCAGGAAACTATACGTCCGATAGTCTGCCGCAATTATGTTGTTGAGATTGAAACAAAAATTAGCTATCTAGAATGAAGTTGCGCGTGAACGGAAAGACACCCTCAGTTGGTATAGGAGCGAATCCGGGATGCACTCAAGCATCGCGTATGTCTTCACCGTAGCCCGGCAACGCCCTAGCGAGGAAAGGAGGGACAGGACTCTTTGCACTCCAGAAAGCCCTTTCTAGTAGAATCAAAAGGTCGTCTAGAGTAGTTTTCCACTGTCTTCAGAAGAAAATTACTCAGTCCTTACAAATCTCTCACACTCCCTATCGAGACGATCGCGAAAGCGTTCGTCAATACGTTCATTCAGGATACCCGCTGGATGAGCGTTTGAAATTAAAATCGGTGATAATGCTACCTTATATATCGAGCGAATGAGGAGGTAAATGTATGATACAGACGTGATAGATTCCTGTGAATTAATATTGAAGAGGTCCATAGTTCTGCATGATGATGATGATACATATATTGAAAAATGAAAACCATACAAAATTAGCGAATATTTTCAACTGACGACGAGACTATTTTCATCCCTTTGCCATTTTATTAATAAGTAAATTCTTATAGGTGCTAATTTATATCGAATCCTGATTCAACAATTAAATAAAGATGAAAGAAGATCCGGAAGAAAGAAAGTCGTTTTCATTAATGATAATGAAATTCAGATTTATGACCTTCCAAGAGAAGTAAACAAGTTTTTTAGCCAATAAAATTTGGATTCGACCTTTATTATTAAAACTTGATGAAGACGCTCCATCGTCGAATGGATGTATTTTTTTATTTATCACAAAGAACATCCGATTAAATTGGCATTAAAAATTAGCGATCCGTTGCTACGAAAAACGAATGTATTTTAAAATCATCCCCAAACACAATAAAACAACCAAACATCCATAGCATAATGTGTTGAGACATTAATTTCTTAGATTTTCGATTCTCCCCAAAAAAAGCTCATCGGAATAAATAGATTTAATTTGAATGCATTCAGGCGGTCACGCTTTGTGGCGATTTTTAGAGAAGTGAACGGCGCATTGTAGGGCGCCCGTAACTTTTTTGACATGCAATTAGCATTACATTCACTTCTCCGATACCTGTTTACGAATGAATATGCATTTTTTTCTATGCTTCAATGCCCAATGCACTTATATAAATTCTATTTTTCCGCATTTCGTTCGATGACCCCAAAACTGTTGTTGATCTTGGCTTTTATGCTCACTGCCATACAAAAAACGCTTGAGTTATGAGAAAATTATTTATGTAATACGTAACGATGCCAGATAAATTATCCTAGCATTTTACTGAGAATTGCTTTAATTGTCGACACTGCGACGAAAAAAATGCAACGCAATCGCTGAATAAATATTTTCACAAGATACGTGGGTGCTACAATATAGCACGGAGATGAAATCATCTCCACAGACGGGGATCTTTGATGTAATGAATAATAGGAAAATGCAGCATTGTTTATAGACTATTTTTAGATGTTTCTTGGATCGATGGCAAGAAGGAGTTGAGACGCAATTAATGTGCTCTACGATGCGGCGAAAATAATTTACGATTCAGAAAATCTACAAATATTTTAACTGACGATTCACGTGCCACAATCCAAAGAACACGCATTAAACAAAAACAATATAGCAAAATTTCTACTCGCCGAAACAACTTCAACTGTTGTGCTTCATTTTATGATAGCACGAATACTGATTTTATTCGAAAAATTTATGAAATAAACGAGCATTCAAATATAAATAGTCGAGGATATTTAAAAAAAAAACACCGACAGATGAAGCAACCAAAGTAAATTTATTGGAAAGAGCTTTTGGCATAAAACAAAATTCAGACAACGACAGAACGGATAGAAAATATTACATTTTATCATTAAAATCATAAAAAAAGACCTAGATTTCAACAATTGGAGTTATATTTTTTTTAAATGAAGATTCTTCCACTAAAATAAGCACAAAATTTAAATAAGAACCCAAATGCTTCTTATTAAAATAAATTAAAAAATAGAGCATAGAACTCAAGTTACAATAGATTTTTATTGAAAATTGAAAATCAATATTTTGTACAAGTTCTATGTTTTATACAGCACAAACTCGCACAGTACAATTTTTTTTTAGTAATCGAATAACCATATTATCTTAGAGCTTTAAGCGTCTATCAGGTCAGTTCAAAAGTTCGTGCGCATTTTTGGTATAATTTTAAATAATGTAAATAAAACACAATTTAACATAACTTGTCGAAATTTATCCTCGCTTGACTAATGTATTAATCAATCTGTCACTAATTTTCGTAAACATCGGACGCATATTAGTACCCATAAAAAAATGAAAAACGTCAATCAATACAAATGTGCTATGTTATATTTTCGCATGGTGATCATATTATCAGTGTAAGGACTAGAGAATCCAAGCCCGGGATCCCGGACAGTTTTAAGTGCTCATGAATCCCGAGATTAGTAAATGTTATCTCGAAAAATTCGGGATTTAAATGTATACATATATACAGTACATATATGTTTTTCAAATTGTTGTATTATACTTTCCCTACCGGTGGTGTATTTACTACACCTCGACTCTAATAATAGGAATATCGATATGAAATATAATAGACACGGGATTCTGAATTTTTGTATTCCTCCGTAATATAATTACGAATCACATCAAAGTATTATAGTATATACGTAGTCATCTGCAGCGACATAAATATTTTTTAGGGAAATCGGGAATTTTCCTGTGATTGAAAGTTGGAGAAAGCAGCATTTATGATGAACCCCATTCAGGACGTCCTATTAATTTTGATAATGATGTTTTTAAAAATATTGTTGAGTCAAAGCCACAATTAACAGTGGATCAGATCGCAAAAAAGGTTGGATTATCATAACGTCACAAGAAAAAGACAGTGGACAGATAAAGATTAGCAGTCAATTCCAACAGCAAAAGTGTCTTTACATCTTAAAAATAAACTTTTTAAGTCTTTGGTGGGATATGTATGGTGTGATTTATTATGAACTGTTTGAACCAAATCAAACCATTAATGCAGATGTTTACACTTAGATTTGATTAAAGAACGCCCGCGATTGGTGAATATCAAGAAAAAGTTGTACAAAAGCAAAATGGACTTTCAAATTTTTTTGACTCAAAACCAGTGTCTTTCTACGGCAATGGAATTAAAAAGCATTATCAAATAAAAGCAAATATCATTGATTATAATGTTAAATCGTGTTTTATTTAAACTATTTAAATATTTCCCAAAAATGCGCACGAATTTTTGGACTGACCTGATGCGTACTAAAATAATCATCAAGCTGTTAGCTTCCAAATCCCGATCGGCTCTTATTTATGAGCTCAAACATCTAAGCTTGAAAATTCTATACGTTTCTTCAATCGCTTTTATAACACTAGCAGAAGCGCAAAATGCGGCAATGACCACCAAAAACGGAATAAATCTAAAATTAGGTTAGTGTTAATAGGTTATCAATGTTTTTAAGAGCATCAACCAATTAAACACGCTTCATACTGAAAAATAAGCTTCATTTTAAGACCTAATAAATATGTAGACTATTATGGATATATAAAAAAGCCTACAAGACACAAATGAAAAGATATTCAGCATTTAATAAACAAGCATGATAACCAAGTTCCATTAAATAAACGAATATGTTTCCGGAAGAAATAAGTTTTCTAGTAATAAATTGACAATTTAAACTTGCACACATGCGGTGTGCAATGTGCATGCATAGTTAGACATCATTGTCCGGACTAAGAGAGGTTTTATTGAACAATGGGCTCAGATTCATTCAATCAAAAAATAGGTGTACTTTACAGAAACAAAATTTGGTAAATAGATCTAAATTTATAGAATTAGTAGTAGAAGATTATTAAACTGTAAAAATCTAGCTGTGAAAAAATTAGATAGTGAAATTAGTGACAATAACATTTTTAGCACCCCTTAAAATTCGTTTTTATTCGAGCTTTTGCCGCTCTTCAATTATTGGTACGACGATGGCAATGATTATTGTATTCGTGATTTATTTTGTGTTTATGTATAACATGTAGGATTCTGAACAACGGCAGTTACGTCGTAATCTCGTCTCTGAAGAAAACATGCACCCTAATGCTTTGTATTTTAAATGCTTTATGTAATCCGAGCCAGCATCCATATAAAATATGCTGCGAGGGAAAAACGTTTAATTATAACAGAGTAAAAATTCTGAGGCACCGTGAATACGATCGTGGAAATCATTTTTCTTTTTGTGGAAACTTGAGATTACTTGATTATAATTTATCACCTCAGAACGCTTCAATAAAAATGTTTCTTTGTGTGGATTTAAAGTATTTGGCGTAAATCCTAGAAAAATTTCGTTGAAATTAAATTGTATTGTTAGCTGTGTTAGCGTCGGACTTGAGAAGAAACTCAATTATTGTTTTCTGTTTAAGTGTTCCCTTCCGTTTTGTACTTGTCAAATTATGTATAGTCTTTAAGCTTAAAAGTTATATTGAGTCACATTCTTTTTGTATTTCAAACCGCTTATTAGCAACTTCCATAAAAACAAAAAAACTTCAGATTGAAATGGACCAATTTTACTATTAACATCAATCTCAGCCTGATAATCTTAGCTTCTAATCGCTTCTGTATTTTTTTCTGCAATAAAATTAATAATCATTATCATATGAAATGAGCTATTGTCCGTTTTATGTACTTAAGTGTTTCTATTACACTATTGTCCATTAGTTATATGATTGGCGTAGATATAAAAATGTTATTGTCTTTTACTAAAACCATACAAATACAAAGAATCAATATCACAATGTAGTCTTATGCATTTGTTTCAGATCTGAAGTAATGTAGGAATACCGTATTATTAATGCAAACTATAATAATCAAATAATCTGACAAACGAAACCACAAAGGACCGATAGATAACTGTTTCAAATTCTCAAAGGTTTACATGATCATGGATGTTCATATTTTTTAAAGTCTAATGGAAATGGTTTGCTGGAATACAACAGCCGCAGGTAGGATAAGAACGAATCTATAATCGTATTGCGAAATTTAAATCCTATTTCAATTATTATTGCAAATCCAATCACTCATGAGCGACCCTATCTGACTTTATAAATTATTAGACATTTTCAAAACCCAGGGAATCAAACCAAGCCAAACAAAAGCACCAATCAATATTTTGCCCAATATAATATTTCAGAAGAAAAATAATTAGAAAAATCCACCCAATTGACAGGATATCCAACATAATGCACAAATGCAAAAATAAATCAGCAATAGTGATATCGTATCTAATTCTGATCATGTAAACAAAGCTGAAGCTATTTTGCTACTGAAGGGCATGATGATCAATGGGTTAAGGATCGTATCATCGTACCGCCAAACAGACTACATGATGATTAATCAAAAGACTGATTGATAAGTTATGGCATTCGTACTACTTGAGTTAGCAGTCTGAGATATTTAACAAACATATTTTTCTAAATTTTGCATATTGGTAAATCTAATTAAAAATTTAACTCGGTGTAGCCGATCTTTTGAAGTCAGAGTGGAGCAATTAAAAAATCGGCCCGCTCCAATCCCGTTTATTACATCCTAAGCGGTTGTTCATTACTCATTTCCGGATTTAGTGACACGTTTACCCTGTCTGAAATTCCCCAACCCGAATTGCGCCACAACAGACGGCTATAAAAAGAGTAGACTGTTTTTTTCTTCGACAAAAAAGTTCCTTTAACGATTTCAAGCAACCGGAGATCGGATAATCGAGAGCCTATCATATCGGTAATTTCAATCGGTGCTTAGATGTATGCGAATATTTCGAGGAATAAATTGGTCTAAACTATTTTTGGACATGTCTAATTACGCTGCCGAGTCAAAAGCGAACTGAAAACCCGAGGAAACGTGTTCCTTATAAATATTCAATATCGAAAACATTCAATGTAACCAAAGGCAAAATATTATTTTCGACAACAGCGGCGGAGGCATAACTCTTTCGATAACACATTGTGGGATTAGAATACGGAATTTTCAAAGGGCGGCCAAAATTTTAGTTAACCCCTCACGTTTGAGAACCGATTACGGGATAAACTCGGAGCCAAAATTCACCTTTGAATCAGTTCGGAAAGTGGCCTTAGATCAATGTAGGTTTTGTATTTATTCGGAAATTACTTTTGGCTTAAGCCTTTGAAGCAGTTTCCTTTGCGGGGCGGCGACGGAGCGGCGCGGGCCCCAGTCAGGGGGCGGAGGCGGCCTTGCGGCGCTACGTCACCGGCTTCCAGGATTGTCGTCAGGGCAACGCGCCGAGTCCCCAGGTATCCTCCCAGGTGCGATCGCTACCATCCACATACGCCAATTTCGCTTTTCCGAATCGATAGATAGCCGGGCTAGACGATGACGCCAGTTTCCGGCGTCGGCGTCGACGGCGGCGTCGCGCGTCATCCCCGTCGAGTGCAAGTGACACTTTCCCCGGCAACGAAATCGATTTTCACGGTGAAAGGTGGCCTCGTATACATTTCAACCCGTCAAAAGTCGACAAGACATTCTCGAAAAGGAGGGGAACGGGGCTTTTGCGTCTCCTGTGGGATTCTACGCGGTTCCGCACAAAAGTGAAAGTTTTCAATCGCGCAGGAGATAATTGTCTCTGCGAAGAGCTTGCACAAAAATAACGACTCCGCGATACGAATCCGATATCCGTTCCGACATATTTGATATCAAACATCTCTCCTTTCAATATCGAACAATCTGCAAATAAGTGTTCGAAGAATATATTCCTGCGGCTCCCGTCATATTAGTATTTCCGACGACGTTCGGGATAGAGATATATATTTCGATACGGCATCGTTTTTTCGCCCGGAAACTATCCACCCAGACATCCACGCGGACTGCAAAACAAAACTCAAACAAAACGAGATAAAGAGGTTCCCACTCATAAAAAGTGTTCCGACTTCGCGCAGACTGTAAGATGATATTCGTCCTTCAACTTGGGGTGTTTCCTCCCGGGGGGTCGGCCGCCCAGGGTCGGCGGGAGCGGGGCGGAACGCCCACGCGCCGCCTGCACCGCACCCCCTCAGTCCCCAGCCTCCGAACCTCGGCCCCCAGCC
The DNA here is from genome assembly GCA_008973525.1 of Stenopsyche tienmushanensis. NCBI lineage: Eukaryota > Metazoa > Arthropoda > Insecta > Trichoptera > Stenopsychidae > Stenopsyche > Stenopsyche tienmushanensis. The sequence goes on along the minus strand of WACJ01000162.1, from coordinate 360,196 downwards.
GCGGCCCCCGACCTCGGCCCCCAGCCTCCGTCCCCGGTCTCCCGCCCCCGGCCCCCTAGCAACCCTCACACCCATCCAGACGCGCTGCTTTTCGCAAGTATTTGCGGTCGCGTAATTATATTTGTCTATGAGAAATACGCACAAACAAAATTACTCTCGGATTTGACAACACCAATGATGAATTAAATGGGAAGCAGACTCGATCGAAGCGCTCTTCCCTTATTTCCCTTGATCCCATTGATATTCGCTTCTTTCCGATCGGAGGCTGAACGCACACATCGAAAACACGAACGCACACTCACCAAGCGACAGATGAAAAGGCCGATTACGAAGCCTATTTTAAGAGTAGCCGGGAAGATGCACGCATTTATTAGAAATAAAAACGACTCGCACAAAAATTAACAATGAATATTTCGGTTCGGGTCTACCCGGAAATTGGGATGTGACCCGGTTATCGAGAGGTTGCCGACTCGCATCCGCCCTCGCAAAACCGCCCCCCCCCCGGCCGGCCGGCGACGACCTTGAGTTCGTCAGGAAGACTCCTTTGTCTACCTCGTCAAAAAGACGAATGAGAGCGCAAAAAAATTATAAAAAGCCATCCCGACACCGCCGATCGTCTTACAATCGTGGCGAAAAACGGCGACAAATTTTTGCTATGCTTTTCCGGCGATATCGCCCATCCCCGCGTTCAAGATTTATTAAAAGATCCTCCAGGTAGATTAAGAATATATACGGGCAGGTCAGACGGAAAAATTGCCGACATTATCGGTCATTTTCTTAGAAGGTTTCATACGAATAGATATCGTCGGCGAAATCTATTACGGATCACCTATAACGTTGTACTTGTCCAGAAATAAGATTTACAGCGTTCTTCATGCACGGTGCGATTAAAACCTGATTTATTCTTAAGCTCCTACATCTTATCACAGATGAGATCAATTTCCTTAAAAATATTGATGTCATTTTATTCCGCACTCTGACAAATTTACATAAGCGAATTATTCGGTGATCTCATTATGCATCCAGGTCTTATCTATATTTAGTGCGATGTCGTTATGGAGTTAATTTTTGCTATTTGCGTAATGATGTGCTTTTCAATATAAAGCTTCGGACGATATATCTCCCACATTGTCCACCGATTTGGACCACTTCTTGTATGTATGATACATGAACGCAATTTGCATAAGCAAATATCTATTTATACGTATTACCAATTTAGACAGAAATTCAACACGAGACGCCACTCGGGGCTTTTTTAAATTTCATTCAAAAATAATCCGCAACCAGAGAGTCGACTCTCGCTCATATACACATAAAGTAATGGGCGTACGCCTCGAGTTTTCCCTCTAAGTTTATTTTCTCCCCGCAAGTTGAAAAACTACCCGAGCCGTGGGAATCCGAGGCTTTAAATTCGTAGTAAGTCGTAAATGAAAGTCTAACCGGTAAACAGTGGTGTTTTACAAACTTTCGTCCGATAGTGCCACTTTTATGGGAGCAATAACGAATGTGTTACTTAATCTCGTAATACGCCCTGAACGTTATCGCGCCGATGACATTTTACCGTTCGAATGAAATCTGCCTCGAGATGAAATTCCAATTAAGTTTTTCCATCTTTTTCCGGCCCTAATTGCGGATCTGCGTATGTGCGTTCGAAGCTATCTTTTTATCCGGAGGTAAAAGACGAGATGGTAGAAATTCGCATGTCAAGCAAATAGACAAATTTATACCCCGGGCTGGAAAAGGCCAAGGTCTTTATATAGGCCAAGGACGCCTTTCGGTGTCTCTTATAAATTATTCACGTTATACATATATATATTTATTTGTATTTATATATAAACTTGTATAAATTTATACAATCATTTTGAAGCAAATATATTTTCTTCGTTAAACAGTATATTTTCTAATTAAGTCCGCTGTAACGCAGTGACTCGGCTAAAATGGAGATAAATATTCAAAAAGACAGACAGGTGAAAAAGCGGACGAAAAAATGAACGAAGTAACATCAAATGAAGGAAAAAGCTTTACATAGCTGGCAAGGTCGTCAGTAATATTGTTATTTTTATTACTTTTAAAACAGCTTTAAAGAGGCACATATTCAACACCATTTACCTTTTAAGATAAAGTACAGGGGGGGAGAATTACTCATTCCTCGTGTAATTGAAAATAATGCTCACAATTATATACAGAATAATTAATATCATAATAATGCTTAAAATACTACCATACTAAAAGGAAAACTGGTTGAATTTTCATGACCTTAGATTACGGAGAGCCTTCATTATCCAAGTCCTCGCACTTACGCAGCACGTGCCATTTTGTAGATGAAAAACGAAAGAGTATCCTGCCTCCCAAACTCGTTCCCCGACGATGATAAAATACATGATTTTTTCCCAGCAAAGTGCTTTATTTAAAATTATCAATAGCATTTATTATGTAAAACAAGTCTTTGTTATAAAGCAAAAATACTTTGCGACCTTATGTAATACTCTCCATGGAATATTTATTGATTTTCATAATAGTATTAATCTCGTTACATTTTGAGAACTTGTTGAAACAATTCACCCCGAACAAATACGCTGCACTTGAATTAAAATTGCCATTAATGTTAATCTATTTGGACAGATGTTCAAACTCAGATGTTTATGTATAAATTTGTAAATATATACTCCGTATATAACGTTTGTGTTTAGGGTCAAGTGATTGCAAATATGAATATTACACAATGAGTACGCTTGCAATAATCAAAACAAAATACAAAACTATTAACGAGATATCATCATTCGTTATTAATACATATTCTCAATACATCAAAGCAACCGACATGAGATTAAAATGAACTTTTACTTGCATACCAATTTATATCGAGATACGGTTCAAGAAACGCGTATTTTTTGTCAGTTTCAGAAAACGAGAGTTGTAAATTTATTGTTATTGTTTTGAATTGTTATTACCATTATTTGTAAACAATTAATGAACGAAATCTAAACAATGCTACTAGTATCAGGTCAGTCTAAAAGTTCATGCGCATTTTTGGAAAATCTTTAAATAGTGTAAATAAAACACAATTTGACATTTTAATCAATAATATATTTTCTCCTCTATATAGTATTTTTCGCCAACTCACAGATAGCATTTTAGTTCCATCTTTTCTTAGAAAGATACTGGTTTTAATGCAAAAAAATACTTGAAAGTCCATTTTGTACATCCTGTTTAAAATTTAACTTTTTCCCTGGTAAAAAAATTGTTAAGCGCAAAATAAGCGAAAATCACTTTGGGCAATATCCGGGGAGAAAGCAGGATGCGGCAAAAGCTCCAAATTAAATTCACTAATTTTTTGCAGCGTTGTTCGAGCCGTATGCAGTTTAGCGTTATATCATGATGAAACAACACTTTCTTGATATTCACCAATCGCAGGAGTTTTTTTGAAATTTAATTTTAAGTTCAAACAACACTGTAAACATCTGCATTAATAGTTTGATATGGTTCTAATAGTTCATAATAAATCACACCATACATATCCCAACAAACACTTAAAATGTCAAACTGTGTTTTATTTACACTATTTAAAAATGTCTCAAAAATGCGCACGAACTTTTGGACTGACCTGATAGAATCATATCCTTGTTAAAAATCCTAAACAATAAAAACATTAGTTTTAAGCGTGTGAAATAAAACAACATATTTGCAAGATATTATACAATATTTTCCGATTTCTCTAATATTATGCACTTGACGCAATCAATTGATGCGGGCGACGGCAGAAATGAAAGTGAAAACTCTTTCGTTTTCATGAACTTTCGATTTTATTTACGTTCCCTTTATTTATCACAATTGACAATATTTTTCATAAATAACCTTCGCCTTCTAATGAGTTATTTAAAAAATATATTTAAATTACACAAGCAATAAATATATTTTCTAACGGGAGATCTTATTCATTTAACAAATGCTTAAAATTAAAGATGACAAACGTCGGTGTGTAAATTTGCAATAAAAATCGTTTCATCGGAATTATTACATCGTAAAAATACATGTTTTTTTTTTGGGTCACAAAAAAAAGTTGTCATTCCGAATAAAAGCTAAATTTTACCAAGAACGACAATTTCATCATCCGTTACAAATTACTGCAATTTTAATCATGTAAAGGGGATGCAAATTAATGGCCATCGAGTTGTAATTTGATCAAATTATCCAGCTCTGCATATTTATGTTTAGATTGAGAAAATGATGAGACCCAAATTGATTGTTTTTTGATTTAATACATTAAATTAAAGATAGGAAATATTCGATAAGTAAACAATCTTTCTATGTGGCCTATTATTTTTAACAAGTATTTCTGTTCGTCCTGTATATTTTATTGCGTAAAATACTTATACATATTTATATAAACCTTAATACAGTACATGGCTCTTCTCCTTTATTTTTTCATACGGCATTGGATGTATTTGACATCGGAAAAAATGCTATTATTTCATCGTTTGTGGAGAGTATATTTATGTTTATGTAAATTGTACGAAAACAATACGGGAAATACACCAAGTCCCGGCAAGGTTATCGCGGAATCGAAATCTTCATAGAAACGAAACGATCTATTGTAGTTCTTCGCGAACTGAACTCGAAATGGGCTAATGATTCTAGATATCTTGGGCTCGATCTATTATAATAAATTTAAGTTAGAAATTTTATAATTTGGTCCACAATTTCGAGTCGCCATTGCAATTTATCACGAGCGGAAAAGCGAGCAGAATTTTTCCGAGCGCCGTCCTCTTTTCGTACCGTTACTTTGACAAATAACATTGCGTTCGACCCAAAGAATGAAAAAAAGCATTTGAGCGCACCACTTTCTGTGATACAACTATTGAAGGATAAAAATGTATGAATGAAATGCCATTAGAGCAAAATATTATTCCCCCTCATAGAAAAATTATGCGTAATAAAAGTCTCGGCCTGAGAAAAGCTTTGACCGTTAAAAATGTATGGCGGTGATTTTATCAGCCAACAAATTAATGTAGCTATCGTATGTATACAAAAAAGTTCTAGTTTATACATAAATAAAACAGTGCTCAGGTTTTATAATAACGGCAATTAAAAGTGTTACGAAAACCCCAAATTACACATTCTCGCACGGCATGCGAAATTGATTTATGCCCAACAGTATAAGCTTTCTGCTACGTCGTATGTCATCAGAAATTCAAATTACTATTGGATCATAACTTTGTTTCGACATAGTGGTTAGAGATGAAAAAATACTGTGCTTGTACAAATTGGAGCGGACTTGAGAAGATTTTTCTATTAGCAAACTGTAAAGCTCTCATTAAGCTCAGAGTCAAATTATATCTGCCGGGACTTAAGCTCGTAATAAGCTTAAAGTATCCAAATTCAGAAATGGTAACTTTTAATGCGACTTGAAAGATTTTATATTTTAAAATAAGACTCATTAAAAAAATATTAGTACGTTGACTTTTAAATATTTAAATGTCTTTATAGAACCATATTGCAGTTTTCCGTTTTAGCGAAAGCAAAATGGACGCAGATCTCCCTTACACACTTTGTGATCTTTGTAATAATGGTGAAGAGAGCAATTCTCATCTTCGAGCATAAACCTTATTTTGCAGTCACATCAAACGTCAAATCTGACTCCGAAGAGGAGCTCACGGCGCCGAAAATGATAAACGTGAAATATTCAGGCTTCAAAACGCAATATTCGAGAGAGCTGTATTAGGGAAGCTTTGAAAATAGAAGTAATTAAAATTGCCAATCAAGAATATTGTAAATTTCGAGTCGGCAAGGAGAAGGATCAAATATACAATTTATTCGATCCTGTCCATTAGCGTAGACTGACATGAAAATATGGCGTATGTATTTGAAATATCATAATTGTAAAGCTCTTTTTTCCAGGCAAACAAAATATTTCAAATAAATGAAACGGGACTCTCCATTTAACAACTGGGTTAGTTCGAATTTAAATCCAGATTGTGCAAAATAGTTTCACTTCAATCTTTTCGATCATAAATTCAGATTTGATCTGAAAACACTGAGATGATTTATTTCGTTTATGAACGAATGACTTGCAATAATAATTTCGCTAATCAAGCATAAATTATCTCCCATTTGAAAATTCCTGTTGGATTAATCTTTCCCGAACTATACAAACGGGAAATCTTAAAATTATTCCATTACTAAAAGATACTTCTATGTTCAATAACGGATAAAGTGGCTTAAAATAATAATACAATTGGCTTAGAAATATATAAAGAAAAAAAGTGGTCCAAAATTGGAATTGTATTGAAATAGAAATAAATACATAATGAATACTGAATGATGCTTACAGCGCGGGAATATCTGATCATAGTCTTATTCTCTAAAAATAATAAATAATCAAGATCGTAATACGTTAATACTTGTTTTTCTCGATTTTCTTTTTTTGGGATCTATTTTCGAACGCAAAATCCTTCAATGACATTCTCGTTTCTAATGTTGTGATGTCCACAGCCAGCCTAATATTTCCACTATTGTACTGTCAACGGTACATCTGTTTAGTGGTTTGCCTCGAACTCTTTACTTAGTCCAACTTCCATCAATTTATAAAACGATAATTTAATAAGTTGTGCAACATTTTTGTTTTGCATATTTTGTAGGGATAACTATTTTTTCGTTATTTTTCATTCATTTACTATACAAGTTGTATCTATTTTGAGCTTATCGTGCTATCAAGTTATAATAACAGAAACATATTTTATTTTAATAACCATTTTCACTAAACATTACCCAAAGGTTAAAAATAATCTGATCAAACCATTCAAATAAAATTTATTGCGCAAAATAACACAGAGAATCAATTTCATGAGAATAATGAGTTTTTAAAATAACTTCAATGTTAAATATCTATTATAAATAAGTCACTCATGGGAATGGCCTTTTGCAGATACAAGAATAGATAATAAAGTCGATAAATAACAACGGAACATCTAATATATTTGAATTTTAAAAACGACACCGACATCTTGTCCATCTAAAAGCAGGTGCCTCAGAGTCAAAGTTTAATGGAATTGCGGACGGAATTCCATTTTTAAGAATTTTTACGTATAAATAAATCCATCTTTCATGCATATTTAAATATTGTATCTGCTATCTTAGAGATTCGGCCATCAAATGTCTGACGCATATAAAATTTTAAGGTACGTTCATCTCTTGTGAATTTTGTTCAAACGTATGGACAATAAGGCACGATTAAATTAGTGTTAGCGTGAAATACGATAGTACAATAAGACCACATTTAGCGTTTCCTTGATCAACGCTGTTTCGATATAACGCGGTCAGCTCGTAACCAAAAAACATGCGATACTTCCGCTATATGCGTATTTATTCGGTGCGTGCAACGTTTTGCGTAATTTATAAGTAGAAATCTATTTGTTCATTAAAAATTATTCCAAATATGCAAAGGCTCACAACAAGAAGAGTCAAAACTTATGGTGAAGGTCGAAACTTATTTGGAACACTACAACCAGAAGACGTAGATTAGCAAGATATTGAGAAGTCATCTTCAAGAAGTAGCAGAACAAGGATAGCGATAGATAACGATAACCGAAATTATAGCGATTGATCCACATTTTGAAAAGAGCCCAAAAGCAGGTAAGCAAATCGAAGTCAATTTTTCAAGTTGACGATGATATTTTGAGATCCCTGATCGAGTCAGATCCTCGATTAACGATTGAGAAATTTGACAAAATAAAATGGGAATTTGTTCGAAATAGTTCGACCACCGCACAAAATATCCCAAGATAACAAAGAAGAGCAGTGAAACGCGTGCAATTCTTTGATGTCGAGATAAAGAACTCGTTATTTTTACACCAAATTATAACTGGGATTAAAAAGTGAATTATTTAGGACAACATTCTTTGAAAAAGGCAATGATTTATATCCGAATTCGGTTCTGATCCATACGCTTGGTTTAACACTTTGAAAAGCTCTTTTATGAATATGCATTATTAAAATCGAGTGTTACAATTCCTGCAGATCAAACAGAGTTAACAATTGAACAAATTAGAAATTAATAGTTAAGCGATCAAGTTCATTTTACAAAAAGGGGATAAGTCTTTATATAGAATGGATGATTCATTTACAAAATTAGAAGCTAAACTGGGAGATTTTACTTCACCCTCCATATTCCCTAGATCTTATTACTTCCGATTGTTTTATTTTCAGATCCATATTTTCTTTTGGAGCATGCTCTAAATGAAAATAATTTTCTAAATACAGTAGACTCACGATTATCCGGGGAACTGTCGAAGAGGGAAAAAAGGATAATACAAATCATCAAATTTCTACATGGTTTTGATCATAATATCATATTTACAACACACATTTTTATTTCATAATTTTAATACTCATTATTTATTATGAAAAACGCTGTATGATAGGATGATCGCGTATTTGCGAGCGAATTCCAATGATTCAGAAAGATCAATATTGTGCGTTGAGCTCGAAGAAAGAAAGAGACGGAGTTCAGTAACTGTGCATAGGAGACAGAGACGGAGAGCGCCCTGCGTATATCGCACGATTATTTAGATCGCTAATCCAAATTTATCGACCAATGTGTATGATGTGTGAATGATATAATGAATCGATTTTAAGTGTATTGTTTATGTTTACTTGTTTTTTTTTATTATTTTTATACTATACAGTGTTTATTTATTTAACTCGTTCGTCACTACGTACACCAGATACACGAAGTCCGAGTCTCCGAAAAGTGAATCCAGTGTCTCATTGTTACGTATTTCTATAATGACTTGCAAATGTTAACTTTACGAACGTCTTTCTATAATATTTTCCAGATGATAACTGTCTAAATAACATTCGATATCGACCTCGAAACTTGCATTCCTACCCTTGTGATTATGAAGATTTATAAATTAGCTTACTACTCAAAAGGTTAAGCCGGAGGGCCTATGACCAATCAGTTTAACACTCTTGTCACCTAACATGTCGCCCACAACATCTCTGTCTCTCTTCAAGCTCAACGTACAAGAGTGCTCTTTCTGAAACACTGGAATTCGCTCGCAAATACGCGATCATCTTCCATCCATAACACCTAAGTGCTATTCATGAATGGTCTTATTATCCGAGTATCAAAAATTTAAAAAAATATCTTTTTTTTAATTAATATTTTTCAGACACGGATAATCCGCAAATCGGATAATCCGCACCCGGAAAATCGAGAATACACTATATCTGAAGTAGAAATCTACTTGAATGAATATTTTGACTCTAAATCGAAGAAATTAAAAGCCTGCAGCAAAAATCTGCAAGGTCATTAATGCAAAAATATCGTTTTAACAAGTATAACGCGCGAGCGAACTTTTACATTATTTTGTTATCATTTAGATTAAAATTTGTTTTTCTTTGTCGCGTGTTGACATTTCCATTATTTACATCGTGTCAATTTACAATGACCTTGTTAAACGCTGTTTCGTTGAGCGCTTTGTCTTCTTGGAACGCATCCTAAGCGCTAAACGAGGTCTTATCGTATATATACGCAAAATGACGCAATATATAATGTGCAAAATTTTAAAGCATTTCGTTCCAAATTTGGCGGCGCTCTTTCGATGTAAATCGAGTTTTTGCTGCAAAGATATATTGTCTCGTTTATTTAAAGATACGGGAATTATTTTTAATTTTGCATGAATGCTATCGGAAATTGCACATAAATTAAAAAGAATAAAAATGCGCGACCGCAATACGCAAAGCTCGGAAAGCTGTCGCCGAGCTGCGGAATAAGAAATGGAAAATTCGGATAATGCGACATTTTATCGCATGGAAACGCATTCCGGTGTAAGGAGCCAGCTTGGCCAGGCCTCAGCCATGAAGCATGATGGCAAGGGTCGTGCGTGCGAAGGCCTCGCGTGTGCGCACCACCAGGGGTGTACTAACGTTTCTGCGAAACGCTGATAAGAATGCTCTAAAGCCGGGGCCTAGGCATTAGGCACAGCGCTCCTACATAATGCCGGTGTGAAAACACCGTAGAGACCCTATTTTCTACCTAAGTACCCTCCATTCGGCCACAGCCTATTCAAACTGCGCACTCTTCGCAATAAATAAAAACATTTTATAACACAAGTGAGCTGAACATGTCCTACTGCTCCGCTGTACTACAAAATAATCGATTAAGTAACATTTCATTGATTTAATAAAATCACCCCGACTATATGTGAAATCCTATTATTGGCTTGTAATATTTCTAATCTACAGCTAATTATATATGTAAAGCTGTTGGGTTTCCACAAATAAATAAATAAATAAATAAATAAATAAATAAATATATGGGGGTTCGAATAGGATAGACTAAGCCCCATGAAATCAGATCCAGAATCTTGAAGCAAACGAGATATGACATGCTTTAAAGAAAATGAACAATGAGTAGCCAATTAAAACTAGTCACATGTTAATCTTTAACTGATGATAATGTGTATAAAAATAAGGGATGTTAGCAAACAATTGATTTAACCCTCTTAATGCCAAAACATGCTAAAAGCACCAACGACATATCGTTGCATACGCAATGGCGCCTTACTTCTTTAAAAGAGTAATTAAATGCGCAATTGCGGAAGTGAGCCTAAGTACCGTCTAAGTACCGTTGCAAGAGGTCTGTTAAAAAACCTTAACTAGTATCATCAAATAAAAAAACGTTCAAATAATAACTCTATCATTCACTCAATGGGACGCTTGGCATTTACTAAAATAATATCTAGATTTGATATTAATTTACAAGGGTGGAAAATATTGCATTTGTAGTCAAGTCGATCTAATTCGTCGATGATCGATTGCTGAAGTCAAATACGTGAAAAAAGAGGAACATAAGGAAAAATGAACGAGATTGAGGTAAGATTTCGTCCTGTGTTGGACCAACGCGCTAAATTAATGTCGACTGATTTTATTAACCAGCGTCGTCCAGCGGATTAAGCAGACAAGTGAGCAACAGCAGCCGGAAGTTACGGCATACCGATCATTACTAAGAAAATTAGATGAAATACAATCGCAGTTTTCAATTTACGATCCAATAACATAATATTTCATCGCTTATCTCATCAGATAACAATTCTTTTTTAAATACCGAACCATTAGCATTCTATCATTATTTTTCAGGACTTTGAGCCGGAACTGAATAAAAAACCAAAATTGGTTAAGACGTTGAATATGTCGGAATGAAAATCGAAACGGAATCGATTCAAAAATATAGTTTTTTTTTTTCGGTTTTAGTACACGTCTTACGCGAAAGCGAGCTTTATCATTATTATAATATACAGAATTATTATGATTGTATTCATCTGATAATACTGCAATTCTCTTTGTTCATCTTGTTAATTATCCGGTTAAATCAATACTTCAGATAATAATGTTATCAACCCAAATTCCAGCTTGTATGCATTTCATTATTATTTATTTTTCCGCGTATCTCTTCCTATGTATTTGCTATGACTTCCAACTAATAAGCATCAAGTTAATATATTTTCGTTTAATAATTTATATACACACAAACCTCTTTTTGTGCGACTTTTTTTGTGCGATTTCGAAGTTATGCGCTTTTTTTTAATTTCATCTACATAGTACAATAATGGCATTGAGACTGGGTATACTATTTCTTTCGAAGAAGAGAGCGATTTTGAGTCATATCGAAAATCGCAACAAAAATTATCATATAGCGATGATAGTTTGTAATTAAAATAATTGGTATTTCCCTAGTGGATTCCCTTTTTTATGCGTTTTTGGATATATTTTATATAGCTGTTTCAAAGTTATGCGGTTTTTAAAATCCATGGAACATTTGTGCGATTTTCCGTGGAACGCATTGACCGCACAAAAAAGATTTTAATGTACTTTATGTTTTAATTATCATAAAGAATCAAAAATTATTTACTTATTGCTGAACGAAACACCGAAAAAACCGTAATCCGAACCGATATAAAGAGAAGAAGAAAAAATAACAATTGATAGCCCTGGTATTTTCTATCCGAATTTTGTAAGTAATGCATTTCAGCGAGTTTTACACATGTAAAATGGACAACGAGCAGATCATGTGGCAAGGTGAATGGATGAAAAATATACGAAGATCGTCACGAAATAAAATAAGATTTATAAAATGGGATACAAAGGATGAGAATAGCTCAGGATTGAGATGAATGGAAACGAATTTGAAAGGCCTTTGTCCTGCAGTGAATCGGGCTAATGATGACGATCTCACCCTCGATCTATTTATATTACAAGCCCAGATGCCTTCGCAACACCATGAACTTGAATTCACAATCATGCATAAATATCGAAAATACCTGTTCGAAACTAATACAATCACTTCATTTGAATTTGCATCATTCAAACCAATTACTATCGGATTCAAACAAACGTATTATTTCGAAGTATTTTTAAGGTATACGTCTTCAGGAAATCTTCAGGAAAAAAGCGGAAAATAAATTACACGAGCAACAAGCGAGAATGTGTTTAAGGATGGTCAAATGACCTCACGACACCTGACAGATCTTTGATGACAGTTTCGAAAATACAATAGATTGTCAGCGGATCTATCTATTATACAAGTAATGGTCAAGAATAATAATATTCCTTCGGCATTTACATAAGCCCTTGAATACCGGAGGTTCGAAATTGGTATTGCAGATAGATGAGGGATTACAAAATCATAATAAAAAGGATCATATAAAAGACAAAAATTGTACAGCATACAAGCCGGATGAATGACACTGTCAAACGGCAAAAAACGTTTGGAATAAGTGGCTCAACGCGATGACGCATCAATATAAATGCACAAACAGCGAATTGCGCACGTGCAGGCGTTCACTGTAAAGTTACATTATCTCGCCTTTATATTACATTGTTTTCGACGTATTATGATGCGTAACGTTCCTTTCCACATGACGAATACGTTGAACGCTTTCGTCTTATAATTATCATTTGCCAGATGATAGCGATAAAGCACTATTTGGGGTTAACGCGTACCCCGTTCGCGAGCGCATGGGTTAGAAGAGGACTTCCTCCATTTTCCCCATGTACGATTTGAATCGCACAAGTACAGCAATACCTCGTATTACATTACCTCTGTAAGTGATACCGCGCAATAACGTAATCGACAATAACAAAAGCATTCATTACACAAGAAGAAATAATGGCGTCGGGATTCAAAGCGGCGAAGGATCGCTTGACATTGTCACTGGATAGTAATTCACGAGGAGACTTTAAACTCGAACCGATTCTGGTTTATTTAGAATCCAAGGGCAACGAAAGGTTTTTACGAATTTAAACGCGAACAATTTGGTAGCAAACGATCGACACTGTCAATAAATTAATTGCTTGAAAAATAGACGCTGTCAATGGCGTTCAAAAAGCATGCCTTAAAAAACTTGTTAATATGGCCCAACTAGATTTCAATGAAGCTGAATATTCAGACCTGATTGGATTAATTTATCGTGCATCCTCATTTATGCCTGACCCACTTTTCTGTCAATGTTCCAATATTGGAACATCAAACTTATTTCACATCCGCGTCTATATGTGCATATTTGAAATTGCATCAACCAGCAAATAAATAGTGCTTCCACTATCATGTTTTGATGGATTTGAACTTGTTGGCGTGCGTGTTGTTTGTTTGATTTACATCATTACTATGAATGTCATCCGATAAGGAGCTTTATTCATCGTTATATCACTATTATCATTTATATTATCACACATGTTGAAATGTATTGCTGTTCTAGTATTTTGTTTCGTGTTATTATCTGTTTTATGCGTAAATTTATCAATGTTCCAAAATTGGAGCATCTCCAAAAAATGTGTGTAAGTGACACAATTGTAAAAGGACTTACTGAAATTATAGTATGAACAACTCTGCAGTCCTATGTACATAACATCTGAACGTTTTTTAAGCTGTTGAAACAAGTACATATTTCAGAAAATACAAAATAATTGTACTGTGTACATGCCATTCAATTGTATTATGGATAAAAAAAATATAGAATAGTCAACCATGCAGAAGAACAACCATAAATGAGGTTATACATCAATCCTTCTTTGCGGAGCCCTAATATGGCATGAGTCGCTCAGACATGAGATCTACAAAAAGAAGCTGACAAGGGTCCAACAGCAGGGAGCGCTCCGAGTCACTACAGCATACAGAACAGTATCTGAAGAAGTGGTGCTTGTGATCGCTGGAATCACCCCGCTGGACCTCCAAGCAAAGAAAAGAGCCTTGGACTTCGAAGATCCCAAAAACCACAACGAGCATGACCAGAAACTGAAGGAAGCCTGGCAGCAGAGATGGCATCAGTCCAGTAAGGGAAGATGGACCCACTGACTTATCCCGGTCACAAACACGGTGAAACGACCTACCGCTCAACTCAGATGGATGTTTCAATGCGTACCTGAAGCAGATTGCCAAGGAAACATCCGCGGCGTGCCACTACTGTCAAGCAGAGATCGAAGATGCCGAACACACCATCACTGATTGTGAGGTTTGGTCACCCCAGAGAAACACGCTGAAACAAGCACTCGGGGTAGCTCATCGTTGGCAACATGGTCCACATCATGATGATAAGCAAGAAGAACTAGGACCTTTGGCGCGATTACATTGAAGCCTGAGCGCCAAAGAGGGCAGTGAGAGAGAGAGGCGCGGCTCTCCAACACCAGAATAGGGCCAATTTCTTAAAGCCAGACTACTTGTCCTCCTGAAGCAATGTCGAAAACAATACCAGAGGGGGCAGAGAAGAACAAGGGAGGGGTTTCGTCATTAAGAATCTGACACAACCCTGGGATCAAACCCAGGTTGCTGGCAGTTTTTTTTGCATCAAAACCATTGTCTTTCTACAGCAATGGAATTAAAAAGCTACCTCTAAGATGGCGCAAGCAAAAATGCGCACGAACTTTTGGACTGACCTGATATTATGAGCAAAATATTAAAATGGTAGAAGGAACATTTTATTAAAAATTTGAAGCATCAATTCGTATATTTCATATGGCGAATGAAAAAATAAAGCCTCTGAATCATACGAAATTTCACACGCAATTACAATGTTTTTGATGCAACTCATTGGAAATTTTCATGCTACCGCCCAAATCTGAACGTCTATCGTTTGCGTGGAAATTGATTATGCAAAAAACATAGACTATATGATGTTGTCGGATTCTTATATTTCAGGGGGAATAGGCGAACATCATTTTATTGTGATAATTACGAGAGAAAACTCGGTCTTCAAAAACAAGCTGATTTTTGCCAAAAACATGTTAATAATTATCATTTATAAAAGATCCAATATTTTTTATTGATTTTTTATCTTAGACATGCGCTGTAAATGGCTTGAACATTTTAAAAGAGCTTTGGACTGCCAAGTGTTGCAAAGTTGTCTTGTGCGTTGAATATTGTATTTATCTGATTTATGATCCTGTTTTTGTTGAGGTTTAACGCATCCCGAACTGTATTAGGACTCGATGTACGATTTTATGCGCAGTCATAAGTTTTGCACAACACGATGATAATCGATTTTTTGTGTATGAGATGGATTTTGGCAAGCTTGGGTTCTTCGATGCGGGATCGATCGATGACCGTTCGAAGGGTCATCATTTGTCAAGGTTCGATCGTCCATATAAGAACGCATAGGCTCGAAGTTCTTTAATTAAATTTAGACGGCACGCGAACCGATTGTTGCGTTTCGCCGACTTGAAGATTGGGTCACAAATTTCGCCGCCATTAAATCACCGACGCGTCTCCCCTATAAATTATTGCACCTGCCGTTTCCACCCGGAAGCGCTCTGCGTAGATCGAAATTTCGCCGAAATCCAAACGTGACAAAAACATTAGCGATAAAACATTTTCGGGAAAACAAAGGATTCCCGGGGATGCATATAACGTCGCGATTAAGGACTAGAGATAGGCGGAAGTGGTGCAAAATTCGCAGTCAAAGGCAATATGCAGATAGGACCCGCATTGTAGCGAGACGAGAGATAATACAGGAAACGAGCAGGATGTGTGACTGCTATTTTCGGCTGCGATAACTACAATTACATCATATAATGAGGTGAATGAATTGCGAACCGGTTTCCAAACAAAGGACGAAATGCATTAAGCCAACGACGATACTTCAGATGACATTGACTCACTTGACAGCCGTATCAGCTAATTGCATAAGGTCCTTTAGAGCCGGTTGATTGTATAACCGCAACGAGGATGTGTGACACATCATTACATTCAAGGCTCTCTTATACTGTTATGAGCGTTTATTTAATAAAAATATATGTATGCCATTGATGACGACAAAGGGATGCCCGTATGATCCTTGCCAGCATCCATCGGGCGATCCCTAATTAGACGCATACATTCTAATCCGATCCTGGAAAAAAATATATAGCTCCAAAGGGATAATTAATACGCTCCGAATTGAATTCCAGTTTTCCAATAATATGAATGTTTAATCTTCGACTCGGGCAAAGTAAACCGGTTAATACGGACAGGATCGGCAAGGGCCGGATGTGATCTGCTCTAACGATTTGGTTAACCGCTGATTTTCCATACTACCTTCCAACAAAGATTCTTTCGGCGTACAATTTCGACGATCCTCCATATTTCGTGTTGAACGCCGTCAAAATTGAAACGAGGTCGAGTATTAAATATAAATCCACTAGTTTCATCGCAGCGACTATCGATTCGAACGCTTTTGATTACCAATTACGACTCCGAAATAATTTTCAAATTGAGGTCCCTATCTGTTCATAAGCTATTCCACGTTTCCGTAATTGAGCATATGCGGCTAATGAGAGGTCTCTCCCACATATACACGAAACATCGCATCGTTGACAAAATCCCTTTTTAAATTTATCCCTCGTTTATAAGGGTTGAGGGTGCGTGTTTTACTGTGCTAAATAAATACCGAAAAAATAAAAACAAATCCCCCTCGGATTGAATTTAGAAGCACTTTCTTGGTGGAATATTGATCGTAAAATTGACAGTCAAATTGAATTTTGTGTGCAGTAAAAATATAATAGCCGATAATCCCGAGTATAAATAATAACAACCCGAGTTATGTGTTTTTCAGAGGACCCGAACCATTTTTAATCGTAATTTCTAAAAATATTTTTTTCAACACACGCCTCATTATATAACGACACAACTTATCTATCAGTTCGGAGAAGTAATAAAATGAAGCAATCAAAAAAATACATATATGAACAACGTATGCAACATGACAGAGCACTTCATTTATCACAATCACTCCATTATATAATTAGCGTAAATATATGTCAACAATTCATATATTTACCTCGGCATACGCTCGATATTACAGGCTTGCAAGCTCTGCTTATATAAACGCACAAGCTAAAATAAAGACTTGCATAAAGCGCACATCGTTTGTGTATTCGAAATACTATCAGATCAGTCCAAAACAACGCTGCAAAAAATTAGTGCATTTAATTGGGAGCTTTTGCCGTATCCTGCTTACTCCCCGGATATTGTTCCAAGTGATTTTTACTTATTTCGTACCTTGCAGTTTTTTTTACTAAGGAAAACTAAGGATTGAAATTTTTATCTAACAGAAATCGTTAACCTCACCAGCACGATGAAAGCTACTAAATCGAGATATTCCCGCCAAAATCTGGACCCTACGAAGCGCTCGTCTAACCTTTTCCTACCGGTGATGTATTTACTACACCTCGACTCTAATAATGGGAATATCGATATGAAATATAATAGATACATGGTTCAAAATTTTCGTATTCCTCCGTAATATAATTACGAATTACATCTAAGTATTATAGTATATAAGTATTCATCTGCAGCGACGGAAATAAATAATTTGTCGGGAAATCGGGAATTTTGCGAGTTTTAGTGCCGTGTCTCGGCAGAAAGGAATTTTATCAGTCAGATTTATGGTGTTATACGAAAATGGAGGCTCGCGCGGTCATCAACTCGAACTAGCATTTAAATATCTGATGACGATACCTCCGACGAGTGTGGAGGCTGAGCGTGCATTTTCAGCAGCAAGTTGCCTGGCTTCCAAAATCAGATCCAGACTAAATGACGAAACACTCGATGCTTTAATGTTACTTCGGACATATTTTCAAAATAATATTTGAATTTTTTAGTGTTTTATTTATGTATTTTTAAATTGTATTTTTATCTTTCACCTTAAAGCTATTTTTTATATTAAACAAATGGACTTATTCATAATTTTTGATCAAATTTATCAATGTAATTTCTTAAACTATTGAAAATCCCGATCCTGGGATCGAAATTATGGCTTGGGATTGCATTCCTTAATAGTGGATGAAAATATATCATTGATCAAACTGTTAAATTATGTTTTATATACACTATTTAAAAAAAAAAACAAAAATGCGCACGAACTTTTGGACTGACCCGATATAGATTTATCATTTGTAAAACAGGCTTAACATCATAAATTTCAGTCTATTATAGCTGATGCTCATATATATCTTTATTTTTATTGAAATAAATCATCAAATATCTCAATAATTGCGGCAAAATAATTGAATTTTAAGATCAACAAATTCAAGATCTCTATTATCATTTTATCGTATGATAAAATAAACACGATCCAGAATTTTGCTAAAGAGCGAAATAATCTATATATGGACGGATAGGATATAATATCAATAAGCCACCGATCATTTGGAGCGGTGAGTGGCCATGAGAAAGCAAAAACCCGCTCAGGTCATTATTCGGGTCGCAATTACCACCGAAGGTCGATCTCCACTCGTTTTATTTCTTGGCAGACCCAAGACATTCCGACAAAATCGACGCCGACGCATAGAGAGCGCATGAAGATGGAATGTTTTTGGTTTCATTTTGACGCAACTGTGGCCTAAATATTCACCAGACTTGAATCCCATACACTTATCTATTTATGGTATGGGTATAATAGAAGCAAAATTATGAATCAGGCTATGACGGACTCTGAAATTCAATAAAGCTCTGGTGCTTTTATTCATTGAATTAAGTTCATCCATTGGATTCGAACTGAATCAATCAATGAAAATTGGGGTTATCTTGCATTTTGAAATATTGTGTATTTATTCAGTATAAAACATCGTCATATTTTGTAATTGCAATTTTTAGACATTAAATACAATCAATAAATAAAAAACGTATTGGAATTATATATGCTTCTTATAAAATATATTGTAGGATGATAATTTAAAAAGCAACTTTTTTTCGCATGTGGTTTCAAGTGCCAAAAAACATTGTTGTGCCGATGAACTTTGGCCTTTATTCTATATCGATTGTGGTCGGATTACAGTGCAACAATTCAACTCCTTGGCAGAGAGCACACAATATTTGATCTAATGCTTGTTTTTTCAGCTGAAACTTTGTTTTTTAAAACTAGAACGAAAGTTTGCGACTTCCGCATAGTTCAAAGCAAATT
Organism: Stenopsyche tienmushanensis; assembly: GCA_008973525.1. Lineage (NCBI taxonomy): Eukaryota > Metazoa > Arthropoda > Insecta > Trichoptera > Stenopsychidae > Stenopsyche > Stenopsyche tienmushanensis. The sequence goes on along the minus strand of WACJ01000162.1, from coordinate 340,760 downwards.
TTATATTTTATACATCTAAAAACAAATTCAAAAAAATAACGCGTAGCGAAAATAAAGCGCAGAAAAAAAACATTTTCCCGTGCCAATTGCATCATAAAAACATCAGACATTTTTTTCTTAATCGCAATTTCGACATTTATATGCAACTTTTATGAGTTCAGAGTGTAAAATACTACGCAGAATCGCCAGTGTCTGGTATCTGCGAATTTTATTTATAAAAATGACGCTGACATAACGATGCAATTTATCGCGTAAGTTCATGGTCGGCATCGTGAATCATTGTGCAAATTAAAAATAGCGCATAAGGAAGTGCGCATTGCAGAAGAATTTATGCAGAAGCCAGAGATCGCGATTCTTCGGCCGCAATTGCGACGGGAAGAAAATCGCCAAGAGCGAATTGCAGAATAAACAGATTCGTTGTCCACAATGCCGACTATGAAGATCGCACAGGAAATGGCCGACATATGATAGCACTGGGAAATCTGATGTCGGAAGTCTAGCATAAGTGCGAGCGTTTCCAATAGGAAAACATGTCATACATAAGTGTCAACCGAGAGAAATATATTTCCGATGTGCTCCAAGGCTATCGAGAAAAATGTGTGAAATTTGTTATTTGTCGTGAAAGCCTCCGTGGGCAGAATTTCCTCAGTTTCTATATTTTTTTACGTGATCATTCGAACAAAATAGATCGTCTCTTACGTAAGAAATGCTCTGGAGGGTCGATTAAAGGGATTAACCTCATTCATATGCCCGGCCAAGATTATTCGAATTTATAACATCTGCCTTATGGCATTCTAGCATAATACATTGTAGGATAGCCATATGTGCATCTTCATGAATACGTGATGAAATAAATCTAAATGACCGGAAGTCTCCAAGACAATAGTTGCATTCAATGAAAAATATGGGTTGCATTCCAGATATGCTGCGTGCATACAGAGCGAGTTGACGAAGTGCACTTTGCATTTAAATTCGTTACATTAATATTAATCATCGACGAATATTGATATTCAAATTTGTATTTGCCTACACAAAAACGTGACGTTATATAAGGATCGGGTTTTGGTCATTTCGATCTGCACGCAATGCCATGCGTCCAAGCTAAGGTCATTTTTCTAATAGAAGCCTCATACTGTTGCTTCCTAGAACGCTGAAACTGCGCTTTCTTTGTTACATCGTCGATCGATACCATAATATATTTGAGGTATACGCTCGTGTGCTACAGCGTGTTTCGGGACACTTTTAGCATAAAATATTTTAGAATTTACAGTGCGAAAGGTATTTTATTTTTGTAACAATGCAGAACCTCGTCTCAATTGCAACAGGGTTCAACGAGAAGGCAACCAAACCAAAATAATTATTCTTTTGACAGTGAGAAATGATAATGTGTGTCAAGAAAAATATTTCTTCCGTCTTCTTTCACATCAACAAACAATCAGCATAGTGACAATCAAGATTATTACAAAAAAATGTTTTCTTTGAATACAACGTCAAAATATTCACACATTCATCATAGGATACGCAAAATATTCAAACGCATTATAATGTATAAACAAACAAATGATTCATCCCCATTTTATAAACAGGGATGATTTGAAAAAACACGAGGAAAATTATTTAAGCGAGTTATAATATGTTTTACGCAATGCATGTCGATATTAATAAAATCAATCTACCATACAAATTAAAATTTGTGGGAGAAAGACAATGTAGATTTGTTATATTTATTGATTTTAAATCTTGTTCTTGGTAGCTTATCTGAAAAAATGCAAGTGACATATTTATCAGCAAATGTTTAGGCAATGGCAAATAACAATACGCAAAATAAAATACAATTTGTTAGAATTTTCAATGATACAGGTTGTTCTCGACTTACGACCGAGATACGTTCTTGGATTTTGGTCGCAAGTCGAATTTCATACAAAATATGTAACTTAAATTGTGTTAAAATAAGACATGTGTATTTATTTATTCATATAAAATATTTACTTAATTAGAACTAGTAGTAATCTTTTTAAAAAACATATCCAACTTTAGTTGAGTTGTTTCTTTCCATGTATATTTCTTTATAACAAGCAAGATCTTCCATGAATACAGGCGGTTTATAGTCAAAAATCTTTCGTTATCTGAATCCGTTTTTACATTTTTTTACAGTTCCTTGGTCAATTTGAAGGAACGATGCATCCATTTATTTCAATATAATTTTTTTTGGAGATTCCAACACCGTTTCATTTTTTTAGTCTCTTCTTCAACCCTTTGATTTTCAATTCATATTAATTCTTCATTTGTAAGATCTTTTAAATAAGTTTCTAGTAGGTTTAAGTCTTCGTTATTAATATTAATATCAAGTTTCTGGCAAAGGTTCTACAATGAGATTTGTAGTGTGTTCAATTACATTTTCTTTTTCAAATTGCGAATGAGTTATATTTTCGAAATGTTTAGTTAAGTTTTTCCATATTTCATACCTAAATGATGATGTGACCTCTAGCCATCCCTTTTCTATATTTTTAATCGCATTGTGAATATTAAAATTCTTCCAAAATTCTTTAAACGATTTTCCATCGTCGAGCGCTAATATTGCTTGAGCAAATTGTACTTTTTAAATAATAGGCTTTAAATGTGGCAAACGCTCCCTGATCCATGGGTTGTAAAATACTGATAGTATTAGGGGGTAAATACACGATTTTAACGTTGGGATATATATTTCCGATGTGTGGTGGATGTCCTGGTGCAATTGTCTAGTATTAAAAGTATATTGAATAAATATACTAATAAATAAATTTTATTTTTTGTCGTAAGTGTGATTAGTCGTAAGTCAAGGATTACTTCCATATTAATACCGGAAAGAAATCAAAATTTAAAGAATAAATTTATATCAAGATTAAAATTAGATGTTGAGGTCATTTAAGTGTATACTCAATCAATTCGAATTGCTACTGTCGTTAACCGCATTAAAACAATATTTGGATATATTTACTTTGGGTATAAAGCCTGAAATCGACCCATTACTAACAAATAATAGGGTTTTGTGTTGTAATTGCATTTAAAAATCATCTAACGGTAGCAAAAGTGATGCATTGTAAATATTTTATTACTTTCTTACATAAAAGACGTCATTCAAAATATTCTTGAGTCATGGCTCAAAGCCACAGCTATAAATATAAAAGCTGCGCGAAAACACATTATGGAAATTATCTTGTTGACGCTGCAACTCAAATGCAAACTGTTATGAAAGAAATCATTAGCACTGCATATTTTCGTGTTTTTCTCAAATTTCATACAAAAAACAATCGGAACAATTTTTATCTTTGAGATTGAGGAACACGTTTTGTTGAGAGCTAATGACAAATTTCTCAATTTTGAAAATTCATCGGAACAATTTATGGATGCTGATGCCAAAATTGAACGAAGTATGCAAATCCGCTGAAATCTGGAGGAAGACATCAGCTGCTAACATAAAAATGTACAGAAGAAAAAAAAACAGATTTCGCAAAACAAACTATTATGTCACAATATATATTACATCATATAATCCTTCTCATCCGTATTTCAATAAAAATAGTACAAAAACCCCCGGCACTCTAGAATAGCTCACCCTATTTTGCACTTAGCACCGTTATCGATTAGTGCGTCACTTGTAATGGCCAAAATCTGTAGCAGTATTTCCGAGCTTATTTTTGAAAACACGTTTTGCCCGTAACATATTTCAGTGTTCGAATCGAGTGTGCTTTCTAATACTGATGCATTAAAATACCTTAAAATATTCGCATACGAATATGCAATATCGAAGCTTTCGATACACAACTAGATATGATATTTCGCCCGATGGTAATCCAATGACGACATATTTATTTGATTGATACGTGTATGAAAGCTATACGTAATACGTAAGAAAAGAAAATTCATAATACGTCAATGTATCACGCAAGGCATGAAATGCAGAAACGATCGATAGTAAATCTAGCTTAGGTTAACGTAAGTATTCTAAATAAATACGCTCAATGAATGTAAATAATGATTATTTTTAAATGGAAGCGCATGTATTCGATATCTGGCTCAGAATTTTATTTTAAGGGGAGCTTTCCTGAGAATTTCCTACAAACTACGCATTCGCTTAATTTGACGTCTCGCATTGGAAATATGTATCGTTATCGTGAAACGTCAAAATTGTACAATCACCGCATTGAGCACGTATTTTAAACGAAATCACCCCTGAAATAAATCCCATTTATCGTCTAAACGCAAACAATTTTCTAAGCTTTATTTGTCCACCATCAAAAACAAAATGACGAGCACATATATCCCCACAAAACTCTTCATCGTGTTTTCTTTCATAGACGAGGCGAGGAGATGTGTGTCGTTTTTTGCCATCCGAATATCACATCCATGTTCGCAAGTCGTGGTCTTCTACGTGGACAAAGCGTATTGATATTTACAAAAGTGAGCAGTTTATCTGAAGACAACATCCTTATATTCCACTACCGGCAAACAAAGAGAAAAAAGACAAAGAAGTAGGATCTAAAAATAAGGACGAAGGGATAAGATTGGTCCGCACGAAGACACGTGCCACCCCTGCTATGTCCAGGCAGCACAGCCTGTTCGGAAAAGTCTCACGACTTTCACCCCCACACTATAAAAAGTTTAGCAGTATTTGGTGCACATGATTACGGGTCCATTAAGGACACTTAACAGACCCGTATTTGTTCGAGTACTTTATTTTTCTTAGAACCGTTTTATCAACTCGTCCGAGGCATAAATTCTTAAGATAACCTTTTTAGTTCACACTTTCTCGTTGAATTAATTATACAAGGCGTATTTTTCACTACGGCTTGTAACGATCGAGGAAAACGTACGATGCATTCAATTATAAAAACGTACATGTTACACACACGAATTAAATTGAAAAATTGAGACAACCCTATGGGAGATAAACTTACACCTTATGCTGACCGGGCAGATGTTGTATGATTGATACTAACGACCCCATAACCCATCGGAGCACTATAAAGCATTTGTCTTAAAGACGCAAATCTCTTGTGAGTTCTAGTTTTGCCCCAGTTGCATGTAAACTCAAATATTACAATTTAAGGTCTTGTGGAGAGTATGCAAATTAGCTCGCTTGTAATGAATTGATATATTTTCATCGTTCGTTTGGAGCGTAATATGCTTCATACGAGTCTGATGGAACAGAAATAGCCCTTCATTTATCGAATTAGATTGAATGCAATTTATCGTCCTAATCAGACAATCTAACGCGTATCAACAAGGTCGAAGGGCCCAAAATGGTCCAACGACCTTCAGCTTACAGCCGGAGTAAATATGGACGACCAACTATCAGTCGATTCGACATTGACGTAATCTGGTTATTTCCATCAGGGTCAGTGTACATTATTAGGAAAACGATTTCACGTGCATTCTGCTCGCTTCATTTTTTCATCACCTTCTAAACGTTAATAAAGAATCTATATTTAAATTAGAAACACCCACATCATCACAACAGCATACTATAAGGAATATAAGAAACAATATCGTAAAATTATGCTCCCAAACCTATTCCAACTCTGTAATTTTATTGATATAAGTCCAACATACATTAAAAATCAGTACATACCCCAACAAAATATAGCTTGCATGATTTAACTGACCTACTTTTAACAAATTTGCCATAAAACTTTCATCAGATTAAAAGTTTTAAACCAAAAATAACCCCTATGTATCCAAACAAGTGTTCGTAATAACTAACGATTCGATTTAAAATATGAATGAATACATTTCATATAATGTACCGTCATTGTGATCATAAAACGTCAGAAAACCAAAATAAAACAGACGAACTAAATCCAGAAATCAATGCTAAAAGAATAGAGCATACTCCGAACGAACGAAAGCGAAAAAAAGCTGACGAAGACAATGTCATCATCGACATAACCAAATCGGCTGATTCATCACTACGCGTAATCCCAAAATCCCTAAAAAGGGAGCGCGATTTTGGCCTACCGCCGAAACTATTTTCAAACGAATACATCGCGAAGAATCTGGAATCAACATTAATGACCGCAAAAATAATCCAGCGCTGGAAACCAGGCTGGGGAACAACAATAACTATCAAAATCAATTTTTAAGATTGATTGATGACGAAATAAAATTAGATAATGACTAGTTTATCCAACGCGATCAATCTGAGATGAATCAAATGAAATGAATCCAGTTTATCTTTGGACGTTTAATCACGCGTCTGAGATCGCATCTCCCGCTATTTCTTCAAATGCCGATTTTTTGTGAGTGCATCTAAGAAAATGCTATGATAATTATAAATTTGGCCGTAGGTAGTAGTGCGTCATTTAAAGTTGCCTTTACCTGAATAGGGCGACCCTGATTATGAGGCCACCACCATTTTTCAAAGCTGCTTTTTGGAAAAACATGCGCATTTTTAACGAAAATATTTATTGCCACTTCGAATAAAACACGAAAATAAACTAAAAAATACAACATTTAACATATTCTTAGTCGGATTTGCATAAAAGAACAGCATCTACAACCACATTTTGATAGTTACTGATTTTCACTTCGGAACTATCAAGCATTTTTCCTTTTATAAAATGTTATCTTCAACAACAAATTTAATGTAAAATCTATTGATGATAGACTAAATAGAATTTTATTTTATCCATATTCAGAGCAATCATAGTTTTATCAAAAGTATCAATCATGGGCAATCTGTTTTTATCCAATCTTCAACAAGGTTTTCATCCATCCATCCTTTATTTGAATCCACACGATAATTCCATTTGATTGAGGCTCAAATATAAGGCTACTCCCACATTTTTTCGTTGTTGTTTTTTTTTTATAAAAAGCTTGCCATATAGTTGAACCAATACAGTATTATTATTTTTGCATAATCACTTAGCTTTGCTTCTTGTATTATTATCTATGACTTTTTATCTTCTTGTTTTAGCACTAAGTTCGCAATATCAACGAGAGCTTTTCAAGGTATTTTAATATTTACATATAATAGCAACTCCCGTACAACACAGCATTTTTACAACATGGTTTTCTTCTAACATTCTTAAAAAATGTTTTAAGAACAACAAAGCTAGTTAGTATACTTTCAACTTGTATGTTTAATCAAGCCAGTTGAAAACAGAGTGAACGCATGGTTACTGAATTTAAAGATGGGAACGATATGAATGTCGAGGATATTAAAAAAAAATACGAACATCGGAAATGATCCGAAATTCAAACAATATTAAAAATTGAAACGATAAGAGTGTTAAAGCTTTTTTTTAAAGTGAAGATCCTACACATTCGATAATAAGCGATTGTCTGCTTTTAGCGTTTAAATCTTTACGTATTTCATTATTCCAAAATATGTTGTAATTCTCTCTTGAATTTTAAACTTCTTTCCGTTATAGGATCATTTTCTATTTAAAAAAAATCTAATTTAATAGCCAATTCTATGCCTTTATTAAGAGTTTTTCATGAGAAACATGTAGCTACTTCGCTGTAACTGCTTTCTGAGTCATTAATTGTGGTAGATACATTTAATATTTCGATTAATTAGTTTTAGTTCAACGTCAGATCCCCCAATATTTCTTGGGTGTCGTGAATATCCATGTCATCAAAACCTTCTCCACCAAAATCACGATAAATGTTTATTGTCATTTGGTATTCATCTTCTATTGATGGTAAAACATTTTCTTCAAAGACTACTTTTGGTCACAGCTTTTTTCAACAAGAACTTAAAGTAGATGGTTTTATTTTTTTAACGGTTGCAAAAACATTGATACAATTCCGAATATAATTTTTTCTAGTCTTGTGAAAGTTTTAAATTTTCACCTTGATCGATGTACACTTAAACCTTTTTTTGTGCGGTAGAGGCGTTCCACGGAAAATCGCATAAAAAAGCTATGACGTACATAGAAAAAGTGTCCATGAATTTTATAAACCGCATAACTTTAAAACAGCTATATAAAATAAATCCAAAATCGCATAAAAAAAGGGAAAAAATAAGGCAATTAAAAAATTACATTTAAAGGACGTCATGCATCGTTGGTAAAATTTTTGCCACGTCACTAAAATAGCTATAACTCCGTAAGTAGTTGGAATTTTGGAAATTCTTTTGGAGAATGTATTTTTAAAAGTCGAAACATTGGGAAAATGTAAAATAGTTCAGTGATAGCAAATGCAATATGATTTACACAGTCCCAATTATTTTTCCAAATTTCGGTTAGTGTTTAATTCTTATTTTATCCAAAATATTTCAATACGCACTCTTTATGAAGTTTAAAAAAAAAATCGCATAACTTCGAAATCGCACAAAAAGAGGTTTGAGTATATTCTAATGTTTTCAAATTTTCAACGAATATAATATGCTTTAAATATTGAAATTAATCCTTGGTCTAAGGGTTGGATTATAGACGTACTTAATAATGTAACCTTGTACAAATCGTATTTTTTCCCCCTCAAACCGTATTATAGAAAGCGTGTTATAAAAAACCGTGTTATACAAGGCCCTAGTGTATAACGCATTTTTTCCGCAAGGACAATGCCAAGTTAAGATTTTTATAAGGATCAAATGCATCTCAAAAGCTCGAATTTTATATTAAATAATCTATATTTTTATCACGGATTTTACACATTTAATATTTTTTTATAATTTAATCAATTTAGTTACAGAAACACTGAAACTGGAGGGGGACTTTCTAATGAACTAAACTTGTGAGAAACATGGGGAACTGGGAGAAAATATTTTAGTTTCTAACAAATTATAATATAATTTTGTAACCAATCTCAGCGCTTTGTATTAATTTAATGTTATGAAATTTATTAAATATATTTTGCTAGGGTGTGAGTTAATATTTTTGCATTTAAATAGCATTAGCGAAATTAAAATAACATATGTTATTGAAAATATGATACAGATAAAAGTTTGCGCCTTGAATTTACAAATATTAGAATTGAAAGCCCTACGAGGTCTATAATTCAACCGGTCATATTCTAGCACACAAAAATGTTCCATTATAACAAAGCACATAATGAAACTCTTTTTCGCCATAGATGGATTACGCCGTATGAAAATATGGCTGAAGTCTGTGGAAAAAGCGATATTTTACACTCAAATTACATTCTAGCATGTTACTGTATCCACCATAAATTGCGACCGCGATCGAAGTAAGTTATCCGAACGGCGAATGGTTAAAATATAAAATATTCGATCTGAGATCAAAGTTTGAAAACTACTTTCACTAAAAAGGATATTCGCGTCCCACATATCCAATTTCCGCTCTTCCGGGCCTGAGACACGCTGTACACTCAATTCAAATCGCAATCTCGAGTTGAAATTTACTAGAGCCTACAGGTCGCATTTTCAAATGATATTTACCTCAACGTTAGAGAAAATTTCGCCTTATGATTACGACACATGAATGGCGCAATCAGATTTTTTTCTCTACCCTCATAGTTCGAGCACAAAGCGCCCCCGATAAAAGAAATGAACGTGCGTGCGAAGTATCAAGAAAATTCCGCTTTTCCCGACGCCGAACAAAAATATATAATGCGGATCTGCAGAGTTTCGTACCGCATACGCTAATGTATATAATCTAATGAGAATTCGCTCTGATAAAGGAGGTTGTCGATCTGCCCTCCGAAATGAGGTACAAGTATTTAATACTGTTATTCTTGGGTATCGTTTCGCCAGGCTGACGTATCAGAATGCCTCCGCGATAATTAAGTTTAACTTCCTTCAAAACTTGTTTTAATCGTGGCAAGACGAAGCCTATTTTAGATGCATATCATCACGCCATTGTCCCGTTTATGCCGCGGCTGACACAGGGTTTCGAATAGGCACTTCGCGTCGTGGATGACTTTCCGACTGCGTGCATGCACACGAATGTCAATCCATATACATTCTCAAAATGGCGAAACCCAAAAAGTTCCTCGAATGGCGCCTCCGACGGTATTCATAAGACCATCGGTGTCGTAAGAAATACATATATTAGATTCATACACAAAACTCACTGGATGGAGACGCGTTTTTATCAACTCCTTCCATTGAATCTTGCCGCCTTAAAGGTTACCAGATGACCCATAAAAAACTGTACGTACTCGTATGAAACGGTTGCATCAACATTTAAATTATAACGAATCGGATATCTATGCGTGACAGAATTATTTTATTTTGAACTAAGACGACATGAAAGCTTCGGGATACTTTTCCAAGCTAAAATGTCAACTTTGTCTATCGGCCGAATTGAATTCGAACTGCATTTCTTCATTTCGGTTCAATTAAATAAATATATTAATTTATCGGTTCTGAAGATGAAAATATTATTCTAAAGTATCTAGACCGGATGAATGGTGAACAATTCGGTTTTCGTAGGAATTACTCTACGGTCCAAAAGTTGACCAGACTGACCGAACAAATTACTACTGACTTTAACATGAAGAGAAGTACCGGTATGGTACTACTCGACATCGAAAAGGCATTCAATATTGTCTCGCACTGCGGTCTAATCCATAAAATATTATCATACCTTAATTTTCAAAATTACATTATTAAAATGATCCAATCCTACCTGTGTACCGACTGTTTCAGTTCCATGGCAGTATTTTATGATCGCTAAAAGCAGAATTCAAATATTTCGATCGTTGGAAACTAAAACTAAACAAATAAAAAACAAAGCTATCTTGTTCTCCGTATATCTAGTAAAATACTTGATGAAACAGAAGACTGAGGTGGGGAGCGCAAATGTCGGGGATTCGAACCCGCAGGTTAGCAGCCATAGGAGGCGCTGCACTCCATTTTTCGTCGACGCAGTGCTCTTTTGGCTGCCAATAAATTTATTATACAAGACACTAATTCGATCGACATTCACATACGCCGCTCCCATCTGGAGCAATATATGCAACACCAATTATCTAATCGTACAAAACAAAGCCGTAAAAATTGCACTCAACACTTTTCAACACACCAATCTTAAATGTATACATAATAAAATTACGCTTCCTTTTATAAATGAATACTTTCATAGGCCAACACACAGTTTTTACACAAAAATCCCAAATCACACTAATCGACTCATATCAACGCTCGGCGATTACACCAAACAAAATAATAATTTCAGATAAGTATACAAAATGCCAAAACACATTTTATTATAGTGAAAATAGTCATGAGTGCGCGATGTATGAATGGATATATGTTTGATTGAATTATTTTAGTTTGTAAAATAGATTTAGAAACATACCGTAAAAGGGTTTTGAGTTTCCTGTTTTTCCCATATAAAATAGATTAACTTATAACGTGTAAAAATGTATTAAGAATTAAATTTTATATTTGTGATTAGGATAAGGATAGAAAGCTAAGAGTTAAATTTCTGTTCTGGTTTTCGTTCCGCGGAAAAATATTTTTTGATTTTATTAGAGATTAATTTATGATTTTGACAAGACTTCCTAAAGCTTTAAAAGGATCATGTAGCCAACAAATATATCATAAATGATTAATTAAAGGTACAATCATTAAAATTAAATTGTTTCTAGTTTCTGTACTGAACCGAAATATGTTGATATTATAAAAACTGGTTCAGCTCCGATTTTCATCCGATAACGATATTTCCATTTTTCCGATTCGATTTCGTTTTGAAGCCCTGATCTATACATCAGGATGATGTGCAACTTTAATGCTCAATATAAAACATTGAATGCCTCCTGATAAATTCGCAACGGTCATGTATTTGTAAGTCAGGAATACAGCAACACACATGCAGGAGCAATTCAGTAGTGTATGGAAGTGCTCGCGTTCTAAGAAGTGGCGCAGTTACCTCATAGCGAGTGATGTAAAGCATGAATAAGAGGGCCCAAATCTTAATCCGATTTGAATATTATATCGTTGACAAATAATTGTACAGATTCACACAGCCGCGAAGTAAATAAACATTTACGCGCTGAATAAGATCGGAAAAACGTTTGACACGTTGAAGCTTTCCAAAACACCCAGACGTTAAATCATCAGTACGAAGCGACCGAATAATTCAAAGAAGACCAAAAATAACAGAGTGTCATTGAACTTGTAAAAATATAGATTTCGGACGTGCGGTTTTTGTTCGGGGTTTGTCGCAATTAATAGCATATTTGGCACAGCGTTTTTATAACGCTGTCAAATGTGCGTTATAAAATTCTGCATGCGTGCGTTGCGCAAAAACACAACATTTAACACTCACGCGGCGGCGGTTAAAAATTGCGCTCAAAACCGTAACGGAATGCAGTAAAAATCGTACGTTTCTGCAGTGTATGTACATAATATATGGGCGTGGTTACGGATGTTATAAAATTAAAATTTTTGCTATTTGTACGCGTTTGGTTGATATTTTTAGTTGCGCAAATTTGTCGCTCGTGTGGATACGCATATTGAGATGATTAATTCTAGCCGGAGATAAATGTTTTAGGCGCATTTATCATATTTTCTTGGTCGGTTTTGCCGAAATGAAGGCTTTCTAAAACAACACATTTCGAGAGAGATTTACGAAATTGGGTTAGGAGAGAGAAACCTTCCAAGTTTGCCCTCGAACAAAATGTGGAATTTCCACTGCAATGAAAACCGCCTCGGTTGCGCAATGAGACCTACAGACACTAAGTTTTCTGGTGTGTAGGGCAACAAAAGACCCTGACTCGCGGTATAGAGTTGCTTACATAACCAACGCAACTTGTTATCTCATGGACCTTGGCAGACCGCAGCACAACTGGTTTGGCATTCTAAATAACCACTTTGGGCCGTCGAAAAAAATCGACTGCAAACGCCGGCGTAGGCCGAAAAACTCGAATAGGACTCACTCCGCTCGGTGCGGAAAAAACGTGGATATTAATATCACGAATTCGAATCATCAATCAATACGAACGCGGCTTATAAAGCACATTTTTTGCATGCAAATCTATCGCAAAACGCACACATGCAGCGAGTCAAAATAGGAGAGGTCGTTAAGACCGATGTGTCATGCATGGCATCATGAGATTACCATTGAAGCAGCTCGCGGAAGACCGAATGCATATTTCGTACCGCCTGGCGCAAAAAAATACCAAAATATCGACCGAAACGTTTAATATTTTGGCATTAGTCACTTGTGTGGCGGGATTGCGTCTTCCATTTCGAACGCGGAGCCAACTCTGGATGACATCACGCGCTCTCCGTCCATTTCCTAATTCACTCACTGCGCTTTTTATCTATTGGCTCGACGCCCGCCATACGCTTTTTCATCATCCTTCGGCGTCTTTCCTTCATCATTTTTCTTCGAATCCCGAGCGAATTTAACACTGCGCTCATTTCGAGCGCTATTTACTTGGAATTTTTAATGTTTTCAAAATAAAAAAATATTATTATGAAGAAACATGTATATTATAGACAACTGTACTCATACGTCGCTACGCACAAAGATCAACTGTATAAATATTTAGCCTGCCGTTTTGATACTCTGCAAACACGACAAAAACAAAGCCACTATTTTTCGACCACCCTGTGTCTTCGAGCACAGCCTCGATTGTCTCCGTCGCAACCTTCGGAAATTATGAATTCATTCATAAATTAATAATTAAGCCCAATAACGCTCTTATCAGCGTCCGAAATGATACATTGCCGAGTCGAACGCTCGGCGAAGAAAATCTTCATTATCTCGTCGTTAAAACGAGGGTCTTCAGCCTTTTTGAACTGCGGGTCAAATCGAAGAATCATCCATGACTTCATAGCTCGATTCATTTTCTACTGGACCTTTGCACCAAATCATGCAAACGCCACAGGCGAAAGAGTGTCATTGCCGAAATCCCGATCGAAACGATCCAGCTCCCAGAAAACGCCTCGAATCTGATCGCCGTCGATTCTTCTAGGGCTTTCGGAATGTTCGTCGAGCGGCTGGCATTTTGGACCTTCGATGACGCTATACATTTCCCACGTTTGACAAATTCTTAGGCCGCATCGGAATTCGCCATCGAGATGATATAATCCCGAATTTTTTTCTCGAGATGGATGTTTATTTATGGGCAAGTCCATGGTGAAGCCATTAAGCATCGGCACAATTACAATTACACACATATGCGCAATGCCCGCTAATGACATCAGGCCTACGATCGAGCGCGTTTGCGGTCGAAAGAAAATCTCTTATCATTCTTGTTTTTTGTGTTTGGCACTTTTAAATATAAACATTTATATTTAGTGGCACGCACACACTGGAAGTTGACACGTGCACACCGACGCATACAGAGGCGCACGTGGTGTGCGTGCTGACGTTAACGGTCAAGTTCATCGAGCGTTACATACCACTCGCCATATTCGAGCCTACCGAAACTTGCTCAGTGCTCGTAAACACGTGATCGCGATCCTCGCTAAAAATAGCCACTTCATTTATTTTATATATGGCTTCATCGTTTGATGGACGTCATCTTATCCAAATTTTTACACAAACAAACAACAATACGCACATCTTGGTTTCGGTCGTCGTTTCCAAATTCCATTGGTAACGCATGCCGTCAAACTATTTTTCGACATGATCGAACCCTTCTGCTGCCAAATTTGCCACAAATTTCACAGCCCTCGACGTTTCAAAATGTTCATCCAATCTCCCCTCTATGATTGGATATGTTAAATTTTCTTGTGAGTGATAAACGCACTTACGTCTAGGCTTAATTTGTAATTTTGAAGATTTACTGAATACCAACCAAATGTTCTCTCATATACATTGTTGCGCATATCCGTAAAATAAGATCAATTTATACACGGAATCTAAATATATTAATCGATAAGGTCGTTAATAGGGAATCCAATCCCGGAATCCCGAAATCGTACACTTCACCAGCACGATGAAGAATACTAAATCGAGACATTCCCGCCGAAATCTGGATGCTTGGAAACAGTGGTGTAACTACTAATTGACAAGCTTAGACGACGCATAGAGGCATTAACTGTCTAATCTAACCTTTCCCTTCCGGTGATGTATTTACTACACCTCGACTCTAATAATACGAATATCGATATGAAATATAATAGATACGGGATTCAGAATTTTTGTATTCCTCCGAAATATAATTACGAATCACATCAAAGTATTATAGTATATAAGTATTAATCTGCAGCGACGGAAATAAATAATTTGTCGGGAGATCTGGAATTTTGCAAGTTTTAGTTCGTGTCTTGAGCAGAAAGGAATTTTATCAGTCAGATTTATGGTATTATACGAAAATGGGGGCTCACGCGGTCATCAACTCGAACTAGCATTTAAATATCTGATGACGATACCTCTAACGAGTGTGGAGGCTGAGCGTGCATTTTCATCAGCATGTTGCCTGGCTTCCAAAATCAGATCCAGACTAAATGACGAAACACTCGATGCTTTAATGTTACTTCGGACGTATTTTCAAAATTATATTTAAAAACGAAGAAAGATGAGGAAGGAATACTTTCTTTACAGAAGAATATAAGAAATATTCATTAAAAATCATCCAACTACTCTGATTTAGAAGTACAGATAATAAAAAAGAAATAGAATCAAAAACAATCGGACAAAACAATTGCCGATATAATTGAAATCATCGCTCCGATTGTTTATAAATTTTGTTGAAAAACTATTCAAAAAAATGTATCGCATCAAAAAAGGTGTGATTTTCTATTATCGATAAAACCAATCTCATCGACAACCGAAAGGGTTTTTTCGACAGCAGGTTCAATAAAAATGAAAATACGGCCATGTTTAACCTTTTGATGAATACAATCGCGTATTTGCGATCGAATTCTAATGATTCAGAAAGAGCATTCTTGCATATTGTGTTCGAAGATTATGAATGGAAGACAGAAACGGTAAGAGTTGCGTATATCGTACGATTGTATAGATCAATAGCCCAAATGTAATACTGACTAATAATGATAACCCAAATTAATCAATTTCAAGTGTATTGTTTATTTTTACGCGAAGAAATGAAGGAATGCTGTGTATTATCGACAGTGTTTATATATTTAAATACAAGCTTCATGCACGCTGCGACGGTCCTGACAGATAATATAGCATCTTCGTTTAAGTCATTTTAAAATTAACTCACTACTCAAAGGGTTAACAATAGAAACGTTCAATGCAATTTTAATTTTTAAAATATGTGTTTTGAAATGCAAATAAAATTCTATTTTTTTTATCTCAAATTTTTACTTGATTTTATGCTTAACGTGAAAACGCGTTGCGCAACAGAAGATGGCACTCCTCGCCTTCTTTCTTCAATGAAGAGATCAAGAAGCTTCCTATCCGATGGAATAAATGTATTTCTAATGTTAACTATTAATAAAAGATTTTTTTCCTTATAGCATTTTTCACTAATCTTACCCAAAAACCTTAGCACGCAAATGGTTAAGCATAAGATCCTATACGGTTTTGATGGAAACAATGTTATGACAACTATCAGAAGCATTGACGAAGCGTGGAATGAAATTAGCCAGTCGTGTCTGAAGGGTGTTTGAAAAATGTTGCCCTTTAAGCTATTTCCAGAGGCATCGAAGATGTTAATTTTAAAAAAGTACGAAGGCGAAAAAGGCCAACCCCAATTGAATGAAGAGCAGCAGGAATTGAAGTCCCATACCACGTCACAAGAAAAATTTGTCCTGGAAACTGTTCCTGTGCGAATATTAACTATCAAATAATTGCATGCAGTTAGAAGAAAACAACGAAGATTACGAGTGAATAAATGCAGTAGTAAGGTGCGCTTGTAACGGATTATTGGAAAGTTATTGACAAATTTTACGTCATAAACGTAGACAGGCCGAGCAAGGAAAACTAGATTGTTTTTTATAACGCAGTACAAAATGATTAATTAATATTCCCTCGTTGATCGCGACGCGTTAATGGATTTTTATGATACAACATATTTAAAAGAAAACATTTCGATTTAAAGAACAATTCAAAACGTGAACCGGAAAGTAATCAAAATTTGAACCGTGCGCATGCCACTTCGTATCGAGACGCGCTTCAAGAGACACGCATTTTTTGCACCACAATTTATAAAGCGAGAGTTATGAAATTAACTGTTATTGTTTTGAAGCATTTTCATCGTTACTTGCAAACAATGTCAAGGCCGAAAATCGACGAAGAACATTTGCGTCATTTTAATGCTGTTTTTATTCAAGCAGGGAATGAAAGCAAACAGAGTGACGCAAAAAATACAGATGCGTACGCAGCCAAAAGTCCTTAGCAATTTATGATAGGGCGGCATCATAGGAGTAATTCAATTTGAACTACTCGTATGTACTATTAATTGTAGTCGGACAATCACACCAGTAGTTTACGGTCAACAATTACGGCGAATGAAACAAGAGCTCATAAAAAACGATCAGTTTTAGTCAATAACATGAGATAAAACTTCAACGAGATAACAACACTAGGCTTCGTTCTGCAAATTCGGCACAAAAATACATCTTATTGCCATTTATTTAGAACTTCTCTCGGAAAAAATCTTGTAAAATTATCCGAATAGCGGCAAATTTATAGAAATTCATAGGATCGATTTCATAGATTAGATTCACGTTGTTGTTGTTTTTGCAAGTGTTTTGCAAATGATAAAAAAAAATTGATAACATTCCATTATTTCCAGTAATATTAACGATACGGCGCTCATTTCGAGTATACTTAAATATAAAACGACTCTCCTTCGGTATGCATCATTTTAATGGCGTATGTAATATGGCTTCGTTAATTGGCAGCGAATAGAAAATACCATCGCATTCGTAATGTCCTTTATGGTGCCATTAAATGATCGTTTATCTTCCTCCGCAGTAATGCGCTCCTATGTCGTAAAAAATGCACGCATCGTCACGCCATAATCGGTGGATGGAGTCCGTTCGCGCGGCACCTGGCGATTCATACTTCAATTTCGATTATTCCGGTGCGTTTGTCTGACTAAATTTAAAAAAAAAAGCGTCACGATATTAGACGGATTGTCGTGTAATATTAGATAAACGCTTTTGAACACGTCGATAATGAAAAATTCTAAGAACGGTTGCAATACGTTTTATATGAGGCATTCTTTCGACAAATGATTTAGATATCATATCTTCCGTAAATCAATAAGCCTTTATCGTTTATTTATTTAAGTCGTTAATTGCGCTTTGCGTTTGGCCGTCGTGTGTCGTTTGCGCGTCTGTGGGAACGCATCCGATGCTATAAACGCGATGCGATGTTCGATGATTTTTTTATCCGAATATCGTCATTTATTATCGTATCAAATTCCAGCAAAACAATATTGAAAAATATTATTTTTTACATCGTATCAATTCAACATGCGATTGTCATGAAAAATATTTATGCAAGTCGATTATTTATAGGCACAGAAATATTATCAATCATTATTATTTTGAAATAAGGCCATTGTCACTACGCTTCCGGTGCGTTGCGGTTAAGTGATAAAAAATAAAACTCTATCGGAATTTTAACCGGCATTTTATGGTCATAGATTTTCCGCATTTATTTTTTAACGTCGAGTTTGGCTTCGTACGACGTAAAGAAATTCGGGAAAAACTTCGCCGAGATTCGAGTATGAATTTTCGTAGATGAAGTGCTAAGTTTTTCGTCTCCGAAGGGCCATTACGTATTGATCGGATGCGGACTGACAAATATTCTAGAATCCCTGACCCATATTTAGGAAGTCGATCCGGCGTTGTTCTTTTGCGAACGAAGGAAACGAGAAAAACCAGTTTGAGGACAGCTGGCCTTTGATCAATTTTTACGATTGGTATCGAAGTCATCCGATCGACTGTTTGTAATTTAGGTAATCGCAGTAACTACGTTTGAATATTTAATCCGAGTCTTCGACGTTCCCTAAAATATTTACGAACGAATTGCTACAATGGCGGCAATTCGTTAAATAGGTTAAAGTCATTCCGAGCGATTGCCTACAAAGACCGTTATGAATATTTAAATAATATCCGAATAACAAAAAATAACCCCATAAAAAAAAACGATAAGCGCATAAATACCGAACAGATGAATGATCGATTATAAAATTTACAATTCACAACACACAAGAACTATCGCCAAATTTACCATCATCAAAATTGTCGATGGAAAATAAGCTTAAATATAGCATCAATTAAAAAAAATATTACGCAATATATTAAAGCACTCTCTGATTGCTCTGTCGCGATAAAATAATAAAAGTGCGTCGAGTGTATGCTAATGGCATCTGTTGTATGGTAACATCAACTTTTTGTTGCATTCGTTACGCACCTAACAGTTGCATTCGGTCTAGTATTTGAACCACTGCCGCTAAAACTAATTTATATTACACTCGACACAAAAAAATACATCAAAAAACGCCCATCAAAAATTAAATAAAATATTTATAACCACATTTGAGAAATTAAAAAAATAAAAACACAAAAATCATCTCAAAAATTCATCGCCCGATCATTCAAGACACATAAGGAAAACCAATGGCGGATATTAAAAATATTTTATTAAAATACAATTCACTATCACATTTTTAGCATCATATGATGATCGAATGACCTTTCTTGAAAGGATTGATAAAAATATTTTTTCATACAAAATTACTCATAAAACCAGTTTGGAATGAAAGTGCATCCGGGAAAAATTAAATGAAAAAATAAAAACTAAACATCTACACTCATCCCTCGAACGATGCGATATCCATTATGCGCGATTTCATTTTTACACAGTCAATAAAATATAATCGGCGGATAAATCAAATCTATTTGACTCTAAAAATTTTGTTGAAATTCTAACATTGGCCAATATCTCAAAAAGTGAAGTTTCAATCAGCGATCCGCATATCGAACGTGCTGTTTAATTTTAGCGAGACTTAAAATGCATTTATGCGCAACATCATAAAATTTTTGACGTAAAATACGAAAAATATTTAGTGATTATTTAATGAGGATCTATCTAGAAGAACCACTTAAAAATTATTTATATATTGTTAAAAAAAAAATATCGTATGTAATTTTATCTTAATACACTTAAACCTTTTTTTTGTGCGGTTCCGCGGAAAATCGCACAAAAAAAAGCTATGACTTACATAGATATACTCTTCATGAAATTAAAAAAAACGCATAACTTCGAAATCGCACAAAAAAAGGTTTGAGTAACTTGTACATATTTATAACGGTATATACTCAATTTACGCGATTGTTTAATCCTATAATTTTATTTTATATCAAGTCTAGATTTACGCGGAATTTTTAAAATCGCTGACGCCTTCATGGTCTATGCGACGTTCTAAAGGACACTTTTCATAACTGACGTCCGATAAAGTCACAGTTGCTGGACACACAACTGTTCCGGATTGACCGGGATTGTCCCGGAATTAAAGTTGCTGTCTAGAATACCGACCTATATCACTTACACTCCGAAATCATTATTTTTATTGCACATGACATCGTACCCTTCCCGTTAAACGACCGTTCTCCTACAACTATCCTAAGCCAACAAAAAAATATAATAACACTGTATTATTATTTTTTACATATTTGAAATTAAATATTTTATGTTAAATGAATTTTTTGTAAAAAAAAGCGCAATTGCATTTAAGCGACTTTCATATGCGTGAAACGCATTGCGCATGCGTTATCCCTGCACTGCCGTCGGTTATTTCTTTCATTCTCCCCTTTTTTGTGGTAAATCTTTACTATATGTTTATTTTAAAAAGGTAAATTCAATGGCCTGAAGCTAAGTTTAGGGATAACGGGATAAGGCTGCTTAAAAACGGTAAGTATAATTTATTTATCCAAGAATCGCTATTTAACAACTTTAAATGAATTAAAAACGATTTTATAACAATTCCGTTCATATTGATGCTGTCTTTAATTTATAATAAGGGGGATTTCCAATTAATTTTGATTAAATAAGCTATTTATATGCGATAACTGTTAATTATTCGTTCAGAGATTGCGTCATTCGATTGGGTAAATATTGTCCATTCAAAATATTGATTTTTCAATTAGAAAATTAAATTGGAATGTCAAACCATTCCTCCGGTGCAAGAGGAAGATCTATGCGGCACTAAATCTAAATTGGTAAATTTTTTTGTCCTTCAGAATGGCATACGAACCGAATATGATTCGTCTGACAATCGATTGCTGGAAATCCTATTTAGTATTTGGAAATTGATGTGACCGACGTTTCTGATTACGGCTTATGTCGTACGGCCGAGCCGACGTACTAATGTCACATGTCAAAGTAATTTACGGGGAATAATTTTACCTGTCGTATTGGAGATTACACGGGGTAAACACGATCGGCACCCCCCAGAGTTCCCAAATCTAATTAGTTGATATGCAAATAATCATATAGCTCCGTGCAGGCCTCCCGTTATGTCCCGGGGACCGCCAGGAAACAAAGGGAGCTATTAATTTGGGGTATTGATTGAATTTTGTCATTCGTGAAAAATGGCGAAAACAGCGCGAGCGGAGAACGCAACCAAGAATAATGGCCAATTTTTCCAATTTGGAGGTAATGAGAACCACTGATAGACATAGGCGGCGAGGGATGATGGTGGAAAGACCGACCTTCCTTGGGAGGAAACCTTTTCCGCGTTCGGCGCTCATATAAATGTAGGAATAATTTTCTGGGACGTGATCGCAATTTATAGATGGCAGATAAATAATATAGAAAATAAATATTCAATATACTCCCTGCCCTTTATATATATATAAAACTAGAAATCCGTATCAGGCGTTGCCCGGGGTTCAGATTTAATTATAATTTGAAATATATTTATAAAGCTTTTGCATAAAAATCTAGAGCAATGTCACATCACTACCTAAACGCAATTTATACGGGAAATATTTTTGAACATAAATTCGAAAAATGTTTGTTTTGGTTTAATATTCGATATTTAATAGATAATAGAGTATCGTTAACGGATGCTCGCTATACGGACATTCGCTTAACGGAAAAGATCAAAATATGCAGAAAAAATCGATATATTCAAGAGATGGAGACGACAATGAAACTATTCCATTGGAATTGACAAGACAGAAATAGAGTTTACAAGACTGGACAACTTATGGAAACTCAAGCTAACGAGCCGTCTTGTCGTCAAGCTCGGGTAGCTCGAGCTACCCGAGCTTTAAGGCCTTTGGCGATATTTAAAATATTATTATTGGTTTGTATTTCAAAATTATCATCATGGTTACGAATCCCATTATTTACAGCAACTTTCTAGATTAATCAATACAAATTTGAGTTCATATTGTTCAACAACTAATTCATTTTACATAATTTTGCTCAAAATAGATCTCATCTTATTCCGTAATCTAAGAGAAGTTCCTGCGTCTTGTCATGATGTTTTTGTGCATAAATCTGAAGAATATTCTATAAAACGTATTTCGAACAAAATCAATAGCTACTTCATAACGAAAAATTGTGGTGTGGTAACACGGTGTGGGTTTCGTAACAATTTTATCAACGTTATCATTGCTACAGCTGCTAATGCCAACAGAATCAGGCCCACAAGCAGAATACACACAATCTCTCGAAATTTCGACAATTTTTGCAAATCAAACGCCTAAAACTGCAAAACGAAATTCGAAATACCGTTGTTCGTTACAAGGATTTCCTAAAACAAAAACAAAAAATGCTGCACAACAGTAAACTTTGGACTCATTCGTTCAACTCCAAAATCCGCAATGGCGCCCACTGATATGGAAATTTTAGTATATTTACTGATACGGAACTCAATAATTTGAGCTCTTCTAATAGATCGTAAGCTATCCACATGTCTTATCATCTATCCTTGTTTTTACGCATATTTTACAAATGCGTAATACAATTTATTTTCGTATTTTATTAAACATGTGCATAAAAATATACGAAATGCAGCTTTGCTTTGCGAAACGCATTAATAATTTAAAATGAATATTGTATGTAATCGTTTATATTATAAAAGTCGCACATGATATCTATCTACAATATTAATGAATAACTTTTTTAAATTTGATTTTGAACAGATAGGCATATATTATACAGTAAGATCTCGTTTAGTCCTTCCTCGATTAACGCTGATTCGATATAACGCGGTTAGCTCGAAGCTTAAAAAATGCTAAATCCCTCCAAATTTATGTTTGTTCGGTGCGTGCATCGTGTTCATTAGCTATGTTCACATTATCAATATAATTTATATAAACTAAAATCCTCAAAATTTCACACAATCGTTTACAATAATTACGGGTTGCGCAACAGAGAATGCTACTTTTCGCCTTTTTTCTTTGGTGACGGGATCAAGTAGTTTCCATCCGATGGAATAAATGTACACTTATACATTTTTGTGCGGTAAATACGTTCCGCGGAAAATCGCACAAAAAAAGCTATGAATTACATAAAAAAGTGAAGATGCGTTCCATGGATTTTAAAATCGCATAACTTTGAGACAGCTACATAAAACATATCCAAAATCGCATAAAAAAGTTAATAAAAAAAAAAAAACAGGAAAACAATAAGGCAATTGAAAAAATAACATTTAAACGACGTCTTGCAATTTGGTAAAATTTTAAGGATGTCTGACATCTAATATCTCAAATTCCAGACATCCACTTGAGAAATACTAATTATTTTAATTATAAACTATCATCGCTGTATAATAATTTCCGTTGCAATTATCGAGACGACTCAAAATCGCTCTATTCTTCGGAAATAATACTATACCCAGTGTCAATGTCATCATTGTTCTGTGTAAATTTTCTCCTTCCAACAATAAAATGCATAATTAGTAAAGATGTCTCTATAGTCCCCAACTAAAAATAAATATCACAAAATGGTCGCAATTTTACTTTTTATGAAATTTAAAAAAAAAATTGCTTTAAGAAAACCCGCATAACTTCGAAATCGCACAAAAAGAGGTTTGAGTGTATTTCTAATAAATGGAGCTATGTATAAAATGAAGATATAAGATTTGTATTTTTAAATATCTCTAATAAATTTGTTCTTCAACAAAATTCCGGGTTATATTTGAATCACCCTCGTATATATCTAAAATATTTGAATAATCGATTTTACAAATATTTGGAGCCACTAGTTATGTAACATATATTAATTATAGAAAAATATTGTTTTTTTTTTTTTTTTTGGTCGCATGTTGCCTTTTTCCTATTTACATTGTATTAAAATGACCTCGTTTAACGCTGTTTCATTTAGCGCTTTGTCACCTAGGAACGCATCCTAACCGCTGAACGAGGCCATACTGTATTTGTATATAATATTTCAAAACAGTGCAAATGTTTATCGACTGTACAATCTTTGGAAATGGTTTAAAATTAATAATCTATTGGTAATTGATAATTGGATTGGGGTAGCTCATGCGGCACCCAATGTGCAAGTCTGATACCATTCCCATCTCTCGGGAATGTTGAAATACAGTTGCTTCCGACGAGTCGAGTATTTTTACATCTACAATTGAGTTGTGTCGAGCAGTCGGCCTAATCCGACCTACTTTTCGACGCATCTATTGAGAATTTAAAACGCATTCATAACGCACTTGAGTCTCCCGTGTTTCTTCGGCGCAGAATTTAAAGGACGCGCCTACTCTAGACTTAATTGAGCCTAACAAAAAAGCCTTGAACGATTTTCTATCGCATTTACTAATAAATTTGGTCTGGGGCTTGCACCATCTGCATCTGGTACATTAGGACGCGCCTCTCTAATTCCATACATAAAACGCACTTGCGACCTTGTTAAGTACCTACCTATATGCTCAAACATTTTAACCAAATATTTGCAATTCATTTTCGTCATAAAAAAAACATTTTCGACAATTTTCCGGCCGTTTCGATCCAAAAGCAAACACTCGACGATTCGAACGAGCGCTTCGTAAAACGTGAACGGTGATGTTTCATATTTAAATAAGACCACCGCATCTTCAATTACAACAGTGCATTAAATTTAAATACATAAACTACTCGATGATTTCTTCCGCCGATTGCGCAATTGCCGAATAATTTTCTCTTTTTGTCTTGAATATACATTACTGGATGTACTGCGATAAACATTCATAAATCAATGAAAATCGCATATAATAAATGGATTTTATAGCATAAAAGTATGCACTTAAAATCGTACACGCGAATCAAATTAATAAGTCTGTGCATCCGCGGGAACGCGTGGCGTTATAAATGAGTTTTATCGAGAATCAAGACCGAATATCTTAATCGGCATATCGCGATCAAGATATCGTTAAAAATATAAATTCAATAAACAAAATTTATATTTGAGTAAATAAGTCGCAAAACGTAGCACACCATCCTGGACGATTTTATCTGTAATTTAAAAATACCCCACTCGCCTTTCTTCCATTTTTCGACATTAAGCCCCGAGTGTACTTAAGACTTGTCAATCACGTCCAAATTTTGACCCCCGTCCCTTAGGACACAAAATCGATAAAGAACTCAAAACACATGTTTCATATTCACACACAGCCGAAACGGCATGGTCAGGGACTATTCATAAAATATAGCCAAATGTCAATCAATACCGAATACCATTAAAATAGACGGCATCCTCAGTCCTAATTACACAACGACGGTATTGATTATGCGTCGAGACTCGTCAAGCGATGGACGACGGGATGACGACTTTATAATCGAGCATACGTGTGAGTCGCGTTACACAATCGATTCAATGTGGGTCAACATTAAAAATGTTCAATAAATCACAAAAACGAAACCAGCTCGAGATCCAATTGATATGGTTATTCCGAGTCGAGTCGCCTTCGTATTACCTGAATACACTGGTAATATATTGAGCAAACATCGTCAGCAGATGCAGAAAAGAGCTCTAATTTACTATGCAAACAGTCTGTAGTGGAATAATTTCCTTATTTTTCATTTATATAATCAA
This sequence comes from Stenopsyche tienmushanensis, assembly GCA_008973525.1. Lineage (NCBI taxonomy): Eukaryota > Metazoa > Arthropoda > Insecta > Trichoptera > Stenopsychidae > Stenopsyche > Stenopsyche tienmushanensis. The sequence goes on along the minus strand of WACJ01000162.1, from coordinate 314,895 downwards.
AATGTGTGAAGTAGGTTATATGCACTGCCGCATTTGGGCTATCGTGCGGATGCAAATTCTGATTGGGTTTGTGGCTTCCCTGGACGCGCTGTTAAGAGCCATACATTCCATTGACCAGACTATTTATACAATTCAATAGCTTGTACGCAACAAAGAAGCCTTGAAATCATACTGTTTACTTGGTAAAATTAAGACAACAACATAAAAAACTCTTATTATGAGATGCAATCTTCGCCCTATTCTAACATCCCCCTTGCCAAAAGGTATTGCGTTGTACGCCCTACATTTTATGGTTATTTATTCACTGGCCTTCCAATCGATGATGTCACGAAAACATTCAGACGGGTGGCCCCTGGGGTGAACGTTTCGAAGAGAAATTCGAAGATAAAATATCTTCAAAGTTAATAACATGATAAATTAAATATTAAGGCGACCGGAAACTATTCTTTAAAAATGATATGAAAAACACCCTTTTAGCGTCAGTATCGAGACATGCTTCCGGACAAATTTATTTTTTGAACTACACCTTTATTTATAAACAATGTCATTAAGAATATTTAAAATCATCATAAATTTAGATGCTATATTTGTATCTCCGTCATTCGTCATCCGTACAAATCCAAGTATCTGTCAAGACCGTCGCAGCGTGTATAAAGCTTGTACATAAATAAATAAACACTCTCGATAGCACACAATATTCGATAATTTCTTGGCGTAAACATAAACAATACATTCACATATCATTATTAATCGATAAATTTGGGTTAACGATCTATACAATTGTACGATGCCGTCTCTGTCTCCCATTCATAATCGATCTGCAAGATACTCTCTCCGTCTATGTCTGTCTTCGAGATCAATGTGTAAGAATGTTCATTCTGAATCGCTGGAATTCGGACACAACACTGTGTCTTACCTCTTTATGGGGTTAATAAATAATCCAAACGGAATATCGGGGAATGAAAACATGCATTGGTTCTAATCGCATTAGAGCATCAATGAAAAAAATATGCATCTTTCTTGCGATGAAAAATACGCGTTGTACAATATATTACACGTACCTTAAAAACATCATGAATGACAAAGATCCTTTTATGTGTACAGTAAGACTTTACAGAAGTAAATAATCTTGAATTACTCAAATTAAACAATCACAGCAGTAGTATACTGTCAGCTATCAGATCAAATAGTAATAAGAGCTCATAAAAAAACGATCAGTCTTAGTCAATAACATAAAAGAATATTCAAGCAGATAGCGCTAGGCTTAACTTTGCAAAATTAATACAAGATTACACAATGGAACTCTGTTTAGAGCTTCCACCCCGTCCATTTTATTCGCTGGATATTGCACCACCCGATCGCCATTTGTTCCATATCTTTATAAAAATTATGATACTTCCTAAATGATATTGAAAAATAAGTCTCGCAAAAAAAGGTTTCATCTATTATTTTCCGGTTCTTCGAATATATTAATTAAAAGGCATGTTCGTGATGTATTTCCTTGAACTAGTTTCTTTGCTAGAATTTTATATGCTAATGATGCATTCTCTAATGAAGGGCATAAGCCATCAAATCATTATCAATCAGTTCGATTTTCCATCCAGCGCCAATCTCATCATTTGCATCCGACACACATATCTAATTTCATCCACCCATCCAACTATCCGATGATGACCTCGACATAGAGGCAATAAATAATTCAACGGCCATCTTATCGGGGCGAAAAATATCCATATATAATCTTGCCGACATTTTCAATCTTTCGTCGTCTTTAGATAAAATTGAAAACGAAAAATTTAGTACAAGATTCAAATCGCAATAATAATGATTTGAATTTATAAATAATTTTAAGCGTAATTTTCCAAAAATTGATCAAACCCTTTGCTTGTTTCATTTTGAGGGGTGGTTTCGCCTTGTTAATATTTGCCGTCTACTGCCACCTGTGATCGTATGATTGAACTACGTTGCGTGAGGGTGTTATTAATCATTTTCTATTTATAAATTTAATAAGAATAGAAAATCGGGAATATATTTAATATCGTGCGTATATAAATATGTCTAAAATCATTTTTTGACAAACGTGGAAAATAAGGAGTAAAATATTCCCTATTGGAATATTTTATGGTTTATTAGTTCCAAATGCTCAATGATGAAAAATTTACTGCGGATGCGTAGACGTAAGTACCGAATTTCCTCTCAAATTCAATAAATTAGTATGTGTATTTGCGGATCATGTGCATCCGAATAAAATTGAGAAGGGTGGCCGGATACCTAGCAACGGCGATGTACATACTCGTAAGTTTTCACCGTGCCGGATGCTGTATGGGGAAAAGCGGAAATTGTGTATGTATTCATTTTGCACATACAACCATCCCGAGCCCTATTCACAACACTCTACTATTTTGTGTATTTTTTTTTTCAACCCCTGGAACAACAGGTAGTATAAGGTTGACATAAGAAAATATAGGTGGAGACCAACAGGTCCTCCGCGGTATTAGAAACCATTTATTTTATATGCTATAAGTATGTCGCAAAGCTTTTTATTCGTACTCTGTGCGCCTTATAATTTAACAAGCGTGTTTCTTTTTCGTGTTTTCTATGATAGACTAGATAATTTGGATCGTCGCAATATCCTTATGTTCTTTGTCCGGCGAGATCAAATGTGAACATACAAGCATATATTAAACGGGTGGGGGATCGATTCCCCCATGTCGCTCCTCGCTACATGACACTGGCCCCCGGATAGAAGGGTAGATTACTTTGACCGCAAGCAGATGAAGAGCTACTTGTCTGAATATTATTGATCCCGAATGAAATAGTAGCACAAATGATAGAAAAAAGTAAACGAGCAATGAATTGCTGTTATAAATTATGATCGAGCCCTCGGGCATGTACATCTGAATTTTCCGCATTTGAGCGATATTTTGTCAGCCGTGAGATGCGTCGTCAAGGATTCGACCCTCGTGTTTTGCTCGTTAGCTCTTAAAAACGTATTAACGTGAATATTAATTAAATTCGTACGCAAAAACGCATGAAGTGCAACAGCGCGGTTGGGCGCCCACCGGCGCACAAATGTGTCGAAAGTGGACTCGTTGCCATACACACTGCGCAAGTTCGAAGTCGTCGATAATTGCTCATCGGGGGCTAGCAACCCTTGCAGGTCTGCACCCCTGCACCCTTGCACATGCACCCCGCAGATTGTGCATCGCGCATGATGGATCGTTACAGCTCGGAGATCGTCGCCCTTCCCCGGGCTGCGCTCGATAATGCCAGCCGAAATGCAAAATAACTTTGATGTTTCCGGGCTGGAAGCGGGAGGGTGCGTGAAGGGAGTAGAAACGGGTCCTCTCGAGTGCACAAATGCGCGGAGGGTCCTTTACATACGTTCCGGGGGTAGAAACGCACCCCACCGCCCAGCCTCCCGCCGAAAGCGCCCGATTAATTCCCCTCGGGCTCCAATCTATGTCTGCACACAATGCGTCGCGAACAATTATTCAAATCCGACACCGACTCGAAAAAGTATGATTTAATACCTAAAATGAATTAAATAAGCTACTTTTCCGCCTCGTTTGAGCGCAGACTTCGCCGGATATAAAAAAATCCGTCCTCGAAATGATAAAAATACGAATACATCAAAGGTGAAATCACCCCTTTAAGGTAAATCAGGTACGGCACTGATGACGGCCGGGGGATGGGATCTCATTAAATCTGTTTATGCATAGAAAGATTATTTCACTGATGCGGAGCTAAATTTGAAATGCTTCCGAAATAATTGTTCCCGTCTCCTTTGACTTCGGCCCGTTTTGAATATTCCCGGCACAATGGGGAGAAATCTCCGAGGAGAAGAAAAACTCGCGAAAAATGCAAAACATTCCTCGAATTTTTGACGCAAGAAAATCAATCTTGAGCCCGCGGCGAACGTTTTAAAAAATAAACCTGTTTTGCTCCCAAACACTATGAATCATTCAACAATATTCTTACAAACGAACATCGATAGAAAAACATGGACAATACATCAATACCTCTTTTAGCGCTTCCTCGATTAAAGCCGATTCGATATAACGCACTTGAAACGTAAAATAATGCAAAATTCCACACAACGTGCATCGTATTCATTAGCAATGTCCACTTTATCAATAGAATTAGGAGTGTTGCGTAATTTATGTGATGTAATCATTGACAATATTGTGTAAGAAAATAAATTAAAAGTATATATGTTCATTAAAAACTATTCCTTGTTCATGAACGCAGTGTAGAAAAAGCTATAGTCAGAGGTATCCAATCACAACAAAAAGAGCTTATTGTTGGATAAATTGTTAATCAAAATAACAGGATATTGAGATACTACAGGTTTCTATTGAGAGACTTATCAACGATGATCTTCAAGAACTGGCAGAATAAAGATATCGTGTAAATTTGAAAAAACTGATCCTGAAAACGAAAAACCCAAAGGGTTTCCCTAAAGATTTCTTTAATAAAAGAGCCTAGACCTTCATTACAAAAAAGTTTGAATGTAAATCCAGATTGTGTAAAAAGTATAGATGAAGTATTATACTAGATCGGATCGATCGTCTCAATTCTGGTATAGCCCGATTTTCTAATTTTGAAAGAATAAATTCTTAAAAAATAAAAGTAATTGGTGGAGGGTTGCAATGAGCAACTGATTTGCAAAAATTATATTAGGTTGTCCCATAAGTTTCTTTCGCAAATGAACACAGATCTAATCATAGCTCGCGAGTTCTAGTTCGCGAAATAGCTAACAAGTTAGAAATTCCACGAACATCCCTCCATAATCATCTGACAAAATTGGGCTACATCAATCGTTCAGATTTGTGGCTTCCTCGTGAACTGACTGACTCAAATAACTTCAGCGTATTTCAACATGCGATCTACTTCTTCAACGACATAATAGCCAACCTTTTTTGAAAAGACTTGTCACTGGAGATGAATGTTGGATACTCTATGAGAATATCCAACGTAAACGGTCTCGGACAAAGGGTACAGAAGCTTTAACTGTAAAAGTGTAAAAGTTTTGCTATGCATTTGGTGAGACTGGAAGATCAATCAAACAAAATATTGTTTCCAACTAAACAATCTAAAGGATGCAATTGCCAGAAAACGGCCAGAATTAGCGAACAGACAAGGAGTTGTTTTTCATTACGATTTCATGCTCGTCAGAAATAGATTATTATCATTTGACTGGGATGTTTTACCTTATCCTCCATACTCTCCGGACATTGCCCCTTCAGATTATTATTTATTTCATTCATTGAAAAATTCTTTACGTGGTAAAAATTTTAATTCAAAAAATGATATAAAAATGTATCTTGATAAATATTTTGCCAACAAATCTGGAAATTTTTGGCAAGAAGGCATTATGAGGCTTCCGGAGAGATGGAGAAAGGTAATAAAACAGAATGGATCATATATTATTCAATACATTTTGATGTAATACAAATTATTGTTTATTTTTTTCTTAATATGAAAACGAAAGAAACTTATAGGACACCCTAATATTTTAAAAATAATGATAACTAAGACATCAAATTCTCTAAACACCGAAATTCTCTTATTCAAATATTCTTATTCTTAAAATTTTCTAAACGAGAGAAAAAGAGAATGCTAAAAAACGCAGGATTACTTCATCATCAAGAATTTGAGAAGATCCAGGATATTCGACACAAAAATGAACGCTGTATTATCTATATAATAAATATATTTAACAAAGGTAATAATCGAAAACATTAGCATCAAAAATAAATCGATTTAATGCTACATTTCGCAAAAAGTTCAGAAACGCCCAGAAACTTTTTGTTTTGAAGCATTCTAAATGACGCAAACTGATCATGCGGCAATGCGAATAGATGAAAGATAGTCAAAAACCATCGTGAAATGATATCAAAGCGATATGACGTAACTGAGGATGCGTCCGATAGCTCTAAACAGGCGGACGAAATCATAAAAAAATACCTAGTTCAATGGATAAGATTGATTTGAAATAGATATCAATAGAAACGAATTAGATACGAATGCAGTGGATGTTGATATCACGTCAATAACGACGTGCGAATCACTATTGCGAATAATTCAATGCACGATGAGGTGTAATTGAAAGAAATGCAATCAACCATAGCGATCGATCGTACATGTCTTTTTGGAAATCGATTTTTAACGCTTATAGCGAGCGAATGCAAACAACTCATTACTGCCAAAACTAGCAAAATTCTATGCAATCATTCAATTTCGAATAAATGAATGATTTAAATGAAATCTATCCGAGCATAATATAATCCGAGTCTTTTCTAATCAATTAATTGATTTTCATAACTTGGAATTTAGTATATGTATATATTTATTAATTATTTAATATGAAATTATACTGTATTGAGATAATGTTGATGGGATTTGTCAATAAATTCGTCAATATTAACCGTAATGAATATCTATTGTTATAAGCAATTTACGTCGTGGTGATCGTTATAACCGAGTTCTACTGTATAGCATGTTTCTATTAGGTAATGATACACAAGCATTAAATCTACGATGCATTGTAATCCAATTTACTCATCAGGAGACCTTTTCATGGAGCTAAATATATGGTACTGTGGCAAAATATTCATCTTCCGGAAGAAGCTTTCATCTCTATACTCATATAATTAAGGAGTTAATTTTGTGAAATCTGTTTCCTGGAATGAGATCTCAGTTCCTGGTGTTTTCGCTAGTATTACATCGAGATTGAAGATATTTGGGCAATTATTATTGATGCTATCATTCGTGCCAAGGACAGTGACGGTCACCCTATTCGAGCCACGTGGAATTATGTATCGAAGTGCGCATGTATTATACATACGCATTGTTCAACAATGCTCCACACGTACAGTCAATTTGCGGTTCAACCATATAAAACAAAGTCCAAGAACAACGATAATCTTCATTAGCGTCAAACAAACAATGCGGTTTAGTACAACTGCTGTTTTGGTGTGCGATAAATAAATAAATAAAATCAGGCCCAGGAACAATTAGCGAATGAAGTCGCATTCATTAAACCAAAAGGTTTAATTTTTCCAAATGCCAAATATGATCAATACTCTGATTGCGCAATGTGAGCCATCAATGTGACGAGTTCGCATTGATAATTCATTATGCAAACGAATTACATCACTGGTGTAGTATATTTCAACAACACCAAATTTCATGGCCACTTCGTACGGCCACTACTATCAATAAATTAGTTATTTTATTACTATGACAGAGGGTACTATTTGCGTAGCTCTTCCAACAGTGGGACGCTAATCTAAATTAAAATATCGAATACTAAACGCGCACTGCATTCAGATTTTTTTATAGTTATTATGTCAATTGATGCATTTCGAATTCACTGTTGATCCATAATTAAAACAATCATCGAACATTCCTCAGCGCCCAACGAATGCTATTGGAATTCTTGAAATAATTGACCCAGCTGCTGCGCCACTTGCAAATATTACCTAATAATTACACATTGTTACATTGCGTGTTTTATTATAAAAATAAATAATTGCATCGATATTTTCTTGCTGTTTAAATCAATTACGCGTTTGGGGTTGCTTAACCCTTAACGCTCAATAGCGGGGTGCTGTTGTTTGAGAAAAGCCACACCGCAAATATTTCATTCAATAACATAAATTCATGACATACGCGCTGCAATTACGATCGTCCATATTGTGAACTCACCAGCTTGCATAATCATGGTATTTTAGCAAATATGGCAATCAAAAACATTAGAAATGCGGGATATTCGGATGGTAATTTGTAGCGGTAGTCTCGAAAATTTGAACCAAATGTTGAACGTGCCAGTTTGGAGCATGACATCATTATCCTTGCAAGGAGTGCTGGGCTTGAAGACCCAAACGAGGCCAGCAGTAAATGATTCGCTTCTATCTACCGCAGAGTAGCCCAACCAATAAAGATGATGAACCGGTTAACGATATTTCGGCTTAAAAAAAAGTGCTAAAATCTTGAAGCACATTGACAATGCCGTCAACGTCATCCGCGGGAATTTCAGCTTTGGATGTAATTCATCTCTAGACGCGTCCCTCGTTGCCGAGGGTAAGATCTCCATAGTGATTCCTTTTGGGAAAGGGGGGATTTTTACGGAGTGGCATCCCGTTGCTCTTCCTCTACATACGGTGTATGATTAAAATACAGATTTATACAGCATGATGAATTTATTTTTTATCAAATATTCTTCTTCATCTTAAACTGCTTTATTAATAACCCCCAGTTTACATACATTTTAAACCCAGAAAATCAAACCAAACCTGGATCGAAAATCTTAAATTTGTAGATACGATGAAAATGCTCTTGACAATCTGAATTTGAATTTAAACAAATTAATAAAATGATTTCCTTAAAACGAAATATCGGTCATTCGATTAACAATTTTGTTAGATCAAATTTAATTGCTATAAATACATTTTGGCATTTAATTTAAACTTTTTCGAGTGTTTATATTAGATATAAAGAGAACATTTTGTATGTATGTCATCGCTTTCCCGACGATGTCATATGCATTGTGTCATTGATGACCATTGTCTCATTGAAAAATATTTAATGTTCGATTGTAATGCTTCTGAAGTAGCGGGTTATGCTGCTAAATATTAATCTCATATTTCCTCGTGCAATACAATGTCTTAGAGTGGACACGTTGAACCTCGTAATCATAGCAAAAACTGTTTTTTTTTTTGTAGGCATAAAAGCTGAGAATATGACCTCACAAAAGTAAATAAATTTTACTCAAAGTGTTCAGTAATTCTGGTAGTAATATGCTCAGAAATTCGCTCAATAAATACATATTTACTTTGCATGAAATATAACTGGTGCATATCTTTAAAAAGTTTCATTAATAAATTCTTCTTCATCGAGGACTTTTCATGTTGCACTTTGGAGTGTGTGTTCAAGGATATCTAACTTTTCTTTCAAGAGTACCGCAAAAACGTCGTATAATACAAATTCGTGTTATACAAGGTTTAAAGTTCATACAAAATTAGGGTTTACATTAAAAAAAAATATCGAAGACTTCGCTGCAACTGTTTTCTGAGTTATGAATTGTGGAAGATTGATTTAATATTTCGACTAATTCGTCTTCGTTCAAGGTACGATCATCCAATATTTCTTGGATGTCATGAATATCCATGTAAAAGGACGGAGTGATCACAAGGTCTGTGTCCAACCGGTCCGATTTTCGGACCGCTGACATAACGAATGAACGTCTCGCGATCGGACACCATACCCGAATATATCTACAGAATGATTACGAACTCTCATTACAAATTGAGGTTGTCCGTAGAAGACTGATCGGATATTTAAATTTTACAATCGGTTGAAAATATTGTCATTATTTTATTGCGGACTTATCTCAGCTACAGCTACATAAAAACGTACAGAGCTAATCAGTGTTGATTCATGTAAAGTAGAATGTGCAACTCTCGACTGATATTCTGCGTATTGCGCCCCAATCCCAGTTGCGCCCGTGACGGGCGCCTGCTTTAACACCCCCTGTTACGGTCTTGTATGAGACTTTCGGGCTTGAGGCCCGAATGTATTTTCAATCTGCCAACTGCAGCTTCATTGCATAATATGCACTATTGTTATCTATCTATTGTTTTTGTCGATATTGTCATAAATCTCGATCCATATGAATATTTTTGGACTTGGATCGTCCGTACACAATCAATCCATATCCACTAGCGCTTTAATATGGACGAGCGCAAGCGGTCCGTTTCATATCGGATCGCAGTATAGTGCATATTGGATCGTATTTCCTTGCAATTAAGGATCGGCGTCAGCTACAAGCGTAATGATCGGTCGAATTGAGCGTCTCATTGTGATGTTTTTATTATAACGACGCCGGAATTTCAATTAACTCATATTGAGCGTATTTTTATAATAACTTCGAGACGTCAACGAGATCATTTTTATATAGTGTTTAACTCATCTCCCTTTTGTTTTTGTTAGCTTGGCTAATCACAGAGCATTCAATTAAGCTTGTCGATCCAATATGAATAAGCGTTCGTGGACAGATCCGCTGTTATAGCATCGAATTTAGATTTTATTCTGTTGCTTGGATGATTTTCGTCGGATGCTCGCTATTCCTAGTGATGTTGTACCGATTGAGCAGCATGATGGCTCGTATAAGTGGATCACTTTGTTCGCAAAAATTGATCCAATTAGCCGAAATCTACTTTATACGTTCGTTTTGCAGGGGGTCCAATTATGTGGATGTCCCCGAATCGTCGATGGGCCGTCGACCGCACCCTTTTCCTCGTTCGATATTCGAGCTTTGCTGCGCAATAATGGCAACGCATTCGGTTGCAACGCGACTTTCTTTTCGTTATACATCTCGCCCGGCAATTTCGGTCGGCCCGAAGACTTTTGGCGAGACTTTCGACCGAGACATGCCCACGTTTGCGTACGTCGACGTAACCCGAAGCATTTATATGACGCATTAAATTCGGCGCATGCAGAAGGCTTTCACTTCGCATTTCCCATCACCTGCATAATGGTCAAAGAGATTTTCTCTCTTCGCTGCAAGCAGACCTACATTTCAACATGCAAACTGAGTACAAAAACGCTTTCTAATGAGCGCCGAACGCTCCTCAAACTTTAGTACGCGCAAATCCCAGTCGACGATACTTATCTATTCGAAAACACTCCAAGCGCGGAAAGGGCCTCGAATCCGTAATCCAATTTATATGGGATTATCATCTAATTTTAATTCGGGCGCGATAAGATACCGAACTATTGATTATCCGAAACTACAGCGCTATCTCGAAACTAGCGTTTGGTTACGACGAAACTATTTTCCGTGAAATTGCAACGAAGAACAGCGGCGACGATAACGAAACGCACAACGTTGGGTCACCGAACGCCACATTCAAATCTGGGACGATTCGAAATATCGTCCCGCCTTCAGGAAATAAGGTCACCGGATGCGTTGCAAAAGCTGCAACGTTCCAAAATAGACCATCTCTCGAAATACACGCATCTTCTGAAGAATACTGCACAGCTGTTGAACGATGACATTTACCACAACTAGGTCAACGCAGTAATAATAAATTTAAATCGATGCGGAATAAATTCGAGCTTTTCGACAGTGGGCAGGTCATGAGCCACGGCGAATGGATGAAAAATGAATCTAACCCCCAAATCGTGAAATACGCCAATAAATTAGCGTCCACCAAAATTTATTCGATCGAAGATATTTGTCACTTGAAAAAGTAACACAAAACCGATTTGTTCTATTGAACTAGATTTCGTTGAACGTCGTAAATATGTTACATTGTTTCCTAGGCGTAGATTAATAGGATTACAACGATTTTGATCGATTAATATCGTCCTATGCTGATATCGAACGAAAAACATGCGATTCATACATTTAACAATGATGCGACATCGTTGATGCATATTTATATAATATTTTTTTACGTTCGCATTCGACGCACGTTTATTGCGCATCGATTGATGTTTTGATCGAATTTGACCATGAATATCGTCGTTGATGTTAATTCCCTTAGCGAAACGCTTCAGGTTTGATACGTTTATTGTGCTTTTTAAGAATCCATTGCGGAAATATGGCACATCAAAAAACGAGGAAATAGGGGAACGTCGACCTTTGTATTGTGAGAAAAAGCTGAAATAATTTAGGGTAAGTCGCTGACAACAATGCCCTCATTGTGATGGGAAATAATAAGGTGCACATTCGAAGCGGTCACCCTGTACTCGACGACGGTGACGTTGTGGGAAGTCTGCGAGCCACGCTTTTGAAACGCTCGCATTGCCCAAGACTCGAATGGGATATTGACCTGAATAAAAGCGCGCAGCATCCGAACTGCACCGAAATTCGTATGCGGAAATTGAACCGGTCGCTCCCCCGGCCCCTCCGCCCTCCGCCCCGCGGCCCCCTCGGCGGGCCGCGCCCCCTCGTCCTTCTCGTCCCCTAATGAGCGCAGCCCGCGTTATTTAGTACGCCCGACAGTCAATCAATATCTGCCAGGTACCGAAGCACCGAAACGAGCATGTGTACCTATGCACTCTGTCTCTCTCGAACCCGCTGCACCCGATCCGACACAAATCCGCTAAGAATCCGACAAGAACAAAACGTAAACAAATAACAAACGATTATTATAAACGTCAAAACGACCCGACTTGCATTCACGAAAGCGCCGAAAAAAAATAAGCCGCGGAAGGCTGTCAAAATACATTTTCGTGTGCAACCATCTTGTCAAGGTACGTGCAACGGATGCACCGAGAGGAAAATTCGGCAATACTCCCGATAAATGACATGCACGCGAATGACATGCGACACGGAACAAATCTGCGAACGCGAATACGCGCAAATAACGCGAATAATACAAACAGTCTAACCTTTTAGGGGTCCGCCCGCCTGTTTGAATTCACTTTCCTTCCGACCAATCCATGAAATGTAATTTTGTTACTGTACCTGGCAGCGGGGCTGCCATCGCTAACTTGTGCGTTTCCCCCACGCGTTATCATCAAAAATTACGGTGCGTATTTCCCCGACGTGCGGGAAAACGTCATTCGTTCGCACTATTTGACTCAAAAAATAAACAAATTAAAATGAAATAAAACACAAACAATAAAATATACACAATAAAATTATAACACTTCATTTGATAGCATCAAAAATAAAAAATCAAATAATTTTTGCATTAAATATGCGACATAACCAAAAAAATAATTAATTCAAAGCTTTTCAAAATATTAATATTTTTAAGATTACAATAATTTAAATACGCATTTTAATCTTATATTATAATCAATTTAGATAAATAACACAATTTATCTCAATGCTACTTATTTTGTTTCAATAAAAATATTATATATTTCAAGCTAATGTTATAAAATAAATATAAATATTTAAATAATAAATCAATTTGACATATTAAATGCTTAATTTAAATAACAATATAAATATATGACAACGATGAAAAAATTGTCGTTGATGTACATTTTTTAAAACAAATTAATAACGTTAATTTATTGTATTGCATTATAACGACAAAAATATTTAAATTCATTTTTAATTAAATTGATGATTCATATAAAATAAATTAAACAGCTGTATGTAATCGAGCAAAGTATTATTATTTTAATCAAACTTGATTGGATTGATTGCATTTATTAATATTTATTTTGTGCGGATTAAAATTTAGATTATTATTTAATTTGGTTAATCCAATTTATTTTGATTTTTGTTTCGGACGTTCTGAAAATTATTTCGTTTTGCGGGCGCGTCGATGTTATATGGTCGTTTTTCAAGCACACTTAGGACCATCGGATTGCACCGCTCGACGTGTTGACGGCTGCAGTTCTCGCTCATCTGTCTCCTTGCAAAATGATCAACGTGGTGACGCGCGCGGGGGTGCTGGGGCCCTACTTGAGGAGCACCTCGGCGGCCGTGGTGTCGGCGGGTCGCACTCCCGCGCCGTTGGTGGCCTCTCATAAAGGTACCGTCGTCGATACCCCGCGACGAAGCACCACCGTCGAGGCTCTTCATGCGGCTCTGCCCCCTGTCGCTCTCAGGACTTCCTCCGGGCCCGCTGGTGCGTCTCCTCCCTTCGCCCGTTTTCATTCAGCCCTTTTTTCGATTATCGTTCATTACATAACTGTTTGACGGATCGCTTTCATTCGAATTTAATCCTTCGACCTATCTCTCTTGGACTTACAAAAACGAATAAGATCTCTACAATGCGGTAAGATCCATATAGAGTTTGAAAGAGAAAGTCTTAATTTGATGCAGCTAACTTAACCTTAATCGATTCTTAACATCTTCATCCAATCTTATCTTTATATCGTTTTTAATGCATTTATTAATTTACATCAATCGACTTCTTTAATTTATTATTTGACACATGTGGTATATTACAATATATATTCTAAAAATTTCAATATTCAAGAAGTCTTAGTATACTGTTAAAACCGTACGCACTTAATTATACCATTGTATAATCAGTCTATCTTGATTTTCCTAGAATAAATTTGTATATTCACTTAATTTTATATTTCATTGTAATACAAGCATGGATTTAATAAAAAAATCACTTTTTCAGTTAGCACTCAAATACGATTCGCTCACACCGATGTGAGCGTTCCTGACTTCTCGCATTATCGAAGAACTGAAACGCTTAACCCTAACAAGAAAAATGACACTCGTGATTCTAGAACAGGTTTCACATACTTGGTTGCTGGAGGTTAGTATAAATTTAAGTAAATCAGAATAAAATATTTAATCCTTTATGAAACAAATCAAACACTGATTTTGTAAGAGTCTTTAAATAACATTTTTTTTATATTTTTATATCTGTATGATATCAAAATCTATGGTTTATTTTATTCCTGTATTATTTATTTTTTTCTCTTTGGATGTAGATAATATATGATCAAAATTTTCAAGATGTCTTTTAATACTAGGTGGCGCTGTTGCCTCTATTTATGGAGCAAAATCTGTTGTCCATCACTTCGTGAAGTACATGAGCGCTTCAGCTGACGTCTTGGCTTTGTCTAAAGTTGAAATCAAACTCAGCGATATTCCAGAAGGAAAATCAGTCACATTCAAATGGAGGGGAAAGCCGTTGTTCATTCGTCACAGGTATGTTATGTTTTACTGATACATTTAAAAATTACACTTGTGCTTTCTGTATTTTATTCTGTGTAAAATTGCAGTGTAATAGATGATATTCATTACAATCTTTCAGTTCCCGAACATATGCTTAACAATTCTATTCCTACAAGTCTATAAAAATATTATTTGCAAGAGGCTGTAAAACTGCTTGCTTAATCGTTGATTTTGAATATAGTTTACATAACAATATATTTTTATTTTCCAAATTTTTGCTATTGATGTCCTTCATATTACCTAATATAAAAACTATGTGACGATTATTCAAATATTATATTTCTGTTATCTTGTGTTCAATAGAGACTTGTTCGTTGAATATAGTGTTTGGATTAATATCCAAAACTGCATGTTCTCATTAATTCCAAATATATTTCTCGAGCCTAACTTAACCTAATATTTTATCACTTGTTCCGCATCTTTGTTTTCTGACCCATAAACTGATTCGAGCCTCTATTAAATACTATAAATGTGCGATCAAAGTTTGTGCTACCGCAAAAACTTTAGCACAGGACGTTGCTAATTTTTATCCTGCTATTGATTTAAATTATTACTTTTCAGCTCATATTTTTTAATAACATATATTTTTTGTTACTACAATTCAACAAAATTGCTTTTTCAGTGCGGGAATACTTTTCTGAGAATCTTTTTTAAGACTTAAAAGTTATTAAAGGCTTTCTTTCTGTGTCACTGAAGTTTGATTTGAATTTTTATGTATTCCTTTTTTATGAAGCAAAGTTAAAAAATACTTATTCAAACATTACATAATTGAAAGGCTTAAAATGTGTATTCTTAATTATGTCATTGCCATTGTGAGCTATGTAATATTGCGCTATAATAAAGCTTTTAACTCGTTCCTTGCCCCGTCCACCGTATTCGGAGGAAGTTTTTTTCCTCTGTTTAAATACGATTTAATTTATTTATTTTCTATTTAATTCTCCAAAACATTCTCCGAAAAGTGAATCCAGCGTCTCATTATTACGTATTTCTATGATTTACAAACGTCTTTCTATAATGTCTTCCAGATGATAACTCTAAATATCTTTCGAGATCTACCTCGAAACATGCATTCCTACCCTTGTCTATTCGCACTTGTTTATCCTCACTTTTTTTTGTTAATTTGACTAATGGCAGAGTCAAGCTTATCGATCTAAGATAAAATAATATCTGAGAGAAGATGCGACATATGTCGTCCATGTTTATCCCATGCATTATAATATTGCATCGCTATTCCTTCCGTTTACGCTCTGACTATAGAACACTGATTCATGCTGGGCGACAAACGTATTAAATAAACCATGTATTACTAATACATTAAACTATAACGTATAAAATGTTATTAAAGTATTTAAGACAAACCGCGTAAATTGACAAACATATGTGAATAATTTAATAATTGTGTTCTGGCGTGTTTCCGGACTACCATTATGAGTCTGGCGACTGAGTGCCGTTGGGTTTGAGATAAATGAGTTAAATAAACAATAATTTTTAAATGTTAAGGCAACGCGTTAACAACATCTATTTGGTCCGGCATTTTTATAAACGTAAACTATTTATTATAAGGTATTAAAAATAATTTATTCCAACTTTTTAAAATTGCCAACATTTTCTGGCTAGTTTCAGCAAGTTTAAACCAGTCTGGTACTATCTTAACAAGCTGGTAATAGTCTGGCAAACCAAACTCAACGGCACTCAATCGCCAGACTATCATAATCATAGTCAAGAAACACGCCAGAACACAACTATTAAATTATTCACTTGTGTTAGATGGTCTTCAATTTATGCTGCCACCTCTTAGTCTAATAAGAAATAAGCTTTTTTTAAATTATTGAAATGCTATATTTTTAAATTTTATTTGAACCCAATGAAAAATTATCTTGAAATATTTTTCAATTTTTTATATTTTTAATTACAGAACAGCTACTGAGATTTCCACGGAAGAAAGCGTAAGCCCTTCATCTTTACGTGATCCTGAACACGATTCAGTACGCGTGAAAGATCCCAAATGGCTGATCGTAGTTGGTGTCTGCACACATTTGGGATGCGTGCCAATCGCCAACGCTGGTGAATTTGGAGGATATTATTGTCCATGCCACGGTAGTCACTACGATGCTTCTGGAAGAATTCGTAAAGGACCTGCACCACTCAACCTTGAAGTACCTCCATACTCCTTCTTGAGCGCCGGCGAAGTAGTTGTAGGCTAGGCAATTTAATTTTTTAGCAAAATAGCATAATACATGAAGAGAAACTTCAATTAGATTTTCAGCAACTAATGAATTGCATTGAATTGGTTATTTTCTTTTAACACAATTCGATTTACTTATTCTAAATCATGAAAAAATTGATCGTTGTATTATGTATGTCGCAAAATGATACGTTATTTATAATAAATGTACATATAAAATAGTAAAAACAAATATGAGTTTTATTTACAGTTTTTATTAGGATTGGGGTTTCATTCGATGAACTTTAAGGATGAAATTCAATAGAATTTAAATAGGCCTTTTAAACATTTCATATCATTTATTCATTTATACACACTTGAAGAAATATTTACACTGACAAAGGTAAGATAAATATTATTGTATGTTTAAAAACATTGTTTCCTCTATATTTTAAGAAGTTGACCCGCAACTGTCTCGGTGAATGAGATTCGGTAATTTATATTTTGAGATTCAGCAATAACTACATTGGGCACTTCATTTGAAAAATATTACATAAATATCTTTTTAAAATACATTTTTAAGAGATTTTCAACACTAATATTTTTAATATTTCAATCATTAAGTAATTTTTCATTAAAGAACTTACAATTTTAAATTATTTATATATATATATTTTTTTAATTTTACATTTACCATAAGTAGAAAGTGCTGATTGAGTAAATATTCTGCAAAAAATTAGGCAAACTTTCTATTAAAGTTTTTGTTCTTAGTTGAAATTATTTATAAATTAAAAATTGTTATCAAACATACATGCATCATGAGAGACTGCAATGACTTTTCATTACACTATATGATTTGTCATAGAAAAGATGTTTTGTGCAAAACATGTTTCGTTAAGGAAACTCAGTGTGATAAACAATTTTGCGAAATTGAAATCTTATAAAATAGTAAACATAAATAAATTAAATTTTCACCAATGCGTGGGGTATATTTACATGACAAGTCCATTGATACAATGTACTCTAAAATATATATATACATATATATATAATGAAATTAGAAATCTATAATATATTAAAATAAACTTAAATCGGATAATTACAAAGTGTATAAAATCACTATTTTAAGCAGAACATTTACTCCTATGTTTTATAGCACAATTTCGAATTATTAATTCAAAGTAATAAAATTCAAGAATACCTTCAGTTGCATCTATGGCACTACAGTTAGCCGTAGTTGCGTGTGGGGATATATTGAGTTATTTAACTATTTATGATTTGTGCTATGAGATAATATATATGATTTTACAATAAAACGAAAATTAACACACAATTATACTTTTGATCAACTTGAATAAAATACTATATAATAAAAATGAAAATATGTGCATAATTGCAAGCTATTCACATTCTTTGGTTTGTTCCCTGGTAAATTCTGCCAAAATTACTCGAATCGAATCGATTGAGTAATTTGAGTTTTAATATCCCTTAATATAATTTATGTATTTAGATTTTTACTTAAATTATTTTCACAAAAATATTTTTCTTCTATTTGATTTGTTACATTTTTGATAAACGACTCGCAAGGCTTTTAAATAGAAACACTATATTTTTATACATGAGAGATGATACGTTTTAAGGCTAAGTTAATAGTGATTGTTAAAATTTCATCCGAGAATATCAGATATTGTTATTGATTTGTTTTAATCGATATAATTGAATTATTCTAACAACAAAATTTAATCGTAGATCTACAAATAGATTTTTAATAATCTTCGTTTCAATTTTATTTATATAAAAACGGTTTAATAATAGATATAATCTTGGTATTTGGAACATTTTATAGCGGCGAGATTTCATAGTTTTTTATTAAATTGACTAATTTGATTAAGAAGGGATATTTAGTCAAATTTTTTTAAACTGGATTCATACATTTTTGAAAAAATCTCACAAATACTCTAATTAAAATAAAAAAAGCACCAATCAGGTCTAAATTCACAAATGATGAAATGAAACCATTCAAAATATTTTCTTTTGTATCAAAAAGTAAAATCAATAATAATGGACATATGTTTAACAAAAGTATAGATCAGTTTTGATAAAAATTTAAAGGAAAATTATTTTTGGATATATTATTTATGTTTACAATTTTAAAAAGTATGGGTTTTCAATAATAGTTTTATACAATTTCACCATATCTTTTCATACATATCGGTGATTTTAATTTCTCAATGCAATAAACGCGTTTTGCATTAGGATTGTTAATTAATTTCAAATCTATGAAGTAAATATTTAAACGGAAATTTTATATTCATTAATACAATGAAATAGATCGTCGACAATCCAATGTTTATTTGTGAGTTTCCATTTTTGATTAAGTCTTACTCGTATTTAAAAACATCTTATACATAGTTACAAATCTTTGGTGAGTACTGCCGCATATCAGAGAATTTCGATTATTTGAATATATATATTTTTAAATGGAAATTCTGATTAGCTTTCATTTCATTCGTGACAAACAAACGGCAGCAGATTTATTTTAGTCAGCGTGACTAAGTTATTTCGTTATAGGCCTAAATATTCAATATATATATTTACATCATACAGCCATCAAAATAAAATACAACATGCAAATAACACAGCGTTATTGAAAAATAATCAAAAGAAGTTATGATTTATTAAGCTTATTATGAATATAGGATGTTTATTGTTACTAGCTCTGTGTGCATTTAGTTTGATTATATATTTTTTAATTGTTAAATTTAAGATAAACGATATATAGTTTTTTAATTTAGTTGTAAACTGGTGATAAATCAAGCGTAAGATTTCTGATAGCGTGATTGCGGGTAGCCGATCGACTCGTTCTTGAAGATTTGATGATCTGTAGAACCATAGTCTTGCAATCATGGCAAACGATCATTTGCATACCGCGCAACCTATCCGATGCTCGCATACCGCTTGCAAGTGTGGCTCCACGAGAAAATCTGTTCCTGTAGAAAATAAAATTTTAGTTTTATTACATTTACTTGACAATGATATTTAGAAAAGAGCAATAAAAAACTCACGCTATACAGAGTTCCATTAAAAATGAATGTTAACGTATTTAAATTAACTTTAAAAAAAGAAACCTTGCTCCAATTTAAAAAGTGATTGAAATGTATATTTCCATAAAAAATTAAATACCGTCTATCTAATGTATGATGAGGACTTCCACCACTTGCTGGTAAGCTCTGTGGTCCCTCCATGCTTCTTGTCATTATATTATTCAGAGTGGGCAGCGGAAGAGGTTGTTCTGGAACATAGCCTAAGGATGAACCTCCTCGTGATCCTGGAGCCGATTGTACATAACAAGGCGGTGGTTGCGATGCTGGTGACGTATTTAATGTTCCTTCTAATGATCGCACCATGGCTGAAGCTTGACTTCTCTGCATAGACGGACTGCTCGGAGCACTTCCAACAGAGTTGTCCGCTCGGTCCTAAAATTGGTATTAATGAATTTTAATAAAATTTCATAATTCCTATAAAAATTACATATCATAATAAAATATAATTACATTATGTTGTTCCGGAGACATTAATCTAGCCATGAGCGATCGAGGGAATGATGTATTTGTTTCATCTTCAGGTGACGGCATAAGTGAAGGACTTAGTAGAACAACTGGTACATTTGAAAAATGCTCAGTGGGGATTCGCATCTGTGGTGAAAATAACGCTTTATTATAACTTGTAATTATAAGGATTTATAGTATTGTATATAGATTTATGATATATTATTTGTAAACATGTATTTAATTAATTGATTCTACCTTTGAATGACATTTTGTGCATACTGTTTTTTTACAGAGTTTACAACGTTGTCCCCACGGGCCGAAAATTCCAAATCTTGTTTTCAAACATAGAAAACATACCTGGAATATAAAATTGTATTAGAATCTTATGTTACGCTTTAGACAACTTAATTTTTATTCGATTGAATATTACCTTTCGTTTTTCTACGTCCTCTTTTACTCTACCCTCAACAGGTAAAGCTTCTAATTCTGCTTTTGTTAAGACTGATCTTATATGGACAATCTCTTCCAACGTCAACGATAATCTCTCGTCGAGTGACATTGCTTCTTGCCAATGTTTCTGAAAATAGAATTGAATAATTATAAACATTTATAGCCAAACAGAACTTTTTAAACATCAAAATAAATACCGTGCATCAAATTTTACTTCAAAAATATAGTCATTCAATGTAGGACAGCGGTTGGCAAACTTTTTGGCAAGATTATATATTGAAATTCATTTTTCAGGAAATAGCTATTAAGTGCTTCTAAAATTTAAGCTCATGTCCAGCAAATTAAACAAACAAAGACTAAACCCTAACAAAATAGAGTAAGAGTGCTTTGTTTGTAATATCAGTAGATTCGTCCAGTTGAATTGAATAAAATAATGAGTTTTTCACCATTTTTATTATCTGATTTTCAATATCTTAAAAATTACAATATCCCAAATTTCTATACGGACCACCAAAATTTTCTCTTGAACCATACTTTGCCGACCGTTGATGAAGAAAGTATGCAACATATAAATATTGTTTTCTAACTGCATAATAACATTCATAAAAAATATTTTGAGCAAACTACAGTTTAAAAGAAAACTGAAATAGAACTAGCATGTTTGTAGATTAAGCAATTCCAATATTTTATCAAAGCAAATATTTTTACTTGAAAAGCTTTTTTAAGATACATTATAAGGAAGTCTAAATATGTATACCAGTATATAAAAGATTTTCTATGTCTAAAATAATAATAAAATTTGGTAACATTTTACCTTTTTGCAAAATAATAATAAAGCAAAACAAACTACACTCACTTTACAAGGCGACTGACTAACCGACTGGATTAATTCTTCTTGAAGTGAATTTCTTGACCATGAAATATCATTGGGTGTTTCACCTAATGTACCTAGAACGCCACCTTCCAATTCACTGCTTGCTCCAGATATTCCAGATTGTCTTGAATCAGGTCTGTAAATAAATTGAAACAAAAAATATCAATGCAAAACCTGGACAATTAAAAAATATTGATTATTTTTTATTGAGGTAATAAAAGCCATACCTAGATTGAGGTACGGATTGAGATCCTGAGACCCCTAATGAATCTGGAGGTTTACCGCAAGCTACAATAGTGTGTCGTCTCATAGATGCTCTACGAGAAGGACATTGCGTGGCAAGATCATAAGCTGAAAACAGATGGAACGTTGAATACATTTGTATCACAGAAGCACACTGAGTTATCAGAATGCAGTAATTGATCATTAATATTTTTATACATGTATTCAAATCAGGATCATGCACAAATTAAACGAAGCAAAATATGTATGATATATTGATTAAAATGGATATAACAAAAAATTGACTTTTGGACTACTCATTGATCCATAGTCACGTGCTGTGGTTCATGCATATATATAAATAAAAAAATATGTGTGCAGAATTATAGGATGATCAATCCACTTTCAATTTATCTTGAATATTAAAATTAAAAACACATAGATTAACCATAAAAATAATAATGCTAATGATGTGTCGGTGTAAAACTGAAAATGTCACACTATGGTGCGTGAGAAAAATAAATAATTTTATTCATGGCAAGCTGAAATGAATGCAAGACAAGCTAAAAATAAAAAGATGCATTATTTATTATGTATTTTTTTCCCATACATTCTAAGGCGCTGTCGCAGAAGTGATGGTACTCATCATGTGTGACCCTTCGAGGCGGTGCACGGGGAGGGCTATCTGTTACATCAAATTACAATTAGATCTTGCTTGATAGCCTTTAATAAGCTAATGTGGGTTTTTAAGAAATTAAAAGCTTAAAGCGAATAGCTTGGAACAACTTTATAGAAGACGCTGTTGACTTGATACTGTAATATCTGATATTGAATATCAGCTTATATCATCAATCAAAATATGTAATTAGCATTTTTTTTTAAAGTAATAGGTTTATCAAATATGCTTACCAGTTCTTTTCCATGGCTTGGGACTCGGGCCACCGTTGGCAACGTTGGGTGTAATTTTAGAAAAGCTTCTGGGCAACGGTTGAGGTGCACACTTCTCTGAAATTCCAATAGGCTCTTCAATATCATCATCGTCGTCGTCCTAAAAAAAAAATCAATATTGTGTTAATAAAAATATGTTTTTAAATTTGGCACAAATTTAAGCAAAAAAAAAAAA
Organism: Stenopsyche tienmushanensis; assembly: GCA_008973525.1. Classification (NCBI taxonomy): domain Eukaryota; kingdom Metazoa; phylum Arthropoda; class Insecta; order Trichoptera; family Stenopsychidae; genus Stenopsyche; species Stenopsyche tienmushanensis. The sequence goes on along the minus strand of WACJ01000162.1, from coordinate 291,834 downwards.
AAATACAGCTCTATCATTTTGTTCTCATGCATAACATGAAATCACATGGGAAATTAACAACAGGAAAAGTAGAGTATCATTGTAATAAAAGACCTGGGAAGGAATGAATATAACGTCTCAACATGTTCTGAAAAGTCGAGATTAATATGAAGTAAAATATGGGCAGAAATTTCCTCAAATGTGAAATATTGTCCAGAGTTATTTCACCATGATAATAGCACATATATCAGAGTCAAATATAGCATTTGGCCTTATTGTTTTATTTTCAAACATATATAATTTGGTATTGTTAGCTTTAATATATCATTCATGTTTAGTGTTTAAGTAAACATATTTTTTCCTATATTATTCACACATATTTCATAAAATATTGGTGAGACTCTAATCCCATTTATTAACCCAAGCGTTATTCCTAATTTATGCTATAAAATCTACGACAATATGGTAGTCCCTGAATATTAAAAGGAGTTTCTAAAGGGAAGTGGGCTGCCGGATTTGTGGCGTGTGACATTTAGTCCAAAAAAGGGGACGTCCCACAAAATACTTCTAAAAGGGTAGATTTTTGAAGTTGATGCTTATCAACGTTCGTTACGATATCGTGCAATGCCATATTTATAAATTGTAATCGATGGAAGGTATATATTTTAAAGCTCTTTACCCATTGCTAAAATTTAATAGCCGTCTTTTATTCGCAGAAATACATTTTTGATAATATTTTGATGAAAATCAATGCAATTCGTCGTGCTCTATTTAAGTAAATAATAATGCTCAAACAATTTGCAATGTAAGTGGAGATGTCTTAAGATTTATATTTGACAATAACGCAAATCTACAGTTGATAAATCTGTTGATCTATGTATCTAAATAACTAAATCTTCACGAAATTTCATTTTTTATGAATTATTGTATATGAAACTATACACATATTCAGATTGTAATTCGACGTCTATATATAAACACATCGCACTTTTGGCAATATTTTTTAAAGTTTGATAAAGTATGGTAGTGAAAGCTGGGGGGAGACACGTATGTCGTTGCGCGAGCGATGGTATTATTCACCACGGAAGTCCTAAGCTCTGAACAAGACATTTGCAGTAAAAAAATTAAACATAGTTTTACTTTGTATAATATTGTCTATAGCTTAGACTATAATTAAAAAGAAATATTAGAAAATAAAAAAATAGTGAGCGCTCGAAGAAAAGTGTGTAATTTTACCAGCATTTTTTGTAGTTTTTTGTTCATTAAATAAAAAGTTGTAAATATTTTTGGATAATTGTAGTCTATATGATGAAGACATTTATTATACATATGTCTGCTAAATTTTATAAAGAATGTTCATCTAAAACGTGTAGGAGCACTTCCATGAGCTTGGAAAAAGTAGTTTCGAAAAAAACGCGTTTAAAGTTTCTCTTCTCCTCGTCGGTATATAACTTTGCGAATTTCTTTTATATCGACTTGAAATTTACTGAACGTATTCTTGAACATTGGTTCTTTCTGATACACGAAAAACCGACAAGGTAGAAACGTCCCTGAACAGATTGAAATTAATATGCGTGCATGAGATTTTATATTTGTAGTATTTTTGTGCCAATGATGATGATTAAAGTTCAAATATACATTTTTCTATTTGTCAAAAACCTATAGAACCTTAAATTTCACGAACGTGTCCTGTACCATTACATTTTTTAAAGATCACAAAGGGTTAAGAATACCATGGATGGGGTGTCTCAGTCGCGAAATGTTAATGAGTCGTATTGATTGCAGCAGTCAGACTGACGTCAGAGTTGCTACATAAGGAGACATTTGAGCACAAATGTAATGCTTAAATAGCTCATGTGTGATTACAGATCACGCTTCGTTACGAATACCTGTCGTGTAGTCGCGAATAAATGACAGGCTAAATTCAGTAAAAATATCTGTCATTGTGACTGGGGGTAGATTTTCAGGCGGCTGCAAATCTCCGCTAGCATAAAAAAAACAAGCAAAACAGCTCGTTAAAGCAGCAAAAACTAGGAATTCGTACAAAACTTATTGAAAATGGGCCTGGATCGATTCCGTACGAGTCGTGGGGTGGGAAAGTCTGGAGGGCGAGAGGAGATCGAAGGGAGCTGCAAACTGGGGGTTGACCCCGTAACCCAATTTCGACCTGGTAATATTTTTTCAGCATCCTTTCGAGAAGGTCGTTCAGCATCGACTCGGAACAACTTATGCAAGGTAAGGACTGTGCTATTTTCAGCTCGTTATAAGCAGCCTTAGGAAAATTTTTCATCTCGAATTCATTGACCTGCTGGAGTACACCGCTCGTTTACTCAAACTATAAAGCAAATACACGCAGTCAAATATATCCATTCTTTCTTCGAGCGACTTGTTGAAAATGCTCGTTAGTATACAAATACAGACTGATCGGAATATATTTGCATAGTGTTAGGTAAATGGAAGAGAGTTCCGTTATATGCCGAATCAGACCCGATTATACATTGGGGACCACTTTTATGTCGTCGATGAAATCGAGTCTACCGAGGATATAAATCATGGATACTGAATGAAAATGTCAACCATTGTTCGACCATCTGAATAGGAAAACTTTACTGATATTATTCAAAGCATATTGTGTAGAAAAACCACTTTTTCATTCAATCATCTCTATAACATTTCAAGATAAAACATCGGATATTCCATCAAATCAATCGAGCTTCCATTTAAATATGACAATCTAAAGTTACGGCCGTATTTTTATATAAGCTTTTATATCAAATAGGAGCATCATTTTGAAGTTATATAATTGATAAAGTTTTCAGAAGCATAATCACTGTGCTGTGGGGAATAAGTATAAAAATGGAGTTTTATGCGACGCTTGGAGCGCAATTTACGCTCGGAGGTCCAAGACGACGAGATGAAATATGAAAGATCAACCACAATTTCTTGCAAAATTCAATTACCACAAACCATATTCAAAGAAGCAGAAAGCCGGAATTTTTTTTTGGAGAAATTTGATCAAAGCGAAAATGCTGAAACATTAAAAGTAATATTACACGCGTCAAAAGACGGTTGACCTTTTCGGGAGATGTTTGATGGAAAATCACAACAATATTTTTAGGTCTTACGTAGGCTTTATTGTACGCTGGGAATATATTTTTCACGTGGGAGCAAATTGTTTTCACCAATACCGTCAAAATTATACACATACAAAGCCTCAATATGCTAAAAACAATCCCTTAAATGATATTTTTAATTTTGAACCCTTTTTTAAAATATATTACATTGAGATGTTTAAAAATAAACATTTTTTATGGGCACACTGTAGCTTCATTGAGACATTTCATTTAGCACAATGAGCGTATACATGGCACATTATAGTTACTTCATCGTCCATTTATTTTATTGGGAAACTTTGGACCTAAATATGAATCGGCTCATTTTCGTATGTTCATAGCAATCAATGGATATGTTTCTCGTCGTATAACCAAATTGAATTTGGTGCTCAGAAGTTTGTTTAACGAATTTACACGCCTTTCAACTGATGAAATATTACCGTATTATCTTGGCAAGTTTATTTTTTGTTGATAAAATTACCCTGCTGAATTTCGCCTTCGATATCTTCGAACTGTCGAAGTGCTAATATTTTGAAAACTGGTCGGTTTCGCTCGAGGCAGAATATCTCGTTCGTCTTCAAAGAAAACAGGATATATAGAGAAAGCTGTCTTTTGACTTCTAAGAACCGAGTATAAACGATGAAGGATGGCTTAATTTATCTACCGAAAATTCCAAGAGATGTTGGATGGAATTTATCTTTCTTTTCGGGCGCTAATGATTCGTATTCCAAGAGCCTTTCTACTTGTAAAAACAGCATTAATGTATAGCAAAAAATGTGAGAAGTATTTGATTCAAATTGAAATAAATTTAAGTAATCTATTTGTAATTATTGCATCAGGGTCATTTTGAGATAATCACTCCATCAAAGGTGTTAAATTAAGACCTCCGGTATATTAATGAGAAATTGCACAATAACGTCGGTGAACATTGCTTTGAACCAAAGATTAGAATTTGAAATAATCGGAGATTATTAATCACACAAATGCATACAATTTCCATCGTTAGATTTTTGCCTTTTCTGATTATTTATTACTTATTGCTATCATATGAATAATACAATCATCTATTAATTTGCTTTGATATATTAACCCTTAGCGAACTATCTACATTTTCAGTGTTATAACTAAAAAAAAATGTAGAACAAGAAAACGTGCGTAATTTATACAATAGAAAATAATGAAATATAAATGTTATAGGGATTGAAGTTGGATACATCCTTGAAATAGGATATATTTGAATATTTCTATTTATTTATAAATACTGTGATCCGGTATTAAATGTTGCATTTCATGCATTCCAAAAAATATGAACTCCTTGTTATCAACTTTTCAAAGATGGATTCGTAGATAAAATTTAATTCAAATGCAACATCCAGTACATTTGGTTTAAACGATCCCTTATGAATGTATCCGGCTAAAATTTAATTCTACTTATATTGTTTGTGGACTATTAATATTCAAACATATTTTCTAATGTCCATAATGGAAGTCACTAATAGCATCATTCGTTCACCAGAGGTTAATAATATATTGATAAGAATATCGTTTTCAAACATGTACACCCACATGGATTACCCAAATCTAACTGATTGATGAATAAGGATAGTTTGAGCTCCGGATATAGACAGGGTAGATTGAAAATCTTTATTCGTCCATCGATCCATGACTGGGAGGAGTCAGGGATGAGTTAGTTCGCAAACTGTAGAATGTTATGTAGGTACTCACATCGAGGGGTTCAAAGTCGACTTTGATGAGTCTCCTTGCTGGTACTCGCATTCCCTGTCCTGATGCGGCCCCTTCCTCCTGTTCATCCTTGGAGCGCCTTCTAGCCGGACTGGGAGCAGTCACTGAAACATGAAATGGTACGTAAGTCAAATTTACACCAATTTATATACAATCAATTAAGTCGACTTAGCCAACCGTCGACGACTTGTTAATGGCCCACCCGGAGGGCATTATTTGCGCTAAAGATTTGCGACGTGCTTTTTTCCATTGTTTGTCTTTCGTGATTATCTCGTTTCGTTGCGCTCGATTAAGGGTACGGATTTAAAAAGCTTTAAACTCAAATCTATATTAAGTGCAGAGGCTTAAGTTTCTAGACACGTTCATAAAATCTGAGTTCTACGTCGTAAGACTAAATATAAATCCGCTTAAAAATTCAGGAGTTTAATGAAATGCATATGCAGAACGTTTAAAAGGCCAATAAGACATAATCAATAAGCCCTTACAGGATTTTATGAATCATTTTTTCGCGTTGATAAAATTTAGCATCTTACAGGTTCTTTAAGTAAAAAAATAATCTTTAAATTTATGGAAATAATTACTCGTTAGGCGCGTATAATCCACGAGGATCAGGAATGTAACAGATGCTGCAAATGGAAAATTCTCGCCGGTTCAATGGATTTACATAGATCTTTGGTAATTACAATATATATACACATCAGATAAATTATACAACGATTAAATCTTACATATTTAATGAAGATTTAATGTCTGAAATTAATTTGTAGTACATATCAAATGCGCGTTAATTATACAAAAACGATCATATAAAGCTTCAAAATCACATTTAAAAAAAAAACATAGATGTACAATCCAAACCATATTTCAATAAAATTGTAAAATATTTTTATATATTTGCATGTTTTTGTTTCATGGTGTCCAGTAGAAGCACTCAGTATGCTCTAGGGGTGTATTATTTTCAGCATTGGGGAGCAATCTTGCGTAAATGGCAATATATAACGAGCTTATTAATATAGACTGCGCGTGAGGTTCAATGCCATAGCTGAAAGCACGCAGTGAAACCGCATTTCAAGGCCTTCTGATTACTATAACACCATTTTGAAGAGTTGCTATTGAATGTTAATCCCACTCATTGTGATAGTAAATAGCGGGATGATGAACCGGTATTACATGAAAACGAAAGTAAACGACGCTTGTGCGATCGCAAACATCCGAGATGTATTGCCAAAGTGGAGCAAGTAAAGTCGTTAGCTCCCCTGAAGTTATGTAAGGCAGCGAACGACGATTGGTTTTCGGGATGTGGGAAAAAGTTAAATTCTCCGGTAGTTCTCATTCGGGTTCAGGCGAGATCGTGTCTTGTATTGGAGCCGCATTGCGCAAAACTCTTGGATGTCGTCGGTGATGAGGAGGGCTATGCGGATACCTCCGAGAGGACCAAAAAAACTTGGCTTTTGGAAGAACCGTTATCATGCCGAATGCTTGGACATTTCTTGCCGATGCTTCGACGTATGAATTACGGACGATATTATTTCCGACGATGACACTCCCAAATTGCACACTGCGAGCTATCAGGCCATATAATGATATTATTTAAGAGTCTATACCGTTTTTCAGTCGTATTATCAATCGCGTAAGTGGTCGTAATTCGATGGCATTCAATTACATCAGCGTCAAATTAATGAGGTAACGTGACGACGCGTTACAAAGATGAGATCCGACTGTTGCCATTGTAGAAAGCGCTGCTTTGCGGCCAACGACAGGCTATTGTCCGACGAAGTTGAAGGCTCTATTGAAAATAAAAATAGCTGAACTGGAGTTCTTTTCGTATTCATCCGAAGAATCCAATATTTATCTTTGTTATTGAACGCCGAAAGAGTCGAGACACATTCGAATGAACCGGATGTATTCGATTCACTTTTAACGCATTTTCACCTCAATATCCGTGAAAATTCGCAAAAAATATCCGCAGTGTATAATAAATGAGAAAATAATACACTCTAATAAGAAAATGAGCACACACATATTATAAAATATAGCGTGAAAACTATGAATCAGTGAGTAATGACCATTCATTACTGAAAATTACTACGGAAACGTTTTTCACCATAAATTATCGGCTGTAACGATGAAATGCATGTGTATAGAAATACACTCTATTTAAATTATAATAACGTGTATTTATAAGAACCTAAGTTATTACTAACTGATCATTAATCTTGAACTTGAACTATATTCATCTATGGTAATTTACACACATTTCTGATCTCCCTTATTCTTATAGCAACAAATCCTTTTCACACTCATTTAAATCTCTAAATTACTATTCCTTAGTCATCTTCTTTCATTTTTTCACTTCATACTGAAGTTGTTGAGAAAAAAAAATGCTGAAACAATGCAAATATAACCAACGCCTCCCCCTGACAACTGACATATTAATGGCGTCATTCATTATGGGTTTTTTAAAACCTGGCGAAACAATTATGCAAAAATGGATCGTTTAAAATTCACATTGTGTGAGAAGCAACAGAACATGCCAGAAAATAAAAGAGCTCAACATTTTGAGTCTTTGTAGAGAAGCTCAAGAACTTCCAAATGTCCTTTTTAAATAATTAATGACATAAATCACTGGGGTCCAACTAGCGTCGTTTTACCGTTGTTGCTCGTTATTAAAAAGCTAATGAGTCTTATAAAAACCGTAATTTTACGACGTTAATGGCTGTATCTAAAGCATACATCATCCTTCATTTTAATTGATCGTTAATCTCAGTTTTTTTAGCAGAATATAATAACAACCCATAATAAAGTGTACAACAATCGTTCGCACGAGATTTCAATGTTCAATGAAAATGTTCGCGGATCGTTCTGAATAAATTTAAAAAAAAATCATCGACCATATCAGATCAGACTGCAAATGCAAGAACTGCACCATAAAAAGATCTGAAAGTCCATTCTCGATTTATGTAAAACAACTTTTACTTTTTGAATCGGACTTGTGCTATCGAACTCGATCCCATTAGAAAGAAATATTGATTTTTGCCTCAGGAGAAAAATCTTCATTGCCCAATGAGATCACAAAACGGATGAATGAAATAAGATCTCAATTTGGATCAATTTTGACGCGTCATAACGACGATTTGTCAAAAGAAGCGAATTCAAGAAAATCATTTCCACATGTCATTAATCTCTAATGTTGCAAGATTACCGTTGATGTGATTTATATTTTCTGTACAATTTTTACAAGCAAATTGAAACCAGCGTTGAAAATCATTATCTCGGTTCTCACTGGTTTCTGAGCATTATGAACTACATAATTATCATATCGCTAAGAATGATATATTAATATTATATGTCAGACATATTAGAGCGAAGGTCGAATATTTTTTACTTTTATAACTAAAAGATTTATCATTTTTTCTCCCCCAAATATTATGCTAACTAAAATGACCTTCGTGTGGCTTATATTATGTATATATTATATGAGCTAATAACAGATTAAAGGATTAAATTTCCTGGATGATATATTGCTTTTATGAAGGTGATTTTTAACGTTGAAATTTTAAAATTTCCCCATAAAATCTAAAATTAAAAACTAAAGAGTGTTACATTACTTTCCAGCCAATTCTCATGTTATACCAAACATTAATGTTGGCACATAGAGAATCGTCGTGCTATGAAAATATTCAAATCCTGCTAATAATCCTGCGTTTAGCAAAATTCGATGTCATCCATTGTGGCTGAGATTTAAATCATATTATAGAGTTTAACAATAAAAATCAGTTTTCAAAAAACCATTATATTCTATGGCGTTTTTGTTATATAATATAGATGTTTTGTCTTTATTGCGATGTATAATAGTTGAAAGATAGTAAATATGTTCTTGTAATATGGAGATATAATTTTAGCTATTATTAAAGAACTATTTTTTGCATTGTTGCAATAAATTCATTGCAAAAAGAGGTCAAACATTATTGTCTTAATTTATGTGATACATAATATAAATGTATTTTTAAGTGCAAGTAGTAATGTGTCAAACAAAGAACAAGAAAAAATAGGTTCACACAACATTTCAAGACACAATTACCAAACCAAAGCCAAATTTTTGTTGTATATACAATCTGTTATTTTTATATCACTGTATTCGTTATACTTCACCTTTTAAAATACCCGATCGGGTATTCTTCATGGTTCACCTTTATAATTTGATGAAATGCGTCCACGCGAAGATGTTACGAGTCATGGCGTATGTGAGAGCCGTACCATTAGTAAATTGGCAATATGTGAATTGGTCCGCTAGGAATCGAAAAATAGCGATACAGAACCGTTTTAATGGTAATAATTCCATCATCATCATCGTCGCCGTGTATATTCTTCTTTGGCCGTAATTATCTGTAGTCGCGTGACAATATTCAATGTATCCGAAGTCTGTGACTTACCCGGAACTAGGCTTTCATTCTGAGGTCGGATCGTGTGTTGTCTATGTAATAATAAGGCTTAGGATAATAAACTGTGGAGGAATGCAAAAATCTCTTTTTGAAAAAAGTCGACATAACAGCAATCAACACAAAAAAACGACATTCAAAAAACTCCAGTCACGGACAATGAACCGCACAATGCCTTTTGATGAAATTTGAACTTTTCAAATACAAAACTTGGCCACACGGACAACGTACAATAAGACATACCAGGCTTTTTGAAGATTTGTGCGAATATTTTGGGTCGAATCGATATCCAGCGATTAAACTGTGGCACAGGTTTTTTCTCAATTTTCGCATGTCCTTTTCCAAACGAGCCTTTTCCAAACGAGCCACCAAATCTTCCTATAGCAATAATACATCTTAAAAATGCACCTTCAAATGAATATGCAAAATAGTTTAAACATAAAAATTATAACGGACGTAATTTTATAAAGTCACTGATACAAACCAATCACTGACATATTTTTCAGACTTAAATTACATTTTATCATATCTAACATCCTGTAGATGACGCAAACAAGATTACTGAGAAAGCGCATAATATAGATAGATAATTTATTTCGATTGAACTGCTATCTTTTAGAACATAATCTTGATTTCATTAATAAAAAAAAAACAATGAAATAAACACGCTAAATTCTGTAGAATGCAACGAAAACAATGCTAAATCTAACTTCATCTTACATTACGAGATAAGAATCGATGCATGATATATTTTCGTTGATCTATATTATACAACTTCAGATGAAGTTGTAACGCATTATCATTCATAAACACCTTCAATATTACAGAGCAGATTAGAACGTAAAACGTGATCTTCGATCATACTCCATGGACTATTAACTTTATGCAACTAAAGTAGCTCGGAGTCAGAAAATAAATATGAAAGTGAAAGGAGCAATATGCTTTTTGTACGTTTGAAAAACTATTCGTTTTAAACGAGAACGCAAGTTATTCTATGCGGCAAATAACAAACAGTCCCCCAATAAGCTTAATATCAATTACGGGCAGAAAATACATAAAAAAAGGTTTTTTGACTATTATATCAAGATTTTCCTTAACCGGCTTAACGTCGCTTTTCCGTTCATGATTACGGCTTATTCGATATATTTTCACACGGCACCATTTCCATAAAATATCGAATTGACCCCGAATGATTTACAGGCGGAAAATTTATGAAAAAACTTCTTCGCCGAATAACTTTTATTCATAAATAATATTGCACGTAGCATGAGAAAGCGCTGCATGCGATTGTTAGTCACGTACGAGGACATTTTGATGTGCCGAAATGTGCTCTCCGATCACGAATCATGATTGATGACCTTCGTCATTGGATGGACTAAGATTTGAAATTTCAGAAATGCAATTTATATCATTGAATATTAACCCTCTTAGTGCCGGACTATGATATATTGTTGTAAACAACACTAGCGTAAAATGTCAACAACGATATATCGTTGTGTATGCTGAGGCGCCTTAATACTCGCGTTAATTGATTTTTTTTAAAATTGTTATATATATTTTGAAGGAGTTATTAAATGCACAATTGCAAAAGTGAGTTCATTTTCATGTTCATTTTATTATATATTTTTTTAAATGCTTTAATCGTTTGATAATCAAACGATCAGTTTTCTTACTGGCAAATACAGTTTAGAAAAAAAATCAATTTCTCCAATTTTCCTAATGATTTTCAATCAATATTATTTGTATGTCTTTCAACAAATATTGACACACAATTGAGATCAATTTATTCTCCCTCTATTTCATAATAAGTTCCTTTTAAATTTTTGTAAATATCACCCTTACTTTTATGATTTTTTTCTCTCAAATCTTATCAATTTTGATCGGTATTTTACAATTTGGTTTACTTATTTTGGTCGACACTAAAAGTGTTAAAGCTGATTTTAAATATCAACGAATTAGTCTCAATCCAATGAACTGAATCCAGCAATCAGAGATTAACGACTTCCTTTGGATTATATCAGAAATCTGTAGATTCATGCAGAAAATTAAAAAAATAATGAAAATCGTTACAGGATCAAATAATAAGACATTTTCTAAATATGCCATATTTTTTGCCTTCTATATGTGGTTAAATTAGGGTGTGATTATTTGATTTTTTTAAATATAGATCTATGCATGTATAACGAAAATATTATGATTTAATATGAATCAGAAATAAGCGGACAATACTGCTTTTATTAATAGTCTTAAAAGTTCAAGAACGTTTTATAATTGCGAATTTTACCCTTTATTTTATAATCGTCTTGAAATATTTGTAAGTTACATCCTAATTGAATAAGAAACATTTAAACTTTTTAAACAAATTTAGCAATCGTCTATTGTGCCAAGAATTTAAAGCAGATGGGAATTCACTCTAAATACAAAGTCCGTCTACAAACAATTTAAAGCGTTAACTTTCCAAGTCAAATACACTGTGCGAATATAAAAATATATATGACATAACGGATAACTTTTTGGACAATAGTTGCAATGGTTTAGAATCCAATAAATCTGCATTTGCTGTGAATACAGTTAATTCTTCCTGGTGGTATATATAAATAGCCATCCAAAGCTACAAAGTCCATGTAATCCACCATGTTTCCAACAGCCGGCAATAAAAGAGATATAAAAGGGTACCAACATTAGAAATCTATTGTCCCAAAACCAAACCCCATTTATCTAGCTCGATCGTTTTCACCAGGGTATGGTATAAGCACCTTGTACTCTTGGCAGTGCTTTTAGTCTTTTAATTAACCACAAGTAGGTATGTAATCAAACCGTTACGCAGATGAAAAGCCTTGTAACAAAACACGTACCATTGTATTATTGGATAATGTTACGTAAAGACCGCGGGCAGCAATGGGAGCACACTGGTACCCTCATGGGTTTCTCTTGGCAAAATAAGTATTCTGCAGACAATGTTCAATATAATTGACGCTTAAAATATTTAAACACTCGCCATCGTCGTTGTTGAATTTTAAAATCCGATTGCGAAAACAACCGTTGTTGGCAAACTCTTCTCCCATTTCCTACATTATTCAGGGCAACTTTACAGAGGACTCAACTGCAAGCAATTATGTGAAACTTTCGTATGCCTGATTGAAACGGGTTTAATATTTCAGTTGAAGCAATGTCACAAAGAAAATGAAGTATTGTAATCCCTTAATATCCAGAATCCATGCATCCCATGATAAACATGCATTTTATTAAAGTACGGACGTTAGAGTTTGCTAATGAATGCAAGTTGGAACTTATCATATTATTACGTTTGAAGTCAATAAAATGTATCCGTTTTTAGTTTTAAGTTAGAACTAAATGCTTTCTATAATTTATATAAAAAAAGAAACGATTGGAAATGGATTGGTTCTTAGAGTTTTGTTATAAAGTTTTGTATTCAAATCGACATTGTGAAAAAATATCATCCTACTAACAAATTTAGACGATCGAATGAAACAATATTCCCAATTATGAATAATATTCATGCCTCTTTTAATCAAATATTATATAATTCATGGAATTTTATACGCAAAAAATACTTTTTAAATGAGAGATTTACAAAGCATCCCAGTGGATTCAAATCATAAATTTTAAAAGAGAATAATCTCATTTTTTCCTCCCCCGGCGTTTATTTTACATTCGTAGAGCTTTATTATCTCAGAATTGTATATTAGTCTCGAACTCTTCATCCTCATAATTTCTACCAGACAATTTGAGAAATAGACGTACTTACGCATCAAATATGCTACGGTATTTCAACAAAAACGACGTAAAAGAATAATATTTTTTACAATATATAAGATAACAGCATAATAGGCGTACACCGCTCCATTTATGTTTCAAAATTGAGCCATATAAATTAAGGCAACGATCGCATAATGCACGTTAATAAACTGACTAATAAGTATTATGTTAGTGTTCATTTTGTAATAATTCCACTGTAATAAATTCCGAATCCAAATGATGTATTAATTGGAAAAATCTTTTATAGTTTTCCCTATCGATCGTAGCAATTATTTTTTGTTGTATTGCAGCAACGTCGATATATCTGCGTGAGAAATCTACGCATGATTTTCATGCAATATCATAAAATCGCACAAAAACGATCATTATGCGTAACTCGTGGCACCATAAGTCCTAAAAAATAATTACGACATAATCGTGACCTGATTTCGAGAATCCATATAGACACGCTACTATAATAATTTTCGGCAAATCAGGACGGTTCATTAATAATTTTCGAACTAATTTACTCTACATCAATCAATTTTTTTCGTTTTTCAGGCTATATTAGCGGCATGAGATCGCCATTTGTATTTCCTTAACCCAATTTTTTGCGGTGTGATTTTCTCGTGCAAATGTGCCGAAGAAATTGGCCTTCCGCCAGCAGGTAAGGATAAATGTAAATCTGCGAGTCGGAATTGTCTGACACATCTTTTCTTCGCAGAAAAGACGTTGAATTGAATCAAATTTATTGTATAGCAGGATAGCGTGATTTTTTCAAAAGCCAATGTTGAAGAAAAGCATAGAAAATTAATAGTCACGTCATTTCCGACTTTTTCATTTCGTTGAGATCTTGAACTTATGTACAATGGCAATGCCATACAAAAGAGAACGTTCCAAATTACACATTGTATTAAACGCCATATCATGCATGATGCAATTAATCAAGTTATCGAGTCTTTTTAATTACGGAAGGAGCAATGCATTAGCGGCGTGCAAAATAGTTCTTCTAAAAAATATACATTTCATGATGTTGATTGCAGTAACGAACAAATTTTAATTGCAAATATCTTTTTCACATCAATGCCATTTGTTCTGATGTTATTGTATTTTTTGCGGGAATTTCATAACAAGAATGACGTTTTGTTCTGATTAATCTGACTGGAAATCCACATCGTGATTCTGAGCATACTTGAGATAGTTTGATTACGGTGTGGAACGATCAGAGGAATATGCAAATGCGTTCTGTATTTATGGAGGAAAACTTTCAAATTGACGTCGGATAACAAGCGATTTTCTTTCAATTAATCGAAAATGTATCGAATTCAAAGCCAGTTATTATTTTCTAGCAAAATTGTTCAAGATTGTTTTCGTTTTAATTCTTTGATTTCCATAGAATACCCTTCTATGTATAGTTATTTTTTTGTTGTTGATATAAGTACAATCTGTTACAATAAAGTTGTACAATCCCAGTTCGAAATACTATCGATAGATGTAAAAACACTGGAATGTGCTTTATTAAACGTATTTTCATAAAGTGAAATTTATTAAAGAATGCTGACACAATAAAAGGATAGTCATTTAGAAACTTTCTTACAAGTGTAACGGATGAGCATTGACCACGAAACCGGTCCATCCAACAACACCCAATATGGTCCAATGTATTGATGATGTGTCTAAGAAAAATCTACTACATAAAAGGGCATGTCTTTTAACATTGAATAATCATGATGCTGTCAATAGCGACTTCAATCAGACTTATAATGTATTTTTACGACCGATCTTAAACAATCTCGCTGTTAACATATGGACCAATTTATTTGAATATTGATTACAATTTTCTAAAGACAAACCCAATAGTTTCCTGGAAAGGAAACGCTGACTAGGTTTTGGAACTGTTTTCGACTTGTGGTGATGCATCGATGAATTTAGCACATATCAAACAAGGCACTATGCAACCGACACTTCACGTTCTTCGAGTAAGCAATGTTCACTATCTCGATGCCAAAGCAAGACTGGAATACTTCCAAGAGCTCAAATTTCAAATCCAATCATATGGAACGAATTTTACGTCATGTGATGTCCCACTTTTGAATGCACCACGGGAGCGCAAGTTCACGAGCATTGCAGATGTTAAGCCCCCAAATATACATTTAAGACTGGACGAAAATAAGGAAAAACAGAGTTCATCCCTTATTATTTATTTATCGTATTATTCCAATAAAGTGGCTATTTATATTCAAAGAAACTCGCAAAACGTACACGTGGTCGGGACATGTAAATGTCAGACCATTATGTGACACGCTGTAAGAGTACGTGCTCTAACAATACAAGAACGCGAGTTCAACAGCCCTAAAAGCCTCTCGTAGCGATATTTTTATACGAAACTTCCCCTCGTTTTATTCCTTCAAAAGCAAATTCTCGTGATTAATTGCTCACTTTTAGATCCCCTCGTTCGCGCTCAGAATAATATATAAGATCACGTGGCAAAACATTTCTATTGACGCGAAAAATATTTCAAGCTACATATTGCATATATCGATCACAGATTAGTGCTATTTCTGCAAGACCTTCTAAACGGCTGAAGAATGGTCGGCCTTCGAGCCTGAAGATAATTAACCCATCACAATTAAGCGCCGCTTGAATGTCAACAATTCAAACATTAGCGATAAGCACAGACGACCTCGTTAAATTGTATGCCTCCATATGTTCCAAAATTAACAATTTCCGCAAATCGTGTTTAAATCACATTTAAAAGCTTTCCATAACAACGTCCTCTCTCACGTCGAATATTTCTTTCCGAGCCCTTATCCAATTATGGGGTGGATGGCATTAAGGGGAGCCAGACGATGACTAATCTGCTACATTTTTATATGCCACGGCTATGCTCATAATCTCCATAGATGTTATTCAATATTTATATTAAATGCACTCAAAAAAAAGAAAATATTGACACATGGACAAATACGAGAGCTAAATATTTTCTTTGTAATCACATGCTCAATAATTAAAAAATAAATATTTTAATTAACTATTGATGACTAAACCAACAATATAAGATAAACACTTCTATGAAATTCGGCTAATTTCAACAAGATCACTATACCAACAATTCGAATTCGCGCAAACATCATGGATGACATTTTTTACATAATTCTCCAATTGCTTAATACTGCAAACATTCACTTTTCATCAATCATTTTATTTCTCATACTTTCGTTCTTAATGAGTTTTTTTTTTAATTTAATGAGGCCATTATGTAATTGACATCACCGCAGAATGTTAAAGCTTAAAAATGTCAAAGAAATCGTTGGAGCGCGACTAAATCTTATTAGACAAATTCCAAAATACAACCGCGACTAATCAGAATTACACGCCTGAAAAGACTAAACTGCATTAATTTCTTAGATAACACATGCTAATAAAGCGTTGCTGTGAACGCTCGATATTTCATCGATTGAAATCTAGAATTTGGGTAAATGGTCCTCGAAAATTTTATCCGTATGCTAACGCGCGGTTTAACGACGTCGTAATAAATAATTATTTAATTTATTATTGCCCCGTGTCCGGTATAAGCCACCCCTTATTAAAGTGATATTACCGGGCGAATCGCCCCGGGTAGCATTTAAAGCAATCACGAACAAGTCATCAGAGGCTCTTAAACCGCGTAGCTCATATTAATTTGCAATTAAATCTCAAATGTGTCTGTAGATAGCACAGTGGCATAGTTATCACATCGACGACTCAATGCGACTGCGATAGAATCTTTAATCAAATACAATGTTAAACATCTAGCTAGGCAACGACCGTATCTAATCCATCTTACATTTCAGCAACTACATGAAATCGCCATTTTTTTAAAGAGATTATTTTGATGTTTGATGCTTATATAGACAACATAAACTAGATCAAAATAAATTGGTCTTTATGTCGAATATAGGTAATGAAGCGTGTCTATGATCATTGGATACCCTTAAAAGATCAAAATAGATTTGGACCACTTTATATCTATTTATAACAACAATAAACGAAACATCTATTTCACGTTTAGAATTCGATGAAATTTATTATGATTGTTTTCTAAATTTGGACGAAAATTAATGACTTTTATAGGACTTAACCGATTATTGACCAAGTATCAGGTCAGTCCAAAAGTTCGTGCGCATGTTTGGGATTTTTTTAATAGTGTAAATTAAACACAATTTAGCATTAGATTTTGAATCTGTCGAAATTTGTCATTGCTCATCACAACTAAAATATAAGCAAAGGTATCTTTACATTCTAAAAATATCAAGAAAGTGTTCTTTCATCATGATAACGCTAGACCGCATACGGCTCGAACAATGCTGCAAAAAAATAGTTAATTTAATTGGGAGCTGTGCAAAACCAGTGTCTTTCTACAGCAATGGGATTAAAAGACTACCTGTGAAATGGCGAGAAATTGTAGATGGTGGAGGAAAATATTAGATAAAGCGGAAAGAAATGTCATTTTTTTTGGTTGCGTCTTTGCCATCAGTTTGCCTCGAGTTTCTGTCGAGTAAATACGTCAAGGTTGGTGTCCTTTTGAAGCTCTGTTGTTTGTCTTACTTTTTCAAATTTGTTTATATTTTTTTGCCATGGTGAAAATTTCCAAGCTGAGACCCATTTACAATCTTGTCTACTGTTTTTATTCGATAAAGGATTAAAAGCAAAAAAGCTACCAAGAACATCTGTGATACATATAGCTTATTAAATATTCGAAAACGCCATAGATGGTTCAAAAAATTCAAAAGTGAAAAAGACCATAAAAGACCATTTGAAAAGACTCGGGAAAAAAACATAGACAAGGAATTTGGGTAACATCAACGGTCTTGGAACAAGGATAACCATTTGTTCATCGCTATTGTCCAGGTATGAAATCGATCCATTTTAAAAAGGATCGTTACTGGGGATGAGAAGTGGGTCCTCTACAACAGTACGAGAAGGAAAAACAGTGGCTTTCTTGAAATCAAGTACCTGTTTCTACCCCTTGATCATCATTCTCCTTGAAAAAGGTCCTCCTTTGTGTTTGGTAGGATTTTTAGGCGTAATTCACTACGAATTATTAAAACCTGGCCAAACTGTCACAGCAGAGTTACACTGTGTATAATTAGATAGGTTAAAAGCAGAAATTTTCAAAAAGCTATCAGTGCTAGTTAAGAACCAAATAAGAATATTACAGTATGATAATGCAAGACCACTTGCAAGCAAGAATTATGCAGAACAAATTAAGGGAGCTGGATTTGGAAGTGCTGTAACATCCACCATATTCTTCTGGCATTGCACCTTCAGACTATCATCTTTTCAAGTCATTAGAACATTCGCTTCGCGATACAAAATTAGCTTCTGTGGAACAAGTGAAAAATCATTTGGATTCTTACTTTAGTGGAAAACCGGCCGAATTTTACGAAAAAGGCATTAAAAAGCTACCTGATCTGTTGAGAGCAATTATAAATAACAATATAAATTATTTAATTTAATAATATTGTATAGCTTTTATTAATTTTTTTTTTCTTCAAATAATAAAAAAATGACATTTCTTTCCGCTTTGCATTTAAAATATTTAAAAAATTCCCAAAAATGCGCATGAACTTTTGGACTAACTTGATATTTGGAGCCAATTTAAAAAAAATGAATTGTGTCAATACACTTATGTAGGTGATCGTTTCGAACCAACTTAATATTCTGATGATGAAGTTACCCGAGAACAAGCAACAATGGCGATACCCAAACGAATTGAAAGATAATATTTATTTCATCGAAATGGAAAGGAGGAGTTCAAAAGAAATATGTCGGGGATATATCATTGTAAATAAAGGATAAGATTTCGGATGCACTTGAGCGTCACGTAGGTTTTCATCCTTTTATGAAAAAATGAACTACGAAGAAGAGTCCATATTCTACATTTTTCAAAAAACAGTTTAATCTGTGAAAATACCTTTTGATACATTCACCCAGGTGGGGTACTGATTGTATAAAAAGGTTTCGGATATATGCAAAATATTATCAGCTCACCCAAATACTTTTAACGTCGATTATTTTCCATTAAAAAACTCTCAGTCAAAGCTGTAAGCTATGCGCTCGAACGTGTCAAGATTGTAAATAAATATCGACATGGGTGTAAAAAACCATAATAAATTTATAAATTGGCACATGTCGAACTATTGGCGCCAATATGTCAAAAAAATGTGGAGTTTTCGAATATGATTATCGATCGATTTCCTGTTTTTGGTTCATCGGCAATAAAAACATAATTAAATAATACATTTAAAAAATATATGATACACAATCTAGTAGAAGTAGTACGATGATGGCCTCAATGACATTTATCATATAAATAGATTATGTAAACGCCTACTGACTATAAATAGGCGGCGGCATCATAATTGAAGTGTGATGGAATTGATTTTATCGAATTTGGGAACGTCCAAATTTTCATAAAAGGATGAAGATCTCAAAATATTTATTTATGCAAATTTTCCTATTTCCATCAGACGCGGAGCCTATTTATATATTCGGCTTTATTGCATGCAAATTTTGTATTTTATGGTTCGCATACCTAATACGGTGCAATGCGTTGAAATTGCAAAATGTCAAAGGTTCACCCCGATGGGTTGCTGAAGGCATTAGTGTTAAATATAAAGTGAAGGTTTGGGAGATTGAATCCGCCTTCGATGCAGATGGCGACCGCATTTCGATGCGATTTTATAAATATGTGTTTAGTAAATGTATAATGCCTCTCGATTTTCTTCCAGCGGGCACGGGTTGCCAGTAGGATTGGTCCTGTGCAACGTCCACGACGGGTTCGTCCGGAGAGACGATCGGCTGCGGCAGGCCGACGACCGCTTTGGGGGCTCCTCCCACCAGCAGCAGGGCTGATCTTCCACTCTTGCTTCCGCCGCTCGACTCTTTCATGTCTCGTAGGCTTCCTCAGTGAACAGGGATAGACCTCTCATGGCGCTTTCCCATCGTGATGTAAGAAGCTGCACAACCGCGAGCCTCCCGCGGAAACTAGGCCAAACTTAAGACGCACATCTGAACAATGACTTCTTCGAATCGCACTCTATTGCATCACGGAGATCAGCCTGGTACATCTGTCATGATGGTATTTGGGCGCACATGGGTGCGAACGAAGTGTGAGTCACGGGGGTCGCCAGGGGGTGGAGTGGGACGCGTACTGTGTTGGCGGTCGTAGCGCTGATACTGAGGACCGTGGGTCGGGCGTCCGCCCTTAGCGCGGCTGCGCACTTCCAAACGGGGGTGGATTCACGAACAACTTTCGCATCTCAACCCTCGCAGTCGCATATTTAAAACGCATAAATAAAAAGGGTATCAAAGAGGAGCACATAGGTGCGACCGCGCAGGGTGTTGTTTTATGCCCTTTTGGAAATCAATATCGGCTTTTAGACTCTTGGGGCTGAATTGTAGACAAGTTTTTTTTAATACTAAATTAAAATATTACAAAAGAAGATCAGCTAATTAAATCGTATAATTAACTCTGCTGGATTTATATTAATGACGTTTGGAGAAGATGTTCAGCATATCATCATCATCAGAGTGCAGCCAAAAACAGTCCATTTCAGATCTAGGGTCACTTCTATATCCATTTATTGACATTTATGACCTTCTAGTTTCATTTTGGACGCTCATTCAGCGGTCATCTGGATGTGACACACCGATCACAAACTTATGCATTAATCTCAAATATCATACATCCAATCTGAAGTTATAGTACGGAAAACATCAATATAATTTGTGTAATTATTCCTACAATGTTGAGTTTTTCTCATTTTGTTGTTTTGATATAAGCAAACTAAACGGCAGTCGAATACCGCGAAGATGTTATTACCGAAACTTATAACTATTAAATATTAGATGTACT
This sequence comes from Stenopsyche tienmushanensis, assembly GCA_008973525.1. Lineage (NCBI taxonomy): Eukaryota > Metazoa > Arthropoda > Insecta > Trichoptera > Stenopsychidae > Stenopsyche > Stenopsyche tienmushanensis. Next base: position 270,901 of record WACJ01000162.1, on the reverse strand, counting down.
CAATATTGGAATACTTTGAGAGTTGCAATATTTTAATCAAGTTTCGGCGATACAACTTTAGCCACGTCTACCGTAGCACTAGCCATCTTGTATCGAAAGTAGACGACATTTATTTAACAGTAATTAACGCAACCTACTTGTAGACAAAAGAGCAGGTTTATAGATTTTAATTTGCTTGATAGACTGTAATTTTAATAACTTTCCTGATTTACATTGTATAAACACTGTATGAGACAAAAATTAGCTTTGACGAAGATCGATCAAATTACGCGTTTACATTTAAATTTTCATGTTATCTTGGCGCTAGATATTCATGTACGAATTTTAATATCTATTTACAATGAAGTTTCATTATACAATAGTCATAATCTAACCGTAACCTACGTTCTTCATTTTTTTCCTGCAAAACACTACAATGAATATAACCCACTTATGCAAATGCGCAATTACGGTTTGTGGGCTATGAATAAAATGGCCATTAAACAAAACTACAGAATTATCGCATTGTTCTGTTTTTATATTCATTCATAATTATGATCAGCGATAGCGAAATTCGTATAGAATACAAGGCTTGAATATACTCTATTGAGAATGTAAACAAAATAGTGTCCGAATAGCGAATTTAATTCGATGACTCAACATAATGATTGATTGATCGCACTTCAACATCACCCTTGACTTTGATTTCTTGCGAATTGCTAGCGAAAGTTACTTTCGATCTGTCGTATTAACATTTTTAATATTCACAATATTATATCGACTTAATTTCTACGATGATAATCTTTTGTCGTTAGGAAAATAAAAATCTTGATCACGAAAATGCTTTAAAGAGTCAAGTGTAATTTGGCATTTATTTTGTACAGTTTTTTTTCATTGATGACTTCGTGACCGCAATTTTTAATACATATGATCATTAGAGAAAACATAGCATAAAAAGATCCGGGGTTATTACAGTTTAATTTTAATAATATTGTAGATCTATTTTATATCAAGGATTTTTAGAGAGGTTTTTTCATTGTCTTCTAAATATGCTAAATATTTTTTTTTTGTTTAGGAGAGAATATATGAGTGAGTTCCGATATTTTTAAGTGATACTTTAGTTATTAATGCAAATCCAGTCAATAGTCTTAATATTCATTTTTTTAGATCCTGGACATCAGGTTAAATCTGAATCCAAGATGATCGTTAAGAAATATGGACTTGAACCATATATTTATTGTAAAAGTCTAGAAAACCAGATCAAAACTTGGCTGTAGCATATATTGCATAAAAGATTGAATGAAGAAGCTCCAAATACGGAAGAAACTAAACTCTCACGAACGTGACAAACATATGCAAATAGTTGATAGCGTGTCAGATATTCATAAACATGTCTAGTGAAAGTATGAACAGATTATATATTTGGACAACATTTTAATAAACGGCGAATGGAATCCTCTCGTAAAATATTATTTTTTGCACGCAATAAACATCCACATAACGATCGTTTAAAACATGAAAAATCTACCTATTAACAATTCGTTTCACAAAAATAATCTCAGCAAAAAAATACGCAATCAATCAAATTTATGCTATTCAAAAATGTTATTGGCACTCAACAGCCATAGCAATTTATACAACATCATGAAAACTTGTTAATCGAAACGATTGTTCCATCGACAACGACGTTTTTCCACAGCACAACGCGAAATATGATCGATGTCCAAAAACAAGACGACGACCCAAAAAACATAAATTTAATTCCAACAAAACATAACGGATTTTCCAACATTTCATTTCACGCATATTCAGCACCGTTCTACGGGACATTTTTTTCATATTGGCGAATTAGACAGCCCAAAAAAAAAACGAGCCCCGTTACATATTAGCACAGGAAAAACGCTCTTGTTTCGTACAATTGCATAATCGCATTTGCGGACGTTTCAATACGTTTTTAATTAGTGTGAACGTCGCTTAAAAGGTCAGATTTTATTACGGCAACGAAAGAAGAAAAAAAAACGTATCGCTTTTATATAAATGACGTGAGAATCAACAATCGTAAGATTTCACTCGATACGAGATACGATCTCGGCAACAATGGATTGTAAAAATCACACTTTAACCGCAATGTTCAATGAGTGGAAACGCCGATGTAAGTAGAAATTAATATTCGAACGGCTGATGTAAAAGCGAAACATCGGGCCGAGGCTGTCGGGTTTGAAATGGTTCGGGCGTAATTTACCCGCGTCGGCACCCGGCGGGTTGAGCTAAGGGATGAGATCTACCTTTCCATTATCGCAGCATCCATTTTCGGTGACCTTTCGTTTTTCTTGTTGTAGTGTTTATTTCCAGCTTTTATATACGTTTTATAAATTTGGGCAGCAGACGAAGAGCTTTGAGCTTTAAAAACAACAAGGGGATGGAAAGAGGCGGCTGATATTTTGGCATTCATTCATAGCGAATATTCAATAACCGAACTTGCCCTTTAAAATCGGAGCAATTAAATTTAGCTTGCGTTAATGCGCATAATGTACGAACTTGGATTTAGATTTAAATGTCTTTCTATGGAAGATAGAACATACATGTGTCAATATTGTAATCGTATAAAATATATGCAAATGTTTAACGACTGTATTTTCATACAATTCAAGTATTTTATCACGCTGATATGCCCATTACAGATCGATGCAGTTAATTATTTTGTAAGCATCACTGAAATTTCTTTCCGATCTATTGGCTGGTTTAAGAATTATATCAATTTTACGAAAGAAGTAGAGTTTTATGAATTTATTGCGAAAATAAAAAGTTTAGCGTGGAACACCCGGACTATACAGTGTTAATAAACCCAAGACTTTTCGTATATTTGATTTCAATCGATTAACTGATAAATCTATTTTTTAATATTTAAAATAGTCGACAAATATCACAAAGATGAATAAAAGATAGCTCGTTTAGTCGATAAGATTGGATAACATTCTTATTGATAATTTTATCAACCAATGTTGACGAAATTTGCAGGGCTTTGGGAATTGTAATATCTGGGACGTCCTCGTCTTGTGTCCCAGATTTATAATTACAAAGAAAACTTGTTTTATAGCTATATGCATACCTGATTTAAACAATAAACTTGTATAAGTTAAGAAATACACTGTAAATTAATATTATATTGATGTTTCTTTGTATTATTGAGCATTCTGAGTACAAAACATCTTAAGAATTTCTTTTTATACAACTATGCATTTTTTGCAATGGCAAAGTGAAGGACTGGATGCAAAAAACCCAGCATCAACAAAATGTGAACCGTCTACTTTCTCCTTCACAACACTATGGTCGTGACTCTACAACGTCTCTTCGTGAATCGTGACGAAAAACAGTTCTTGGCTCGAGCTGATGGATTAAAAAGCGTTGAAAAACACATTTTTAGCCACCGTATGTCGAGACGAAAGATTACGAAATTCAGAGCATCTTCAATGGAATACAGGTTAACAATTAAGGCAATTCGACTTGATTATTTCACTAGTAAACATTTGGACAACATACGTGCATTTTGGCGCTTATAATACTTCAATGCGGATGTTATTATGCTTCAGATTGTGATGAGTAACGATGGATGCTAGAAATCAATGATGGACCCAATTGTTCAGAAGCGATTTGTGTCAGTGTGTTAAAAAAATCGTATCAAACTCAATTTGAAGACCCTACATCGATGTTACGTCAGCAACTATCCCTTTCAGCGAGCCAACCTTACATAATTGACAATTTGACACATAAATCTGTATATAAAATGATCAATATCGATATTAAGATGTGCTGAAAACAAACAGTTTATGATTTCAGGATCGATGCATTGTCTTTCATCCGCTGAGAATAATTTAACATTCAATTATGCGCAACGTTCATCAATCAGAGAAAATCATTAATGTGCACATTTAATCATTATATCAGATTACTTTTAAAAAAAAAGAGATTCATGCATAAAATCAAGACATTTCAATATCCAAAATAATAAAATTTTAAGTCATATTTTACCCATTTTGTTAATGAATAAAATGATATAGAAATTATGGATGATTTCAATATAAATTCTATAAAAATAATTTACCACTCAATATTTCCAATGTCATGTCTGATCTTCAATATATCACCAACTTCATACAATCCAAATTGATCCTGTTTTAATTATTCATAAAATCACATAAAGTATTATCGATAAGCACTAAAATCCACTAGCGAATTTAAAACAAGGACGATTCAAATCCAAAAAAGACATTTTATTTGACAAAGAAGTCTAAACTATTTTTTTAAAAAAATGAGAATGTCCATAACATGACAGATCTCAACACCAACATAGAGAATACTGACTTCGAGTGTCGGAATTTTTGTTACCGCTTCGTAGCTCTGCTCGCGCCCGCCACACACGATCAGTTTTATCGACTCTATAGACAAATACGCAATACAATTACGTAACACCCGGTTCGAATTCGAATCGTAAATATATCAAAATTTCATCAGCAGCCCTCAATTCGGAAAATATTCCGGACGTAAAATGCTTATCAATAAATGGGTGTTTTTTATTGTTCCAATGCCCTATATTTGTGGTTTGATTCTATTTTTCCGGTGGGTAAACATTATTATCGAATATCTTCATGGCTTTTGGCTTTAAATTATTGGCACAGTGATGCAATACGTATACGATGTGCTGATAACGCCAAACGAGGCATTGTTTAAATAGCTTTCGTATTTGAACAGCATGCCTGGTTAGAACAATATTGTTCTGAAAATTAAATTAACCAATACTTTTAAGTGTTTTGTTCGACGCGCATGAAGCATATTTATTGCTTTTTAAACGATCGTTTCCACAAACAATATAATTTAATTGAACAGTCTCGATGATCGTCGTAAAAAAACGTGGTTAAAACATATCTTCAATGGGCATTAATTTGACTTATTTCAAGCACAAAATTTGTATTCAATGATTCTTCGATTGTTCATAGAAGTTGAATTTTTTTAAACAAACATTTGTATCGTCTTTGAAGGCTTAAGAAAGAAAGTCTAAAATTACTAAATTTAGGATTGTGGAAGAGAATATTTCTATTCAAGTCAAACTTGATTTCCTATATCTGGAAATTTGTATCAAGTTGGATTTGATGAAAAACGGGATAAGCTACTTATAAACGGGATGTATGATCACTCTATCTATGACACATAACATATACACTCAAAATTATTTTTGTGCGATTTCGAAGTTATGCGGTTTTTTTTAAAGCATTTTTTTATTTCATGAAGAGTACGTATCGAGATATTTTGGATAAAATAGGAAATAAATCATCAACACTTTAATTCAATCAATTAATTAAATTATAATTTGGGACTGTGTTTATCATATTGCATCTGTTATCGCTGAATTACGACCACGCCTATTATTCTGATTTAGATTATTGAAAAAATTTCGATGTTCAATGTTTCGACTTTTAAAAATACATTCTCCAGAGGAATTTCCAAAATTCCAACTACTAACGGAGTTATAGCTATTTATATATCTCAAGTTTTAATGAATGAATTTACTTCAAACTGGGTACGAATCTTTTCTATATAACCTTCTATTATTTCTACCAGATTTATGTCAAAATTTATTTTTTAACTATTTAAAAAACATTAAAACTGAAAAAATAAGACCAAAAAATGATTTGGCTGAATTTTTTTTAAACAGTCGCCATTTTATGATTTTTTTTTTTTGGTTAGGGACTATAGTGACATCTTTACTAATTATGAATTATATTGTTGGAAAGATAAAATCTACACAGAACAATGATGAAATTGAACTATTTCTTCATATCGAAAATCGTAGTGAAAATTATCATACAGTTATGATATTTTGTAATTAAAATAATTAGTATTTCTCTAGTGGGTTGTTGGCATTTAAGATGCCAGATGTCAGATTGAGCTATTTTTCAGAAAAACGAGTCAGAAAAATGTTATTTTTTAATTGCCTTATTATTTTCCTGTTTTATTTATTAACTTTTTTGTGCGATTTTAGATATAGTTTATATAGCTGTTTCAAAGTTATGCGGTTTTAAAATCCATGGAACGCATCTTCACTTTTTCAATATAAGTCTTAGCTTTTTATTTGCGCACAAAAAAAGGTTTTAGTGTATACACTTTGCGAATACAATACAATTGCTGTAGATTGTAACATGCACTGTATGGATATAAATTATGATCTCAATATTTTTAATAAGTCTTCATTGAAATTTAAAAATATAATTGGTAATAATGTCTGCCAAACCTAGATGTTGTTATTTTTCTGCTTATAAGTTTCTGTTTTAAATTTGGATTTTAACCTTTTTAAGCCTCTTTACTGCACTTAAGCCATTTCTGCATTCCATAGATGCAAGTGTTGAATTTCTATTTTTGTCATTTTAACTGTAGTTTGTCGTATTGTGTATGTCGGGCTTAATAGTGACTGGTGCGGTAGTCGCGAGGGATCAAGAATTGGAACTCACGCGGACGCCGCGAGCGACAATCAAAGCCTCCAAAGGCTGTATTTCCTCAGCAGCCAATATGCGGCATTCTCTTGGATAGTTACAATTTAGTACTACAAAACGACCGCACTAAATATGACCCGACAAGAAAAAAATCGACGCCAACACTGCCGGAAGAGACGCGAGTCGAACCGGATTACGTGTTTGTTATTCTCACCGATCCAATTGCCCTTTTTGGTGTAGCTCTAAATTGATTGCAAATTGTCGCAAGAAAAAATGCATCTATTCAGCAGAAGGTCAGGCTTCAAATGTCAGAATACGTTTGATTGAGCATTTAATTGTACATATCCATATAAGAAGCGATTTTCCATCGGAGGGAAGTCCGTGAAGTTCATATACCTGCGTAAAGGCACGGCTAAAACGAAAGCTCGCGCGACACATCTCTAAAATTATGTTTTTTAAACTTTCATTCATAAATACGCGACACGTGAGAAGGACACGTAATTGAAAATTATGACAGAACAATACACAATCGAGCCCAAAAAATACATGTCGGCCGTCCATAATTGATACATTATTAGACTAAGATAATCATTGAGTAATGCTATCCCATTGTTATTCCATAAATAATGATAACTTTTCAAATTATTCCATTTATAAATTTCTTGCAACAATCTGTTATTTGCAGAACAATTTCGAAATATTCAAAGTTTATTATAGTATTACATAGCCCAGTATTATAGTATTATAAATTTGATTTTTGCCAAAAAAAAAATTATGTTAAAGCGTATGTTTTCTGGAGAAATTGAGACCAGAGCGAATTTTATTCGCAGGCTCGTGAACATTATTTGCTTTACTTGTGGAGTAGCAGTGCTCATAAATCCGAATCACCCTTAAACAATTGGATTTTCTCGACTGTTTCCAATTTTATGAAAGCCTTTTTATTGAACCTTTCAATGGAGTATGCTTTTAATACGTATCAATATAGATGTTCGGTTAATTTATAATTCATCCCTCATATTAGAATGATGGGCTTAATCTTCCTAATCATTAAAATGTAACAAAGGCAAATGAAGCGACGAAAAATTATGGATAAATATATGGAAATGTTTGAAAACGATAGGATCTTGAAAGACGTTCCTAGAACGGAAAGACTCTATAAATGATCTCCATATGATCTAATTGGTGGAAATAGATTTTAGGAGCGTCAAATAAATACAGGAATACGGGTATTGCATAATAATCTAGACGAAAACGTCATGGCTTTGAGAAAAGTTTTTCTATGAACAACGGGGCATCATAGGATTAATTCATTTAAAATTGCTTAAACAAGTACAGTTATTTACAGCAGTAGGATATTGTCAACAATTAGCAAAATTGAAGGCTGATAATTAAAAAAAAAAACAGTTTTATTTAATAATATATAATAAGAACCTGGTTTAGAGCTTTTAATTAATCTACCTAATTCGGCGAAAATCACATCTTTTGATTGTCATTTTTAAAGCCTTTTGAATAATCATTGCGAATTAAAAATTATATTATTATCAGTGAGATAAAAAAAATGATCTACGCATTTTTAAAAGGAAAATCAATAACTTGTTAAGCTGAAAACCAAAAAATTGGCCGAATGGTGACCAGAAGTAATGAAAATTATGATAAAAATAATATGTAGATACAAGTCAGATGCGATAATTATCAAAAAAATATTTGTAGCATATCTCATATGGTCAAAGAAATAAGAGCTGCTTGTAAAATGTTAGAAATAAGCATTCTAGTTCGTGGATTCGATTGATTTGCTACTAATATAGGATAATTTACATCATCCATCGCTAGATTGGATCTTGTTTCATCTCAACCGATAGCCGGAAATTACCAATCGGATATAATGTGTTACGATGTGAAAATTGTGTCTTAAATTATTCGCAAATTGAGCGTTGTTAACTGTTGATTCGATAATGATATATGGTTAATTTGGGGCGGTAACTGGTTCGTTACTATAATCTTTCGAATTACAATGGCTTACGAAAATTTAATTCAATGAGAACGGCGGTGAATTGAAACTCACCAAGAACACGTAAATCGATACGGAATCCAAAAAAAAAATGGGCACATTTTTACGCCAATTATGCCAGACACTCTAATAGCAATTTTTTAATGTTGACATTTTTTCGAGGGCAAAAAATTGATGATGACTATAATTTTTCCGTTTTTCTTCGAATGGATTCGGATGTTGGCAGTTGATCAGCGGAAATTGTATGATTTCACATGGCGAAAAGGAATTGTGAAAAACAAATTTGCTCAATCAGTCGTCCGTTTTGTTATTTAAAAAATGCGAATTTGAACTTTCACGTGGTAAATTTTTGAAAGTGTATATAATTTCCTACATTTAGAATCCGACAGGCTGCCTAATGGACCAACCAAACGCCATTTTGCACGGAATGCCTGCATTATGGATGAGAATTTTGCGTTTACATGGAAGGGCTAGCGTGAATTCCGGTCATAAATTAGAGGACGTGAAGAACTGCTGGACGAAACAACGATTAATAATTGAACGCTGCAAAAATACACCACGTTCTCCATAATATACCACACTCCATTGTCGTACCTTCAAGACCTGAGGATTGAATCCGTATAAATTACGCTACAAAATGTGGTCTTATAATCTTCATCGATTATGCTACTATAACGCAAGCCCATGCCAGAAAGACAAATTTAATGAACATTGATCGAGACTATAGACATTGAGCTAGGTTCTCAATAATCATTGAAAAAAAAACCAACAATGACACGATATATGTCACAATCAGACATTCGACTCATAAAACCAGTTTCAATGGCATTTATTTCATATAATTGTTGCTATAGCGAAACTAGAGTATATTTTTCATCAAGAATAGCGAAGAAAAGGCCAAACTACATGGCGCATAATATATTTCAATTTTGCGTATATGGTTACTACACTTTATCAAATAGTTATTTTTGTACGTGGGAAAGTCAAAAAAATGTTCGCAATTTATTAACAAGCGAATAGGTTTATATGATGATAAAGAGAGCAATGATTTATCATACTTTGCTGCTTTATCGTAAAGATAAATCAAAAACTCTGTACTAAAGCCTCAATTAAATATCAATCATTATGATTATAAGAAGCAACTCATTTTCACCAAACAATTAGTCAAATTGCAATGATTTTAATTGTGTTGAGTTTTATTGAACTTAAATATTTAATTGTAAATACGAAATAAAAATATTAATGTTTTCATAATAAAGCTAAAGTACCTTATGCTGCCATCTGTTGTAAATTTATTATAACAACTAGCAAATTTTTGAACCAAAATATTTAAATAAAATTATTAATAGATGTCTATACAATGTTTTGATTAAATATTTTATATATTAAATCATATTAAAAAACATATTTCATAAATGCAGCCAGAAAAGCTTTATCTTCAAAAATATATGTACAGCACATATTTTAAGATGTTATCTCTGTTTAATTTAATTTATAAAAACAATCCAAACATAAAATTATACAATATAATATGACCAAGATTATGCTTTTCATTGTACTGCACAATAATAATAAAGTAGAATGTGACAAATCCTTATCAAAAGTGGAATAAATGCATATATAAATATAATAAAATAAGCGTTGTGACCATTCTACTGTTCTATAATAAAAATATAAAATTCCTTATTGAATATTTTGGCAACAAAATTGCTTATAAATAAATATATGGAGTGTTTTAAATTTAAATATAGCTTAAAATAATTTTATTAATATTAGGATGTACGTACGTTTTGGTCTATGTCTAATTGGTATTGGTCTTAATGGTCTTCCTCTTTTTATGGAGTCTAAAAGTTGTTCTCTTGGTGTTGCTTGTCTAACAGCAGCCGGTGGAAGCTTTCGTTCTGATGCCTAAAACACAATCATGAAAAACACATTTATAATACTGGTTGATCAGCTATTGATTATGGTTTTTTATTGCAGTGTGATAATAAAATATCAATATTTCCATATTAACTGTTAAATGTACAAGAAAAACACACCACGTCAATATCTAGCAATACAGTGTTTGTATAAAATATTTATTGGCTTGCTAAATTTTGTATAATCAATATCTTCGTATATTGGTATCCAAACAAAGAGGAGAGTATTGGTAAACTGGGTCAAAGAACAATAATATAATATAATGGAAATGTGTAATATAATAGTTTGTTTGCTTGCAAATATTTGTATATATTTTATGTCTATATCACTATGAATATATAATGGCAATAATTAAGTTATTTACATTACAAAGCATATTTATAAAACTCTGTTAGTTTGAATTTGATGAATTACATTAATGAATTCATGGAAGAGTTTTAATTGAAAGAAAATTATTTTACATTGCCCATGAGACTGCCAAATGTTTTAGATTAAATTAATGCAAATTGGAAAGCTTTGTTATAAAATTTATTCACAGTATTAAAAACTTTTAGGGAATAAAATGTATCAGTATTAATTGAATAACACAAATTCGTACTGTAATACAACTTGATTATTTCGATCGTTTTGTTATAGAATCTTTATGATATATTTTGAATAAGTTTGACGATAAATCCTTGATCATAGAAACGCTTTATAATATAAATAAGTATATTAGAGTATTTATCTCATAATGAAAGCTGAAAATAGAATAGATACAAAGAAGAACTTGTTAATTTTGCTTTAAGACTTTGTATATTGAAGATATTCAAGGATTGTCACTGGAATGCATTTATTTCAATCCATAATTCAGAGCCCAATAGCGCAAACGAAAACAATGTTAAACAATTTGTTAAACATTTTGCCCTAAAAATCATTAAAAAAAGACCCAGACTTGGCCGAAAAATGGAGCCATATTTTTAAAATAAAGATTCTCTCACTGAAAGAAGCACAAAATTTAAGAGGAACCTCTACAAGTCTTTAGTTCCATACATAGAAATTTATAAAGATGTCTCAACCAAAGGCAAACAAGCCAAAAATAAGAGATTTTGAATTCAACAAATCAATCTTAAATTCAGACAAGAACAAAGAATTTTTATTAATAATTTATCACAGAAATAATTGATAATATGTTAAATATAGGCACAAGAATACTGGCGATATCAAGATTCAAAGCAAACAATGCAGATTAATAATTTATAATTAACTTCAAGTAGCAAGATCTATCAATAGGTGAAACACATAAATCAGCGTACTTTTATCGCTGACATAATCTGTACAAATTTATGCCAAATAATAAAATTACTACTAATTTATATGCGATGTCAAAAATGATATATTTGTTACCTTTTTAAGCGGAGGTCTACTTCTGATGAATTCTAAGATCATGGCATGGGCATCCTTTTTAACTCTGCAAAAAAAAAAAAAAAACAATCAGTATACTCGATCAAATTGGTACCATTTATATATTCGATAGTTTTCGATTATTTACCTTGGGGGTATTCTGCCGTCGACTTTTCTTAATTTATATCTACGTGAACGGATATCGTCCATGAGGATTTCATACGGAGTTAGTTCATATTCAATGGGAGATCTCGAAAAATCCACTTTTTTCAGTTGGACGCCCATTCTGAGTTCGCCTATGACTTGCATCCAAAATCGGGCCTGAATTTGAAAAAACACATGTTTAAACATTTTTTTAAAATTGATTTCAAACTTGAAAATACGCTTACGTAAACACTTCAAAATGAATACCATGTTTAAGTATTAACATAGACAGCTATAGTATTAAATGTGTATTTTTCAAAGCGTTTTTTACATACTTGTAGTGCCAGCCAAATCCTACGGCTAGACTATAACAGAAGGAAACATGATTTTGATAATGGATCCTTTTTGTATATAGTTACATGACATTTCATGCAAATTATTAATATATTTACATCAAAAATACTATCAAATCAAATATGATTTTTGATCAATGTGAAGGCATAAATTATCGCACAAAGTCCGCCAGATTAAGTGCCATCAATTTCGATCCATTGTTTTTTGTCAAATCGCTGATAAGCTAAGAATATAAATAAATATCTGCATTGGAATAATAATCGTTCCATAATTGACCAATTAGAGTATTGAAGAAATAGTCTAAAAATAATTTAGAGCAGATAGAAAAGATCTGCTGAAATAATGATCATTGGGTGAAAATATAACAAAATCAGTGCTTTAAGGGATTACATGATTTTAAAGCTTTAAAAAAAGCATATTTTCTATATATGTATATATTAATATTTTTAATATATTAAGGGGACCCATAAGTAATCAATTATTTTGAGAGCGTGTCGTTACATTGTGCATTTGTAAAGTATCTTATTGAGTAGACTCTAAACATCATTTATTCACCAACAGATAAAAGTAAACTCGTTATCTACACCATGTCAGACACACAGCCGTCAGAAGAACATATTTGTCATCTTATGCTTTTCCATTTTAAAATGGGTTGTAACGCAACACAGACATCTAAGAAAATTTGTGGTGTTTACGGCAAAATTCTCGAAGTCAACAAGTGTCAACGATGGCTTCGAAGATTCTCAGGTGGCAATTTTAGCCTAGTTGATGATCACCGAAGTGGGAGACCTACTGAATTTGATATCGAGCTGCTGAAATCGCTAGTGGATTCACAAGCAAAATTAAGTGTGACAGAAATAACGTCAAGACTCGGGGCTACCTGTTCAACAGTGCAAAGACATTTGCACGCGATTGGCAAAAGTTATAGAGAGGGCATTTAGATTCCTCACCAATTGTCCGACTCAAACAGGGATCAACGACGAAATTGCTGAACATCGCTTATAACTAGATACTTTAACGAGCAATTTCTACACCGGATTATAGCTTGTGATGAAAAATGGATATTATAGGACAATGTTAAAAGAATTAAGCAGTGACTTTCAACTAATCAATCGACTATACCAACTCCTAAACCTTCTTTGACTATAAAAAGGTCCTTTTGAGCATATGGTGGGATTGTGGTGGGATAATACACTTTGAGTTTCTAAAACTAGGAAACTATCAATGCACAAATTTATTACTCACAATTAGACAGCGTAAATGCAAAGTTATTAGAAAAACATACAAATTTCGTCGTAAATAAAGTTGAAATTCACCTAAATAACTATTTTTCGTCAAAGTCAGCCTCTTTTTATAAAAGAGAGATTGAAACTTTGCCTGAAAGATGGCAAAGAGTTGTAAATAATAATGTAAATTATATAATTGATTGAATAATTAAAATAAAATCGTAACAATTTTTTTTTTCGTTTTAATTCGAAATAATTGATTACTTATGGGTCGCCCTAATATTCAAACAACATTCAAACTTTAAAGCATTTTTTAACAACATTTAATAAAAGTATCCTCGCGGTGGATACGATAACTCATAATAGCTTTATATAAAACTAAAAATCTAAATAGTCTAAATTTCTCCTTTTCTAAATAGTAAATGAGAACAGCGTTTTTTTAAAATTTTAATCCCATCTAACCCCTTAAATTGGTAACACTTATCATGGCGGATCCTGTATTTTGCTAAAATCATTAATGATTAAATCAAGGGATATGTCAGTTTGCGAGGATATTAGGACGAAAGCAAAATATGATATATAAGCACCGCCTTCGAAGAATTTAACAATGCGCTTTCAGAGTCCATAATATCGTCACGCCTTTCATAGTAATTTTATTGCCATGGTTGGATTGGCTCGTTGATTCCCACACCCATGAAGATAACCAAACCTTTTACCCATTACCATGTGAAATCCATGTCACCCATTCTTGTGTCACTCAATTTCCAGTACAACGATCTAAGCGCTCCGACCTCAGTCAGGGCGATTCTTACAACGTCACATTTGCAAATGCAGCTTAGCCTGTTCGTGCTAGACTTTATGGCACCGCAGGGATCGTTGGAGAATTAATTAAAAGCGACTCGGCGGAACGAGAAAATAATAAATCTGGGACATTAAAATAAATTACTTTTGAACGGCATTTACTATGATTTTATGCTAAATTTTAAAACGCGGCAATGATCGATCGTTCAATATCATATTATGATTCGATCAGTCAAGATGAATCGTTAGATAGCAGGGCGTTATAAACGTAGCTAAGGATATTATAGCACATTACGTAATATTGCATCGTATCCCAAGCGGCAAATTTGAAATAACGGACATGCATAAAAACGTAACAAATTTGATCAGTCATGCATATGTTAAGTGGCGGTGTTTTGAGTGACTAACGACACATAAAAGTGCTATTGAAATCACTTCGCCTCGATGCAATTTTATGCATTTCGATCCGGTGAGTGAACAATCTATTTTTTAGTGCAATACACATAGAAATACCGATACTAGGCCGTGCAAATAATTACAAAGCGGATCGTTGGTTTTGTTGTCGAATGGATTCTTTGAATCGATTCAGCCGAAGATTGGCATTCGATGGCCGAATCAAAGAGCGATTTTTGAATAAATAAGCCGAAACGTATTCTATTCAAATTTGATTCAACAATGATTGCACCACGATCAGAAACAGTCGGTTGATTTTGGCTGCATTCGCAGGATGTTTCTTAATCCCTGTTTATTTTGACTCCGATAAGAATCATCCCAATTAAAGACAGAAGTTTTCACGTCCGGTGCGTTAAAACGCCAAAGGTACTACGATTTTCTAACGAGCGTTGTGCAAATGCTGTTCAGGAAAGACGTTAGGTTTTTAGTCGTCTTTGGGTGCAATTATTTTTCCATTATGCGCCTCTAGGAGTGGCTTTTGATTTTACAACACCTCGTAACGAGCAAAAGATGGGTGTCCGTAAACAAAATAATCGCAAGTAAAAAACGGTTCTCATGTGTTAAAAGATTTAATATTGAAGATTCCCAGTGCAATTTCGTCACAGATGAAAATTAATAAGAGCGTCGGAATACGTTTTGTTACGTAACATTCGCCATGGAAAAATGTGTACGCTCTGATGAAAACTCAAATGACGTTAATTCTGATCGGTTTATGTACTGAAATTACTGATTCATTAATTTCAGAAATTCGTATGAGTTAATGATTAAATACATTTTTTAAAGACATACCCAGTCGGAAAAACGCAGATTCCCTAATTCCTGGCATGAAGTTCCAACATCAGCGCGTCGACAAAGCTCTCGGTGTCCGCCATCTCGAACGCCTTCAAGAAACTGCCCCAGTTCCAGTGCTTCCGCAACTAGGGCTCGACACACTGCTTGATAATGTGTAGAACCTCTGACGCCAGCATGCCATCCACATCGCTAAAAAATAAAAATAATTCAATACAAAATTTGAACTTTAAGGATGCATTTCGTCCTTATAAAAGAGCCCTTAAAAGAAATGGATGTATTGTATTATTATCTAATATTTTTATTGTAAATCTAAAAAAATATTTTTATATTGGCTGTGATTTCTTCATAAATTTGAGCTGTTAATATTTATAAAATTTAAACGCCCTAATTAAGAAAATTAAATTTAAAATATTTTTTCGCAAACTTCAAGATCATTCAAATGCATTTGAACAATGTGATTCAAAATATTATATTTTTGCGTGGATCAAAATAATTTTAAAATATCGCATCATCGAAAATAATTTAAGGATAATTTAAGATTCTATAGACGAAATCAAAAATTTAATGAATCGATTGAACAGGCTTCGATCGATCATCGGCGTGGGTTGGGAAGTGCGAACGAGCAAAAAGTTGATCGCTTATTAATTATCTATGCATCAGGAAATCGATTCAGCGCTATTATCTATAATTTATACTATTAGACCCCAGGATATATTTAAAAAGAAAAAAAGAGTGCTCGGATGTCATACATAAACAACCAGTGGACGTTTTAATGTATCCGTTCGACAAGCGTGAGAATTATCGTCCATATAATTGGGAACTTGGCCTTCTTAAATTCTCGTAACATGATCACATAATGTCCGAGTAATTATTTAATCGTGATAATTAATTCAATTAAAGGCGTATATTCGAAACTTCTTTAAGAGTAAAAGTAACAGGACTTAGGGATGAAGGAAATCGTTTAACAATCCAACTTAACAACTCAATCGGGGTCATATATTTAATTGATAAATGATGCCCATTTATAATGCGCGTGGAAATTCAATAATTTCCCATAGATTTTCTGAATTTCGGATCGAAAGGTTCAAAAATGATCTTTGAAATAATACACATCTGTCGATCGTCACGAATCAAAACACCATCTTCCCACAACATTTGGACGGCGCGTTATAGTACAACGAATGCGTGGCAATTTTGCCTTTATTGTCTGTATATTTGTGATGATTACGAATTTAAGATGCGAGCATACAATTATCACATCGTTGAGTGTATCAGAAATAATTTCGAAAAACCGGCGGAAACTGCGTGAGATCCAAAAGACCGGACTGAATCCAAAGTGAGATCAAATTATATCCAATTCATCATAATAAGGCAGAAACCGTTCGTTCGGTTTCATTCAATTGTTCGCCACATTTTCACCTAAAATATAAAGTACGTTTGAGATTCAATCAAATTCTTAATGATTCATACGCAAATGTGCATTTCCACACTCGCATAATTGTCGTGAAGGTTTTAATTTCGTCGTTGCACAATGTCTTCGGATATAAACTGTCGCCTACAAAGAAATCTTTCTTCGCGTTCGAGTCATACGATAGTATCGATTACGAAGCCCGTTTTAATGTACGACTGGATACATTGTCAGGGAACGGTAAAAATTGAATTAAGACCCAAAAGGCGAAAAAAAACACAACGAATTATAACAGTGCATAAACACACATTTGATCCGCAGGTTATGTGTTTTTTGCGAAATTCTTACACGCACTTTGGGCCTTCGACGAAGGAGTTCGGATACGCATAAATCATTCGAATATCAAGCATTAGGGTCAAACGTCAATCAAACACCATCGGGATATTTTGATAGTGCACATCGTATAATCTTAGCAATGCTAATATTAGTATCGCATGTTTGAATAATATAATAGATTTACATATAACAACATAATTGTGACAGCCGAATGCACGTCCGGGGAGCAGCAATCTTTTAATTACACTGATAGTCGAATTTTTTGCATTTAAATACCAATGATGTAAGTGATTTATGATCAATCCTTAGGCTTAGACCTTATGACTCATTAATATCGTAAGATATACTTAGCGGTTCTACGATGAATTTCAAAATACTCATTACTCGTATAATTTACGTTGATATGTCATCTTAACATATCTTTGCTTGAATATATTAATTTGGATTTATTAAGGCAACAGTTAATGCTAATGCATCCCATTTAGAAGGATTTTCAGATGTGAATGATTGAATCAATCAATATTAAATTAATGAAAAATTTCAGTATTTACTTGAATTATTGAAATAATGTTCTTCAAATATACAATTATTTTCTTGTATTTTTGACCATGTATAATTTACATTATATCATACTGCAATAATGCCAAATATAATACTGCTTGAATGACTGGATGATATTAATTATTTAACTAAACTAAGTTATAGTTAAAGCCTTCAATTGGTTTTTGATTGGACTGAAAACTTTATTTGAATGTATGAAAATGAGAGTAAAAAATAATATGGCTTTCTAAATTAAATAGAATCCATTCTCGTACATATTAGGCCTATTAGTTTTCTAGATTCAAAGGGTAGGTGCAATATAAAATAAATCATTTGTAACGACTAACTGTCATATTTTTACATAAAACCACCCTAAAATTCCTATTCAAATAATCTTATTCTACCCCAACTACACATGAAAAAGATTTGAAATTCCCTATATTCGATAACAAAAATGCCACTTTAAAAAGAAGATATTATTTATTCAAAATGCTATCATCATAAATATAATGCAGCCACGTATATTTTCACTGGGTAGGGTTTTTTGAGTACATGAAAAGTTTAATCCCTCTTTTCCTTACTGGGGTGAACACTCTTTTAAGGATGAAAAAATATATTTTTGATGTTCTTATATAATATTCAAATATTTTTCTGCGTAGCAAACATTTGGCTTAACTTTACTTTGGGTTTAAACATATTATCTTATGTTGATATAATGTATGATACAAGTACTATTAAATGTTTCGAACCAATCGAATGTCTACGATTAGCAATGTAGTTATCTGGAGGACACAGTTTTAATCAATTGTTGATCAGTTTCTTCAGGAGGACAGGTTGTCGACGGCTGCACGTGTTAGAACCTCTGCAAACACGCAAATTGCATAGCAGCTACCTGGAACACATTGCAAAACCTCAACAATCGCAAATTCCAATTCTGTTCGGAAGCTGATGGGCGTCAGCTGCGAGGACGCCAGCATAAGAAGTGACTAACGACGGCTTCAAGAGCACAGAAACAATATCGCAACACCAACGCTGGGGACAACTACTCCCGACGACCGCATTCTTGGCGCTAACGAAATAGATCACCATGCCGATATCCAACAATAAAACACCTATTAGACGGCGATCTACTATTCTAATGAGATCGCTCAGGAATTCAGCACGACACCGAATATTACAAAGGACTCCGATTCGGTCATATTTCAGTTATGCTAATACCGACTGCGGTCACATTGAATAAAGGGCTATTCAAAACAGTCACGTCGAATTTAAGACAGCTCTTAAAAATTACTGCGCATACCGCATTCGATTGATCTATGTATTTTTAACTATCTAAATGTACAAATAGGATATGGAAACGCGACGCGAACCGATTCTTCTAAGCTCCGATAGTCAAAATTTGAGAAAAGATCGATTTGTTAACATGTTTCCTTGGACATTACACGGCAAATGTCAACGTAATTAGTTGAACTTAGCCGCCGGGTTAGTCTTGTGAGATTTATATACTAGACCGATATCAATTTGTTATTATAAGACAATGCAACCCATGGGCGGATCGACAAAACTGAAAATGTTAAGGCATTTATATTTTTGATAATCAACGACGCATATGGAAACATACAATTCAATATCCTTAGACGAGTCTTATAAGGATCTCCTGCTTTGTTTACGTCCGATGATGAATATGATTCGGTCGAGAAGAAGACAGGTTATGCCCATAAATAAATTCAAACAATCAAGATCATGAATTAAAGGTATATTTAGCTTTCGCAAATTTTAATTTTGTAGATTATCGTTGATATTTGTAAAATATATAGTTGTCTTCAAGCAGATCAGATTGTTTATTGATTGATTATTTTAAGTTAAAGTAATTTATGGAAATTCTTTAGATTTATACGTTTTCACAAGTACGACCGATATGAACTTGATTTGCAGGCGCTTGCAATCTCAATTAGACTTGCTAAGCGTCTGGAACTCTAGGTGGAGAATCACGGTAAATGCCAAAAAGAGCGCGGCGGTGCTGTTCGCCATGGGGTTGTCGAAGAAGAAAAAATCCCATCAAATTCCTCTCACCCTCCCATCAGGAACCATCCCATGGGTCAAACAGACCAAATACCTCGGAGCAATTTTCGACTCAAGACTCACCTGGGCTCCGCACATTGACAGTGTCACCAAAAAAGCTCGCGGAGCCTTAGCCGCCTTAAAGCCCATCCTATGTATTAAGAGCAAGTTGTCCATCAGGAACAAATTGCTCTTGTACAAATCCCTCATACGTCCCATCATGACCTACGCCTCTCCAGTCTGGGGATACCGGCAGAGCGACAATCGCAAATTAAAAACATTACAAAGCATTGCTATAAGACGAGCGTTTGGAGCTCCCTGGTATCTCCGGAACTCCCAACTTCAATACGAAGCAAACATCCCTCCCATCAAAGATCACATTGAGTACCTTTCTACCAATTTCTTTGATTCCCTAAAAAAGGTACCAAATCCCATCATAAATTTCCTATCTTCCTACTCGAGCAGCTTGAATCGCCGCCCGAAGGCGATAATTGGTCTTAAGGTCACAAGGAACATACGCAGATTCCGATACCCAAAAAAGGGTATCGGTTAGTCTAAACTATAATTTTAAATAATTTTATTCTTGTAATCTTTTATAATTTTTCTTGTAATCTTTTATAATCTTTTATTATCTTTACACATATGTTCTTATTTTATTAGTCTATTTTATGTTTATATATTCTTTAGATGCATATTTTATTTATTTAATATTTTCTTTGTATTCAATATTTTCTTTGTATATTTTTTTGTATAACCTTTAAGATGCTATATTATATAACTTTTATCTGTACCATGTATAAAATAACAATTATGGTCATTAATGACCAACCCTGTAAATTCAGGGAGGCATTGGCCCTAAGGTCACAACCTCCAAAAAATAAAAAAATAAAATAAAAAAAAACAAGTAACAACTATTTAAATGCTTAAAAGACATGGAGAAAAATTATTTAAAACACCACTATAGTACCAGCATACTACCAGTTAAAATTGGCGTAAAATTTTAGCTAAAAATCGATGTGAAAATGGAAAATGAAAACACCAGGGAATGACGACTTTATTCATACGATGGAAAATTTTATTCGTGTCTGTAGAAATTACGTATATTTCTTCATCCGGGATTTAAAATTGTTAGTTAAAAGATGAAGCTTTTTGTTGTGTAATATGTAATAAAATAGGTACGATATTTGTCTAATGGTTACTTTATGCTACGTATAGAAACACACACACACACATACACAGTAGAGGCGACGCGACGCATGCGCGTGGCATCTGTATCATGTATGCGATGGAGTTGGAAAGACTATAAACGATTCTCCCTCTCTTTTCAACCAACAATCGCTTGGAGTTTCACTTTTCGTGACGTTCAAACTAATTTGCTCTACTCTACCTTTAAAAGTTTCACTTTAAGATTCGGCAACACTACAATATATAGTCCTTGAATTGATAGTGGTTAGATCAATGTAATAATTTAGAAATGTTTTCGGTGCTTCACGCGCTCATTTAAGAGAGCCGTGCACGACGACTCATTGATTTATCGGTTTGCATTTTTGCCTCATTCGAATGAACTGCTGCTCAAATCACATATTGGTATATGTCACGACACAGGAAGCGTGAGATTAGACATTCCTTAATTTTTTGCTTCCAATAGTTGTCACGGCGCTCAGATCTCTATCAGAGGTGTTCGACACATTCTCTCGTTAAGGGGCACGAACAAATGTTACAGGGTCGCCTAAATGATTGGTACTCGAGCATGAGGTTTGATGTCAACCGCAGGAATATGAAGCAGCGTGAGTCAGCACCAAGTGACGAAACGAGGCTCTCATGCAGAGCCCATTATTAGAAGCCCGAGAGCAGGAGGCGTGCGGGGGAGAATAAACAGTGGCCAAATGCAAATAGCCACCACAATACAAATCGATAGAGTCGCGGAGGTTGTTTATCTTCCTTTTGTCGGATGCTGGATCGCAGAATAGAACAGGTTGCGGTGGTCGCGCCTTAACCGGATGGAGCACTCGACCGCGGCGGCCCCTCCGCCCTTGCACTGTCATCGCCCGCACGTGCAGTGACGTCCTTTGCCGCTGAAGGGGCTGGCGAAGGCTCTTTGGATCATCAGCCTCTTCAGATGCACCCGAGTACCGTAATGATAAACTCATCCAGCACCGGTAACCACCAGATGGTCTCCAACGGCTTGTGTAATTCAATAATCGTTTGCTGGTAACGTTCGCAGCGGCGTTTCCGTAACTTACAATGATCATTGAAAAAGTGCAATTATTTTGCTAAAATTATGATTTTGGTGCTCGGATTGTAATTACACCAGGCGCATTAGAATCAACGGTTTCAGCGCTACCATATATTAAATAATGATCTATGAATTGTTCAACATTGAGACCATTTTTTTATGATACGTTCCAATATATTAATAGCTTTAAGAATTTCGATGATGTTTTATCGCTTAAATTCTGGATTGTATGAATTCGATCTTCCTTTTTTATAAGAACTTGTTATCTTCTTCATCATAGTGCAACCCCAAACAGTCAAATGCAGGACAAGGGTGTCTTCGCGCTCAACGCTCACCTAGTAGGCTGATAAACGCTATCTGAATAAACGTGTCTAAGGACGCATTCATGACCATCTTCCTCTAGTACAAAGAGTTCAGTCACTTCTTTCCTCATATGGGCAATGCCGGGCTAGGACGAAGACATACATCAAACATCTCGGGTTTGATCCTAAATCGACCAAAGATGTCTCCCTGTCTACGTGCACTTTACCCAAGTGAATTCGAGAATGGATTTTTTTCCTCTTTTGAGTTTCACCCTCTCAGTTTCGCAATATCAAAATGATATTGATGAGTTTTAACAAGTTGCAAAAAAGAAAAAAAATATTTTGATCTATTAGATTAATAAATAGTGGAATAATGGAATATAAGATCGGCCAAACAGTCCTGCTTAATGTTCCGAAGACTGCGCATTACATGTCCTTTCCTTTTGGTTCTTTTTATATCATGGCTTCTTCTTACGCAGAAAAGCTGCTTATGGTAATTATGATACTCCAAGCTTATGAAGGTTTTATCGCAATGCTTTCCAACTTGTTTTTACAAGATAAGACAATACACTGCAATAATTTAAAACTCTATTTGATTACTGTCTTATTAAGTTACATCTTGCTAAAAATAATATTATAAATTTACATCGTTTTAAGCTCTAAAGTTGAAGCACAAATTAAAGTCAACAACATGTTTTTATTCGTGGTATGTGTAATTGAATAGTTGTTCGAGCAGTCCTGGATCTTTGCCGCCCACACTTAAAATTAAATGCTACCGCCCTGAATAAATAAAAACCGCCCCCAATATGGCGCTACACTTTTGTTTTCCATTGTATTCAAGGATTTCCTTTTCAGAGTCAAGGTTAAGCCTACTCGTTATATTCAAGTCTTTCATGGGAGTGGCATCTATAAATCATGACTACACGAAATGGATTCGTCAATAATCGAACGCACGGTGAATAATATTTTTTCAGGGTTGACATAATAATTAATTATAAAAAATCGTGCAAACTCTATTATTTATGGCGGATTGTATTAATTGCGAAATAAAACACGAATGCTTATTAAGTAGATTGATTGTTTAATATTGTGAATACAGCATTTATCGTATGGATACATGAACGTAATCAGAACTGCTTTATTGAATTAATTTCGTGGGTGTCGTTTATGGTATTTTTCTGTACATAAAAACAATAGACCATTAACTATGGCGACTGTTCTGGCCTTCGTCGTTAAACGCAGGTAATATATTAGAATGGTTTAACTATTCGTTTGGGCAAGTGAATATACTTTATCAAAATATTCCACAATATTTCATTCATATATCATTTTCTGAAAAAAAAACTCAATGATTTCCAAACTTACTGTGATCATGGATCTCTTTTTATAGCAAAATCCTGAGCATGAACTCTCAAGTGAAATAAATATACGTAGCTCCAATTTTCCCAATTAAATGGATGAACTTGATGAGATGATAAGGATAAGTGATAAAGCTAATAAGTGCATTAAATTCACGTTCTACTAAGTAGGGACATGGAAAAGTAATCAACAGCTATTGTACAGTGACCCAAAATGCAGGATATAAAATTGGTACCTATTTATATAAACAGAATTTGAAGAATCCATGTTCAAGCATTGGTTTCAGCTCCTCATTTGTGGATAGTTCGTTTGAGATTCATCTAAGCTTATGGATCTACTTGCAAAATTATCCAATACCCAATTGAGGATAACCAAGTGAAGAGTGACTTTAAATCTGTGATGTCAGAATGAAGAACCGTTAAGTGTTGATAATGAACAAGCAAATCTTCATCCTGTTTTTGCAATTTTGAAAGATTAGGAAATTGTGAGCATTCTTCTCTTCCAAAGTTCTCTAAACAAAGTTGAGCAAATGATTCCTTTTTGATTGATTTTTTATTTGATTAATTCGTGGACCCCCCAATGTTGTTGACCCACCCCCAAACTATTTTTAATTCAACACAGACTCTCTCAGCGGTCACATGGAACTCTGGGGATCTGTATTCGATCGAAGAAAGCTGAACAATTAAGATTTTTTCGGAAAGTGTTCCAAATATGCAAATGTATCCAACCGGAAACATAATGCAATATCGACATTTGGAACAACTTACCGACACAATATTTTGCCATTTTTATGTCTTTTATGATATAAAGCAACGTATAAGTCTCGATAATAACGGCTCTTTAGACTATAAAAATGCGTTCGACATCTCCCAATGTTGCAACACCTTTTTACGATCGGCCGTTATTCCATTGTTAACATGCATTATACGTTTGAAAAATGTATATAAATTTAGATATGAAATCCTGATCTTTGACCTGAAATGATGTCCATTTATCTACTGTTTAGAATGAGCATAAATTTGAAAGCAACGATTTTGTAATGGATACAAAATTTTAATCGGGATCTTTTATAATGTGATAAATTGAGAATGATCCTAGATAGCTGGATAAATTATTTAAATGCTAATATTGATTATATTAATGGGATATTTTGAAATAATAATACCTCTATGACGTCGGCTAAGGTAAAATATTTAGGTTCGTCTGAAACATCTCCTCCAATGCCTTCATCATCAGTCTCAGTAGCGCCTCCGTTTCTATTGACACCCTGTCCTCTGTCTTCAATGTCAGGATTGATGATTTCTATAAATTAAAACAAAAAAATAGTTTAAATTATAATGTAAAATTATTGATATCGCTCTCGTAGTTTCATTCCAATTAACCCATGCATCAAAATGATTGTAAATCGCAACCGGTTTTTGGTATTCAATCCAATGCCAATCGCCGGCGATGCAATTTCTTCCATACGGTATAAGTCGAGGAGCTTTGACTGAAAGCTTCCGACAAGTGTCACCGGTCATTTGAACAAATGAAACTGGTTGAACAATGAACGAAAAAATCAACGGAATGCAACTGCAGCAAAAGACGTTGTTCACCCACAGACAATTGCGAAACGAATGCACTTAACTTTCATTACCGGTCGAATGCGACATTAAATTATTCCTAGTACAATACATTGTAAGTCAGTACGAATATAAAATAAGGCTCGAAGCTGAAAGGACTACCAATTAAATTCGAGATAAAAATCCGAGATCCTCGTGTCCTGTCGAAGATTTATCTTAAATTATTGTACAAGAAAATCAATCAGCATATGAAATAAACATGAGCATAAGGTCTACAGTTGTCAACAATCTGCGAGCTTAATTTTATTTGGAATGGATACAAATTCTTAATTAAAATAAAAACTTTGCTAAATTTCAAATATCCAAAGATGCATATTTCATAAATTAAGCTATATATTTGTATCATGATATAAGAAAGTACATGTTTTTTTTATGGTAATTCACTGCTTCAAATTATGAATGGCCTTCTCTTTAGATTAATCGTAGTTTTTTGCATTTCATTCATTCTTTAGTAAACGCCAATCGAAACTATACAATATTTCAGAGCCAAACATCAACAGATTTTGTTAATATCATCAAAACCATTAGTGGTACGATGTATTCAAATCTGATGTTTGTACCCGTAATCATTAGCTATTTCGACTGTCTGAACATATTTTTAAATTAGAATGAAATGCTTTTAATAGTTATATTTTAATATGATAGTTTTCCATTGTCTTCCATATGGATAAATTAGGAAAAGACGTGCATTTTTTTAACAAAATTGCATAATTTGGCATTACGATCGTTGTTAAGCTGATATTTAATCCATATTATCAGATATAATAATTTGAGCTAAATGAAAGCTACAAATCCCCAGTAATTTTCAAAATCAGCACTGAAGCTAAATAAGGATCTATGAACATTAACATTGTATTTATCATTCGGAAAGAGAAACTCGACCATTCGTTAAAACGTATTAAAACACTTTATCTGTAAAGGAAGATGTTTGATCACATTCATTACCAACAATGTTTCTTGAAAGTGAAACACGATATACGTATGTTAACATATTGTGAACGGATCTGATAACCACTTTCTTGCATCAGAAGGACTTTAAAGAAGTTTCACTTCTTTTTTTGATATTTAAAACAAATAATTCGCATTCATCAATGTGTATTTAAATTTCATGCAAAAATGCGCTTACCTTGACAGTCCAAAACATTCACGGTCAAATTTATGTGATTCAATTGTGCATCTAAAATTAGTCAGTGAAACTGATTTTATTTGTGATTAAAATTGGGCGAAAAAAAAAACAACAATTACTGTTGTTGTTCCATCCGTTTTGATTGTTTCCATACATTTTCCTATTGACTAGAAAATCAACAGATTCGTGTATGCTGATTATGCTTCATTATAATTTGTAAAACATTCTTGGGTGAATTAATTTGTAAACATAACAGTAAACCATAAAATAGCTTCGACATTACGCGGTAAAACTCAAGTGACATAATCCGTAAATGTCCATGAATAATTACATATAAATTTAATTGCGCGCGCATCCCACGACCGGTATCGGTTACAGACGAGCTTCCATAAGGCGAAACTATTCATAATTTCACTGATAAATACAACTCTATTCACGTACGGCGCGTGTTTATATAACTGATCGTGTGCCGCAGATGCGGCTAATGATGTGTAATGAAAAGAAATTATGGTTTATAAAAGAAGTAAAAACTTATAATAAGGCCAGCGTCAGTTGGTCGCTAATCTCTTTTAAATGTTGATTTTTTAATATCCGAGCAAAGTGATTTCTATCCCACACATTTAGGCTTCAAATGATCATTTTAATGAGTTGAGGATGATATCAAATTACATTCATCGATCGTTGGAATTTTTACAGATTAAGTTCATCATGATCCATCTCTAGTTTTTGATTTAATTCGAACTGGGAAGATAGAATATACGAGTATCTTCTTTTTGTCAAATAATATTTTTTTAAGTATCAGAAGTGGTGATAAACTAATGGAAAAAGTATGTTACGAGGGTGTATACATAGTGTTAAGGAAATTGGAAAGTCATCAAATTTTCGAGACAACTTTACTGCCAGTTTTCATTTCAACACGATTCAATAAATGTTTCTTTTATAAACATCAAAAGGTAAAAATTTATAAACATCAATTTTCGTTTTGATTAATTTTTACCATTATTAATAAATATTTTCACTGGATGAAAAATATCTAAGTTTTTGCTTACAGTTTTATTCAACAAAGGACGAAAAACATTGATACTAAAAAAGATCTTTCGCTGTACACTTAAACCTTTTTTTTTGTGCACAATTCGCACAAAAAAAAACTATGACTTACATAGAAAAAGTGAAGATGCGTTATATGGATTTTAAAAATCTTACTAACTTTGAAACAGCTATATAAAATATATCCAAAATCGCATAAAAAAGTTAATAAGTTCTTTCCAATAATATAATTCATAATTAGTAAAGATGTGACTATAGTCCATAACTTAAAAAAAATCACAAAATGGCGACAGTTCAAAAAAAAATTCAGTCAAGTCATTTTTGGCCTTATTTTATCAGTTTTTTTTTAATGGTTAAATAGTATTTTTTATATAAATCTGGTAGGAATAATAGAGAGTTATGTAGAAAAGATTCGCACCCAGGAAAAATGCAAAAAAAAAACGAAATAATTTTTTTCAAAAATCTAAACCCACACACAGTCCCAAATTATAATTTTTTTCCAAATTTCGGTTAGTGTTGATGATTTATTTCCTATTTTATCCAAAACATCTCGATACGTACTCTTTATGAAATTAAAAAAAAAGCTTTTAAAAAACCGCATAACTTCGAAATCGCACAAAAAAGTCCCACAAAAGAGGTTTGAGTGTATATACAATAGTAGTGTATCATAGTGACCAAGTGTTGGTATAGTGGATAAGATCCTGGACTCTTATTACAAAGGTTCGGGTTCAAATCCAGATTGTGGAAAAAATTTTCACCGTTCCAACACATTTGGGAGATCGGAAATATTAATATTTCTGATCGATCGTCTCGATCCAGGTTTACCCTGATTTCCTGGATTAGAAAAAGTAAATGCTGAGGCGATTAATGAAGTCGTGCAGGGACGCCCATTAGTGAGTGATTGAATTTGCAACAATAATTAAATTATCATTTATATATAATGATAATTTCGCTACTCACTCATAGATTCTCTCCTCTCCTACCTTTCCAAATAATCCTATCCTTACTTTACCACGTGTGGAAGGCAACGGGAAACCACCACATTAAAATCCTTTCCCTAGTAAAATCTCCTATGGAGATCGCCTACGTCCGATGGTTCGGATATGGCACATTAAGAAGAAGTGTATCATTGGAGTATAATAATTAATTTTGAATTCCTTGAACTTGATTATCATAATGAGTTTTTCTTTAAAATTCATCCAATATGTACATTTGTTTAATCATATTTTTATCAAATTATGCTTATCTTAGAATGTTAATTACTTAGTTTTATAGGTCAATTTTTGTATAATATGATCTTTTTTATGTGTCATATCCGTACCGGATGTAGGTGATTTCCATAGGATACAATTATAGAGAAAGGATTTCCCATTTATATTCTATACATGATAAAGTAAAGATAGAAATATTTACAGCTTAAGTTTAGTAAAAATTTGTTGGTATGGTGAAAAAAAAATCCACAATCTCGATCTGAATACAATTATTTCTAATAAGAGTCCTGGATCTATTGAATAATATAAGATGATTATAATTACCTATTAATAAGTCTAAATATTTATCTAAAATAAATTATATGTTATATTTATCTCTAAAAAAAGGTAAAAAACAACATTTTTTATAGATACTCAAAACTGGAAATTGGCTTATGGGCCATTTGTATAAGTCGAGATTTGAATAAATTTAACATTTCATTGGATTTATTACTTTTTATGTCAATTTTGAAGAATTTATTTCAAGAAAAAATAGGAATAGAACTTATAGGCCACGCACAAAGAACATCAAATGTTAAAATTCCGACGCAAACCGTAAACAAGCATAGACATAGTTTAGCTGGCGTTAAAAAAAATCTGAAAAATCACTGGAATCTTTTTCTTTGTAATAGGCAATTAATCACAAATTCAAATTTCTCATGAGTCTACACAAAAAAATGCAGTGTCTCTGAGAATATCAAACGATCTTGATGAAATGTGCGAAATTTCACCTCATAAATGTGTCACCGTGTCAAATGATACATTAGCGAGATTTCTGCGCGGATTTTCTTCCGCATGATCGTTCATTGTTTCGCATTGATACACTGAGTCTTAATGTGTTGGATCGGCAGTCTTCGGTACGTAAGAATGGTCAAAAGTAATTTACCATCACTTCGATGATCAATTATGGTCAAAGAAGCGTCAATAATTGATTTCGTCGTCAGTAATGTCAGTGGGGCAGCTTCAGCACGAGAACTAAAAGAAAATAAACAGCATGCGGCGCCGGATATTGATTCTCTTGCAATTTTGCACAGCTTTCATCAGACCATTAATGGATTCTTTTCAAAGATAATTCTTCCGATTTATTCCCGTCGTTTCTACCCGATCGTGAGTGCATCGGGCGGTGTTGTGAATTACGAGGACGTAGGAGTGGCTCCCGAGCTCGATGCTTTAGCACGTAGTGTCGAGTATCCCTAGGTACTGTACAAAGGCTTCGATGGTAGGGCCGACTGATGCGTTGATAGGGAAATTACCGGTCGGACATGACGATGGAGACGTTTCAATCGATCACGAGATAGGGCTGTTATACCTGGAGATCACGATGGCTTGGGCGTCACGATTTGGGCCAGTAGCTCATACCGATCTTGGCATGGGGCAACGTCACGATAAAAGCGACGCATTCGATCTATGAAAAGATGTTTCAAGTGTGGAAAATTCATGATTGGATCATTTCAAATGTGGCCTTAACGTTCGGCGTCAAAGCGATCTGGAACGACGAAAGTGTTTCAACTGGATCAATTGAGACATATTGCTAAACCGAGCGAGAGTACTTATTTTAATTGTTAAGTGAAGGGCTGTTTTTAGTATACTCTTGAACACTCTCTCTCTATAATGCAAGAACTACTTTACTTTTCCAATGAGAAAATCATGAAATGACTATCCACCGCTGGATTTAATTTTATTTAGATTCAAATATGTATAATGCCTATTATTTTATAATAATTTTCCTTCACCATTGAGAATCACAATATCTTTGCTTGAGATTTTTTAGCCAAATATTCCCTTTCATTATATATTGAATATTAATTCTTGTTTTTTCCTTATCATAGAGATATAATATAGATCTCTTTCACAATTCAACATATACAAAGACGGACAGTTTTTTAAATTATTTTTTCTCTATTTCTTTTAGCAATATCATCAAATGAAGATCATTTATGAACATCATTCGAACGCAGGAAGCCTATCGCAATTATTGCAACGGCGAACATTTTTTCATATCATTAAATATCACACATTTCGAAAAAAAGGCGATTAGACGCGTGACATGTACGGTGTGATTTCGGTGGAAATGACAAGTAATTCACTTTGATGATGGCGTTTGACAATTATTCGGAGAGAGTTTTCAAAGTTCCCACGTCGATCTGCACGCCAACTTTTTCGCGCTTCTTGTGATTACCTGGTGGAAATCTCAAGGTTACCAGACTGTACGATCTGATGATTTCAGCAGTGAGTGGCGATGATAATATGATTAACGACCGTGTGAGCATTTATATCAAAGAATCCATTTGTTCTTGCACGCAACCAAATTTTATAGCGGTTTTTTGGAAACTCGAGATTGACGTCAATGACTGAAGAGAAATAATTTAAACTCTTCATGACCAACAAGTATCAAGTCATGCATGCAGCAACATAAATTTTCTTGGTAAATGATTCAAAATCTAACTGGTATATTAGAATAAGGCCAAGCAAATAATATATATTGGAGTTTGAATCTGTCAGTATAATAGTATTTTTTAGGTTAATAAATAGATGTATAATTATATCGTGATCTCTTTAAAAGATGCAGCTAATGAGCCTTCAGATTTATGGACCTCGTACAGAAATTTAAGCCATTAAGCTCTCGCTTCGTGTGAAATTGATTAAAGAGAACTGGGCATGGTAACAACTGATAAAGTGCAACGCGCATCAATAATCCACCATGATGTTGGCAGCATAATAACAATCATGTGTCGAGGATGTTTACCAAGTCAAGTTTGCCGCCGTGGATAATTTTATGACTGGATTTTCTCGCCGAGAATACGACTTAATGATACATCTAATATATGTGGGATAGAACACTTTGACGTGCCCAATATAAGTAATGATGTGAGACAATGTTATTGGGGATGGATGCACTCAATCGAATATTAAAAAGTCATCCTACTATCGAAACGGTAATCGAACCGGTAAATCAGTGCATGAAGAAGCTATCGATATGCCATATAGATAAATAACCAGAACGATACACGAAATGCATACGAGGAGACGTGATGAGAAATCCAAGCGTACTTTCGAACTGAAGAGACGGCCCTTCATCGAGCCATCGGCAACACGTCCATGTACGTCCTAACCACAAAAATAATTTGATATAGTATCGATTAACGAGCTGAACCAGTGCTGAATTTCAAAATCAGCCGTTGACATTTCTTCTCGGATAGATCCGGAATCCGAAACAAAAATGCTTCTCGTTTTCACGTTCGGCGTTTGACCTGATCGGAATGCAGAAACGAAGGTACTATTTATTTATCGCGTTCGCATGTAATGATTAATGTGGAATCTCGAGCGGACCTGTGCACTATGGCGATTGCCCTGATGAATTATGCATGGTGTGCTTGGCGCCGACGATGAGAAACTATGGGATAAGGAATAATGCGCCTAAAACTCTCCTTCGTGCTCGAGATCCCATCCAGAGAATGCCTCGCTGAAAATGCGCCACAAGATGTGACATAATGACTCCGATGCGCATTGTTAAGACCATGTTGAAGATCTGACCCTTAGATCTCATTTCCATCACGAGCTGATTTTACTACTTGCCTCTTTCTAGTATGTAAATAAATGCAAACAGATGATTTGGCCGAACCACCAGTTTGCCAAATGCTAGCGGCAGTGGGTCGGTGGTTTGTAATTTAAGAAGAATGCCATAAAATAATCAACGACACCGATATTGATGGAATGCAACGAAGCGACGTGAATGCATAAAGTTCAATATCAACTGTGTGAATAAATTCGATCTCAGGGACCTAATGGAAATCCCAACAAATAATTCACATTGTCCATAATAAGGCAGCTTATATCAGATTTACCCAGACAAAAGGGCGTTTTTATACAAGAGATTAATTTTTTTATAACAAAATTATTTTACAAAATAATCATCATCGTTGTTTAAAATCTTCCTCTATCTATTAGCTAAAAAATTTATTCTTTAAAAAAAATGATGTAGTATAGTTTTCAAATAGTCCAAGAGATCGTTTGTTGATACCATCAGTAAATATAATTTTTTTCCATCTAAAAAATTCTGTAAGGAACGAAATAAATGATAATTAGATAGTATAAAATTATTATGAGGGATGCTAAACCGTTCTCCATCAAAGTGCGTTAATTTTATTCAGAGTGATTTTAGCGGTGTGAGCCCGGGCGTTAATGTGTTAGGTATATTGTATGACAATTAATCAAAGCAAGCCTCTTTTATCAATTCATTTTGTATTTTGTTCAGTTGACTATGGTATTTTTCAGCCAAGATTATTTCTTCAAACTTCAGCAATTCAAAATAAATTATACCATGAATATCGCACTAAACAGACAATAGGATCTTTTTCGTAGTAAGACTTGATTTAGGGGTTGTTTTTGATACCTGTTGTGCCATTGCTTTTTGGATCACTTATTGCCATACATAACCCATTTCTTGTCTGCAATCATCATGTATTCTAAGAACAGTATTTTAATTTCTTCCTCGAGGAAAGCTTCACACATGAGGGCCAACTTAATCTCTTCACTAAATACTTGCGGTAACTATAATTCTTGTTTCCACACTTTACCGACGTTTTGAAAAATTCTTTGAACTCTGAAACATGAAACATCTGTTCTTCTTCTTTTTTTCTTCATCATTTCTTGAATGAAAAACTTTGGATTAACTTCAATTTCTGAAGCTATGAGATCCTCATCGAAAACTGTAGGAGATCAACTTCTTGGTTTGTTTAATTAAACTCATACAGCATACAACATCGAAAAAAGGAGTTTGCTCAGAACAAAGCCTTCTACTGTTAATAGGGGTTGTCTTTGTATTTTTTTTGCTTAAGATACACACTTCAGCCATTGACAAAACACTGACAAAAGAAAGGTGTACAATTTGATCGACAGATGAAAAACAACTGACCATCAAACTTACTCATAAAAAAACGCCCTTTTGTCTGGGTACCCGTAATATTTTCTTAATTTTAATAAAACAATTCCAAATGTATTATCGGTTGTTTGTGTTTCCATAGGAACGCGAAACAAATAAACATTCACCTATAGCTTCAATTGAGTAGACGTATCTCAAATATCTTCTTCGTCTTCTTATGCCACCCATATCCATTATCAGATGAAGGCGATATCCATAGGAAATATTTCTAGAAAAATGATTTTTCATGTAGTGGTTTCCCATTTATCTTCCAGATTTCATACACTTTATAAACCCGTACGAATACAAAGCCAATTTGACGTAATTTTACGTAGTTTAAAGCATTTTAACAAATTTATATCAAAATTATTATTATATAAATATATAATTACTATATTTATAACCAATTATTCTTTTGGTCCACACTCGTAAATTAAAGTCAAATCGAGATATTATTTTAGTGAATGCCAAACGTATTATTGAGTCACAGAAAGATTTATTGTCCGATGATTAATGTTTCATGCGATAGCACATAGATTCGACTCACTGTCGTAATTGCACATTTAATTACTACTTCATAATAAACGTATCTATTACAGAACATCTTCATATGACATTGTATTAAGTTATTTTAAAAATGCTGCCATCGCACATGCAACGATACATCGTTTTTGGTACCGTGTGCGAAAGTGTTATCAATGACGATAAATCGTTGTCCGGCATTAAAAGGGTTGTGTTAGAATCTATGAGTACGAAGCGAAACTATTATTATTCATAGATTATATTTTATTTTTTGTATACATTCAAATTTGGTTTTTGATAAAATCAATATCTTTAGAGATGTCGGCAAGTTTTTATGATCTAAGACAACTTTAGATGTTTAATATTTAATCTCTATCTAATACACAACAAAAACAATTTACAAATTTTCTTTTATACCCTAATATATTATTTGAAGATCAAATTTGGTATTCAAAAGACTGATAGAAAGACTCAAGACTTAAAAAAAAGCTATGAATTACTGTCAGTATTTCAGGTTGGGGAATTATTTTGAACAACAGCGAAATTTGTTATTTAAATAAGTTCTTAGAAAAACTAAGAAAAATATCTACATCTATTACTTCCTGTCCTTTCAATAGTGATTTTACAACAGGAACGAGTCTACCAAAGACCGCTTCAATACAGCTAATCCGTTCATTCAACGGCGTTTACCTATCGGATTTCTTCATTCAACATCCAAAGATCAGCTGTTTTCATACAGCATCCGATACTGTCTATGCCAAATCAATATTATTTATAATATATATGATTTTAAATTCATTTATCATGCGATTTTTATTAATATTTTTATCATTATTGTACATCAAATTTACATCGATTTTGTATTATTAAGTGCCATAAAAACAATGAATAATGACGAATACTTTTTAATTTTGTAATAATTTATTTAACAGCTCTTCAAAGAAGAACTTCTGGAAAGCAACGTTGTTGCATTTGAAGCTTGAGCACTTTAAAGCCGTTTATTATGTGGTAATAAAAGAAATTGCTACGTCAAACAGTATAATATCGCTCTATAAACCTTAAGCGTTATGATGAATCCATTGTTTCATTATATTTTAGCTACCATTTTTGATACAGATTTATATCAAAACAATGAATTATGATTTGAAGATTGGTCATAAAATGTATGTCAAACAGATTTCGATGTGTGTTTGCTTTGTATAAAAATGTGCCATTGCGACTTTTGTTATCTAAGGCAAAGCTCAAAACGAAAAAAATGGAAGTCATTGTATGATAAAAGGGGTAAACATTTTTTATCAATGAGTCCAATATGTCGATGATATCATCGATATATTTTACGACATCAAAAATAGTCCATATCTCTTCAAAAACGGCAAATTTATGTACATTTTCATGGATGAAAATCCAAGTTGTGTGAGAATAAGGGAAACGATCGCGTAAGTACTGTTTGTAGACGGCACATACAATGTATGTGAATTATGCAAATCGTTTTATAGCAGAAAATGCGATGCATCATTTGTATTCGCTAATCATTTTAATGGTCCATCCAGAAGTGGAACGCAATAATAATGTGATAGATTTGATCATCATGATATGATTATGTTATTAATTCTAAAAAACAAAGTGATTATGCTGAATGTATTCTGGCATAGCGATAAAAGTCATGGAGTTCTGACATCTTTTGACTTGAAGTTAATGAAAAAATGTTTTATCTTGATGATTTTTGTTCTAATCTGATGCATTCTGTTTAATTTATGGTTTGTTGAACTCACTTCTTTCTTCAATAACAACGGGAGTAGGAAAAACGAGAATGGATCGATTCATCTAGATTGGGAGACATCTGGATGTCCTGATTTGGTCCGATACGACACTTCCGAGCATCGACTATCGACTGAGGTGCTTCATCTGGGAAGTTCTGTTAGAAACTCTTCAGCTACTCGACGGATCAAGTTTATTGATCGATGGAAAAAAGACACAATAAACCACGCATAAATTAGTCTTCGGAAACCGACTGGTATCCATCAATGGCCATATAAGACAGGCGGAAGATCCATTAGCTTTGCCAATCGCTATATATTTTATATGTAACGAAGTTCAGAGTACCAGTTGAGCCGGTTGAAAATTTTATAAGTAATCGATTAGCATGAAAGCGGCATCAAGATATCGAGATTGAGCATCAGGTGGCTTTTGACACGCGAGCAAATATGTGACTTAATCAATACCCAACTAGAATATATTTATAAATTGATAACTGGTACTACTGGTATGTACATATTTTATTTTTAAAATAACCACAGATGTGCATTTTTCACACAAATGCATTAAAATTATTTATGTGAATCCATAAAAAAGTGTGCCAAACTCGACGCGAAATTCGACATCTACAAGTGCACAATGGCAACGAAATTTAATTGAATCAATCTTCACTTCCTCCTGTCCGATACAATTTTCTTTTCTTTGTTAGAGACCACATTTTTGTACATGTTTATATACATTTTAATGCAACAATAGAGTCTCACCCTATATAGCGCATTCGCCATAAGCCAGACGACTCAATTGATTTACTGGCGGCGTTGTTGTTTTTTCGTTCGCCTCCAAAAACCGGATGACGGAAACGAGTTAATTCGTTGTTTACAATTCGGATAACGGGAAACTCGATAATTTACACATGTAACAATTACAAGAATGGCGTGCTATAGGTGTTAAGAAACGGGAGATCGACCAAATAAGCATATAGTTCTTGTGGCGTTTGTTCTCTCACGGCGTACTTCCGTTTCCGCTGAGCAATCTCGAATTTTCTTTATTGAAAAAGAAAAAACGCTTGAATAACCCAAGCAAATCATCTGCAATTCATGGAAAACGTTAAATTGATGCAAGGATTAATTTCAATGGATATTTTCCGAGAAGGAGATTCTCTTCTGCGAGTGAACCAACGATAAATAATTCATTTGGCAGGTTTAGTACTGAGCGCAGTCATCAAGATTCTCAACACTGTGCGCTTGAATACCATACAAAATTCTTCTTACACAGACGATTGCTGATAAATATTGGCTACATTCGTTGATAAAAAAGAAATACTTCATCAATGATATTTTTTTAAATTTGCATATACACTCATCCCCGATCGATTTACGCTGTACTTTTTCTGCACAGTTTCATTTTAACGCGATCGAGAAAGTATGTTTTTGTCGTTTTGTAATGTAAGGACGTCGAAGAATCATTTACCGATGGCGATATAACCAAAGAGGAATTAGTTGGCCTTATTTTAATATGCGAAACGGATCATATAAGTGAAGATGAATCTTCCAAACCGCTTTTATTTACTGCAAAAAATTTAGCAAGAAAATTGGAAAACATTGGGTTCAAAATCGATCCAAACACGTCTCAATTTCCAAAGAAACCTTCGAAATACTTGTGCATAATATGAATAAATATATAAAGACCTTGCGAAAAATAAAACATGATCAAAAATCATGGATTTTTGAATGAGGATTAACAAATTTTCATTTAAATAAAAACAATATTATGTTAAATATTATATGTACCTATTACAATTTTGAATTAATATTTTTAATATAACAAACTGTGAATCTTTTTTATGCGGATTTTTGGAACGAAGACCTCATTAACGCGTTTTTTATATGATAGAACCTCTCTTATATTTTTGTATGAATTCCTTGCCTTTTTTGCGCGGTTTCTATTTACACGGATTTTTGAAGAACACGTCTTTAAGTACTCTCTGAGTTTTATCTGCTAAGAATTCCTCCTTAACGACACATTTATTTTGATGTATTTACCATATGAAATTTTAAAATATCTTATCGTCCTGATTGAAATCCTAAACAATCATTACGAGAAAAATGTAAATCTTAGAAGATTATTGATCAAAATTAATCAACAATCTCCATTGTGTCAAATAATCGATTGATCAAATCGTTTGAATTCAATTTTCAGGAAAAATTTTTGCGATGATGATATGCTGTAAATTTCAATTGATTGATATACCATGTATAGAAATGTTTTTCTAGTCGATTATTTCTAATCGATTTAAATTCAAATAATCTGGTAAAGTTAATTAAAAACGACGAATAAATACCCTCCCGTACGAATGACTTATAAAGACACAGACTTGGATGACACATCAACTTGAATCATGACATCATTAAAGATGATTAATATTCGGTTACATTCATTCAGACGCACATATGTGACCATACGGATACATTGAGCTGTTACCGCGCCGATTACCTTTGAGAAAAGCTCTCTCGGTTTTATCCCATCACGATGATAATATTTGACTTATATTTCGCTATGGTTTCGAGTACTTGGTATTAGTAATGTTTCAGTCTTAATTCTCTTAAAAATATGTGGAAATGATACCAATTACAAACTGACTGTCGACTGAATATGTTCGTTTATCATGGACGATTAATTATTGCCATTTCTAAGACAAAGAGTACAAAGTAACGATTTGTAAATGGATAGTTGGAGTTAATACTCTATTATTGTTATGCAATGTGTGTAAAGCTCCTTTGTGTTTAAGAGAAGAAAAATCATGCAACCAAGACAAGAGCCTTAGTCATTCCAGAGTAACGAACAGAAATCATATATCGATATTTAAATCCATTAAAGTATGTTTTTATTCAGCCCTCAATGAGTTAAACAGGCATGTTTCAAGAGAATAAGAACAATCAAATCATTAAGTCTTTATGCAATTGAACAAATTACGTCTTGCACGCTGCCTTATCAGATTGGATATACATCTTCGTCTATAGTTTGCCTTCTTCTTTTCCCTATTGATTTCTGCAATTACGAAAATCGCCGCAAGACAAAAGAATCATAGATCCGATAAGAGGATGCCATTCTTTAGCATCAAAATGCAAGTTGCAAGTGGTCGATCTATCGATGCAGCGGCCGTTGTGAAAAGGTTTCAGGATCTTGCTGGTCTATGGGGTTTCCATTGTTTGCGATCAACTGCTGGAAACTTTTTGCCACTGGTGCGGTCTGTTGTTCGTTGGTGCGGCACACTTGCCGCTATTTATTTTCATCGAGAACAAATACTTATTTGAATAATTCTCATGTATGCTTCAGAGTACAGAATGTGCTCTGCAGTACAACTGACGCCCACCGGGACCCGCTCGGATATGAGCAAACTATAATAAATAATGCCAGTTGAGTAACGATGTCGGATTTTGAATGCCCGCCTCATATTTATGGCAAAACTACGATAAAATGTGGTCGTTTTCGAAAATTTCATGCGATACTTAAATGAATTTATATGAAACTTGGAATTTGTATGCGCATTTGGAAAAAAGGGCCCAACTCTTTTTTTGTGGGTTAACGTTTCCACATTTAATGTGTCAAATTTTTGAATAATTTACCGATTGAAAATGTATGACAAACCGCTGGAAAGTGATGATTTCAAACGAAAATAAACGCGCCTCTGACTAATTAAAGTGTATCATACGAATGGCTGATCTTTCGATCAGATATGCTGCATTTTTACACGGCAAAACGACGCCATGGACTCAAATTAATGACCTGCATCGAGGAAGCGACATCCTTCCGTGCCCACATTTTTACCGAAATCCGCCATTCAGCGCGATAATCAATTAGATAGCTATTGCATAATTGAATCACAGTACATCGCATCATCGATAAATCAAAGGTGCGATGAAAAATAATGACGCATCCCACGTAGAAAAATATTTCGGCGGCGGCGCTCGTTTGATGGACAAATCTCAGTTTACGACTCATTCGAGATAATTGGTCTTTCCCTACATAAAACCGCCATATCGCGTCTCACGAACCGTAAATAAACATTTTAAAGTTTATCATACAAGCACAAAAATGCTTGGATATCTTCCGCATACGAAGACATCGTCCGAAGAGCAGGAAGTCTTCGATCGGCGACAGAAATGCGAAACATTTCCACCATCGTGGAAAAACGAACGCGTAAAAAACTTTAAATATCGACGAAAGACTCACTACAACGTCCAACGTTAATAATTCATACTGTTAAGCCTCATTTCTCATACTCGATGAATCAAGTTATTTGTGTACCTCATAAATCGAGGATAATCTTGAACGGGAAATTTCAATGGGAATTTTCGAATAAATAGCATTTTTTTCCTTGGGTTAATTTATATAAATATTTAAGACCTAAATTGATACAATATTTCGTTATACAATAAATAACCCCTTTATTATATAAGCTATCTAAGAATAAGATCACTTAATTTAATATTGTATTTATAAACATATTCAATTTTATTCCAGAATCTTTAAACATACTTCGATTATTGCATTGTATGCAGTTTTGAAATAGAAAAAAAGCATTCAATGCGCTTGAAAATACAAAATAAACACTACATATTAATGTTTACGAAAACATTGCGATGTGTGTGTATTTCACAAACTCAATATATTATGATTCTATTTGGATTATTAAAAAAAGCAAACCACATCTCAAGCACATAGCGAAATTGGTCGACGTATTCATAGCATATCACATAGCAGAAGAACCAATTAAGACTGTATAATTATAGAGATCAAAATACTGATCGATCATCATATCGCCAAGATCATAAAATCACCGTTTAGAACATCAATTAGCGTATTATCGATACACGAATTTTAATATGGTACGAAGCTGTATCTGAAGATCAGTCGAATAACTGTTAAAATGTAGCTCCGGGGCATAGGAAGCTATTAAGAATCGATCTTATCGATCAACAAAATCTATTCTATATTATTATATTAATCAAAGAATTTGACAAAATTACGAAAATCATACGGAAGAATCGTGATATATATGGTCAATCATGCAATGATTAAGCTGGAGATTTAATAGAACAAACAAAACTTATCTAATTCTCTTATAACAATATCATATAAAAAATTATCTAGGTTTCAAATTTGAACAAGGATTAATTTAGCACTAATTCATTTCATAAACATAGATAAAAATTTGAATAGCTGAATTCCTACTTAATGCATATGTTATTATGATATAATGAAGACTTGCAAAGACTAACAGTTCAATTGGAACTTCAACATATTGGAAGATTTAAATCTACGCTTATTATTCAAATGTCCCTTTGAAAATAATTTATTATGCAATATACGTAAAATAAAGACATGGACCACAAATAATCCCACTTGAGAAATTTCACGGTCACGTATGTATATGACAGAGCATTTGGGATGATTTACCATGTAAATTTGTATGAAAAAAGAAACACTAATCCGCGTTTCGGAGGTCATTTTCACTAATTCATCAGAACTGTCAAGAAAAGAAAAACGTGTCCACTCACGGATTTGCTCAAATCGGTCGGGACCGATCGTGTTGTTCAATCCATTCTTCGATAATTTGGGTCTTCAGCTTACGAGACCATTGTTCGGTGTCTCTTTACAGATGGACCTTTCATATGCAATACTCCGTTATTGCGCATATATTAAAGCCTTAAAAATAAGATTGATTACAGTGATTAGAATGAATGAGTATACTAACCATCGGTGGCCATATTTTCCATGAGATTTCCCAAATCAGGCGATAGTGTCCTTTCTTCATCGTCAGCTTGCGCATAGTCCAAGGCCATATAAACGACGATGGCTAATGAATTCAGCATCTGGAAAATAATAAAGCCATTAACGACCAGTTAAAGATAACAGTGAATGGCATCCTAACAAAAATAATCTCAGCAGCCTTAACACAAAGACGTGTTCCTCTTCATCTCCGAAGGATTAACACTCATCAGAGCAATTTGGTCATCGTCAACATCCGCACCGTTTCAACGACGACCACCCACAAAATTCATACAAAAAAATACTTCAACAAACAAACAGGCGTCGATCTGTTGCATACGCACATAAATTAGAGCCCTAATTATAGAGTGGATTTCTGTACGAATTATCACCAGGCGTACGATGCAAATCAATAAATGTATGTGGGCTTTTTTCGAATACACATTTTGTACGTTGAAATCAAGCACACCGTACGAGAACGGTTCATAATCATACACCGTATGGTGCAAAATATTATTAATATGCAAAATAATTAACCAGCGATCTTTTGCTTGCGCGATTGTAAGACTTTTCTTAATACTCCACCGCATGCATTGTATTTTTATAAGCAATTTGATATCCATACTTGATGTGCAATTTATTCCATGGCGATCGATAGCAATTTACGTCACAATGATGCAATATATTAAACGATAAGGATTGATTTTAGAGATAATTTACACCTTTATTGAAGTATTCAACAACCTTTATAAATATATGATACAGCACCTCATGTAGCTTACAAAATTAAATATTTAAGGCTAATCTTTAGAATGGATTTTCCAATATTGAAATCGGAAAAGCTTTTGATGATATCTAGAATATTAATCAATAGCATTTTAATCAATCAATTTTTTATCACAATGTGAAAACCAAGTATTATACCTAATCCAATTGATAGATCGATGGTTTTTATCCCTGTTTTAATTAATTGATTAGGGATAAAATTTATTATTTAATCACATTGCTTTACAGTAGGGCTTTCCAACCTTGTGTATTAAAATTTAAAAAAAGGAAATTATCCGAACTTTATGTATTATCACTGTACTGACATTTAGTTTTGATCATCCAACATTTGATCAAAACTTTTGGATTTTAATTGACCACAGAAATATTTTAAAAAAAGATACTTCTCAAAATCAAATCCTGTTTTAGCTCCACATATGTATGCGAATGTTTATTTTTCTCTTACTATAAAAT
Organism: Stenopsyche tienmushanensis; assembly: GCA_008973525.1. Lineage (NCBI taxonomy): Eukaryota > Metazoa > Arthropoda > Insecta > Trichoptera > Stenopsychidae > Stenopsyche > Stenopsyche tienmushanensis. Next base: position 227,860 of record WACJ01000162.1, on the reverse strand, counting down.
AGAATATTTACTATAAAATCTAAAATGAATGTCAACCTTGATTATTGTTTACCATTAGAATTACCATTTTCCAATCCCAACTGAAAAATTAGCAAATGAAATGCATTATCAAAGGTTTTACTAATATTTTCCTTTTTTTTAAATAATCAGATTTGCACTCGCTACTATTTTTTGCAATCTTAAATGTGCTCATGTTCCAAAAAACGTACCATTTGGGATTTTTAAAACATAAATATTTCTAACTGAACCTGAATTACAAAAATTAAATACTGACAATGGTACACCAGCCCATGAAACGCCATTATCTCTAAAAATATATTTTATACCCTTGTTTTATAAGGGGTATGGCAGCATAAAAAGAAGAATTTTAGCATCGTTTCCATTAATTTTAAGCGTCCAATGATGACAATATTTTATTCCCTGAGGGTAATTACGGAAGCTCAAATGATAAAAGAATGCCATAATAAGTCAATGCATGTAGACTTTGTCTGGTTTAATATATATTTAAAACTTGAAGTCTTTATCATCTAAATTTATATAGTATGTAGGGTTCACCAAACTAAGCGTTACTAGTGTCATCCCATTTTTTATATAAAAACTCGTTGATTTTTGATTGATGAATTTTCATGATATTTATCAACTTATAAAACAATTGTGCGTAAAAAGACATTTTATCAGCGATTTGAAATAGCGAGTGATTATGACGAAGAAAGAATATCATCGGATCATGAAATTCACTATCTACTCATATTTTAGGATTATATCCAAATATTCATACTATGAACACTCGAACGATATAAAAAATCCATGAAAATAAAATTTCATTAATTTAAAATGTTTCTAACTTTATTTTGACGTGGTTTGACTTGGAAAATTACCCGGATTAGTAAACGTAATCCCGAAAAATTCGGGATTGAAATTTTTATCTAACAGAAACCATATATATACCTCACCAGCACGATGAAGGCTATTAAATCAAGATACTCCCGCCGAAATCTGGACGCTTAGAAACAGTGGCGTAACTACTAATTCGCGAGCTTAGGTGACACCTATGGGCAGTAACTATCTAATATATGTATACATATATACAGTACATATATGTTTTTCAAATTGTTATATTTACCTTTCCCTACCAGTGATGTATTTACTACACCTCGACTCTAATAGTGGGAATATCGATATGAAATATAATAGATACGGGGTTCAGAATTTTTGTATTCCTCCGTAATATAATTACGAATCACATCAAAGTATAATAGTATATAAGTATTCATCTACAGCGACGGAAATAAATAATTTGTCGGAAAATCGAGAATTTTGCGAGTTTTAGTCCGTGTCTCAGCAGAAAGGAACTTTATCAGTCACATGTATCAATGTAATTTCTTAATCTATTGAAAATCCCAGTCCCGGGATCGAAATTTTGGCTCGATATTGGATTCTCAGAATATATGGCATTTTATATTGGTAACACTTGGTTTGGTGAAGCCAGTATTATCATAACTTTGATTCAAAGTAGGCAATTTCACAAGATGGACTCTACCATATCAATCTTCAGCATCCGCTGGACCACCCGATGTTCGAGAGATAGTCGTAAATGCGAGACGACGTATTGTTACGCCCCGTCGCTTTGTGCACAAGAAGCAGGATTTTTCTCACTTGATCATTGTGCGTAATAATTACACAGAGCCGGAGAATGCTCGTTGTACCGACTGATCAACCCAAATACCCACATTCACTTGTCTGTCTTAATATTTTTGAATGCGTTTTCCGATGTATGCAAAGCGCCATAAATAATTTAATAACATTCTTGGCCGAGATGCTGTAGTCGGTGATGTGGTTGCGCCCGTCGCCCAGGGCGCAGATTCCCATGGCGAAACAACGGTTATTCCGTAATATTAATCTCACACGAAACTAATGAGATCGAGATGAGGAACTTAGCATTTCGATTGGGAACATCGAAAAATCGATTTAGAGCAATATTTGATCCGTCGAAGAATATGCATTACATACACACTGCAATATTTAGCACTCATCTTTAAAATACATAAATAAATTCTATAAATTCTACAAAGTGATTTAAGATCAAAAATGTAAATAGAATAGGTTATCAATTAGATATTGTACATCGCTCTTCAATAGGTCAACTCCATAAAGCCCATTCATCTTACATAAAAAACATGACAAGCATATAATACGCCATTCCAGCAAATGTACCTACAAAAAAGAACCCATTCAGAAAGAGTATGTATATTAAAATAATTTAATGATGAATGACATAAACTGAATTTCTGTCATAAGTATTACACGTATCGTTTATGCAACGAATACGTGTACTTTTTACCTATACGAGAACGTGTTTGTCTACAGTTGGCGATGGACCCGTTATCCCAGTATTTAGTGGCTATTTGTACGTGAATGACTGGCAGTATATATTTTATGGCATGTTGAATACGAAAATTAATCACAAATTTGACGTTTCGCCCGGTATTCCATCTACATTACTTGACGTAAGTTTTCATATGCAGACGGAATCATTAAACATCGTTGAAACATTTGTATGAGAAATTGTGACGAACAGTGTTATCGTTTGATTCATGTACACAATATGAGTACCACCTAATATTATTTCTGTACTCTTATCAAATTCGTCCTTTCTGATAAGAAATTTGTCAGAAATATGCCAAAATAGATTATATTACGTCAATGAAGCGCAAATAAAAAGATCACTATCAAAAAAGCATGTCTAAAATTTTAAATTGAATGCTATGAAATACAATAGAAATATTTTATACCACGATTAACATTTTACGATACTAATGTGACTCATGCTTCTTGCTTGCCATTAATTTTTGATCGAATTTCATAACTTTTATCATAACAATTTTGGATCTCTTCAGATAAAACTTGTGCAATATATCATATGTACCTTTGATGAATTAACCTGTCATTTTTCTTATTGTTTAGATCCGAGGAATTATCTCAAAAAATGATATAATCATAATCTGACAAAGATAGATTCGATTTATTCTGGCGAATGTCCAAATATATTGATATTCAGTTTTATCAACATATATATAAACAAACGACATATTCAATCTATGGGGTAAAATATCAAATGCTTCCTTCAATAATTAATCTTCATTTTCAAATGCCATATGAGAGACTTTTATAGGGATTTTGTGTTTAATTATGAGAAGATTAATTGAATGGAAATAATTAGGTATAAGAGGATCTTATAATCATTGGTTTCAATATTTTTTTTATTAATGGAGTAAATTTGGATCGAGATTCAGAAGAGAAATATGATACAATGATTTTTTGAATCTACAATTTAGAGCCCAAACTCAAGATCTGATCCATTATAAAAACGACTATAATATTTATTGATTAACCCAAAAATATATTATTTACAAATACACACACTTAGCATCCATTTCCAATTATCTTATTTTCATTCATGAATAAATTGTTAGAAAGAAAAACAATGTTGGATGAAATTGTATGTCTTCGAAATCCTTAGGGGTTGCGCCATTGTTTTTTTATAACGTGACGGATGGACCCTAGAGGATATTTGCGATCTATCTTTTGCTTCTCAAGTCGATTTCGATCATAGGTTTCCAACTATTTTCACAGAATTAATATATTAGGGGCACTCATAAGTAATGTCGTTTTTTCGTCGCACCATCTTCAAAATAATCTCATTAAACCTATTGAGCAATAATGACGTATTTTGATTTTTTCTCTTGTGAGCTTCTACATTTTCGACAGTCTGAGACAAAAAAAATGTTTTTCTATTCAAAAATGGCAATGAAATGACAAATGAAAAAACAATGGTTAGACTGAGGAAAAGGGCTATTTAAATCCCTAAACGATAATTGTATTAAAAAAGTGTTATTTTGTGTAAGATGAAAAAAATAAGGATCTTCGCTGGGTCTTATTGCAACATGGTCCACAACATGATGGTGAGCAAGAAGAACTGGTACCTTTGGCAAGATTGCGTTGAAAAAATCATTAGCGCCAAAGAGGGCAGTGAGAAAGAGAGACGCAGAGCGGTCTCTAATACTAGAATAGGGCCAAACACAGAACCAGACGATCTGTCCCTCTGAAGCAATGTGATAAATAATACCGGGAGGATAGAGAAGGGTAAGGGAGGGGTTTAGTTAGTAGGAATCTGATACTACCCTGAGATCAAGCCCCAGAGTGTCTAGTGCAAGATACATAAAGATACACAAGATCATACAGGGGAAAAAATCTATTTTCAATCAAAACTCGTTGGATTTTACCCAATTGACAATAAATAGTCATTAGCCAGATAAACCAATTTGCAAAATGATTTTGAACAATTGTTAATTGAATAACCATGTCAAAGAATCGCACAATCTTAAATATGCATTATTGATAGCCATCGGAATTCTTTTTCAACAAGTTTCAACATTTTTTGCGGACAATGTGGAATCGGCATATCAATTGCAAAATTGCGCAAGGGCTTTTTGCCACCTATAATTTGCGATTTCGCAAATAGAAATTAAATCCCACAAAGGGAACGACGCGGTTATTCAAAATTCATATACATTTTGACGACATATTTTCATCAGGTCACGAGTATCCTATATAATCGGCTCGTGCTCCTTTCAACCGAGTCAAACGACCCGATACAAATATCATGCACAATCAAATTGGTATATCCGTTCGATCTACTCGATCTTAATCTGCACCGACGACAATCGTCCCGGAGTCACGTTTTACTACTTGAGAGAGTCATTTTCGTAGTTAGTCATGTCGGCGAGAAAAGTGCAGTAGCGATACTGCAACTGCACTGCAGACAGTTTGCGTGGTGGGACACAAATTGCGCTGCTCGGTGAAAATCGAAACATTAAACGCCAATTATGCCTATCGCTTTAACTATGTAAATTTATTACGTTATAATATTTATATATCGGCTATTTAATTAATTATCTAACGCTTTAATGCTCAAGAGCTTATGTTTGAGAATGTTTTAGTGGCTGTGCCGCGAACGCCGTCACCTGAGGCCATCGGTGTGGAATATTACGACGGTCGTAAAGTTGGAAAAATATATCTTGTAAGGTAATTGAATTGCAACGGTGGAGGAAAAGCGTCCTAAACGTAGAAGTGGCGTGCAGGTCATGGCCTGCCGTAGGTCATAGCGTCACAACGTGACGCGTGGCGCAACATGGCGCAGACTTGACGCAGATCTGACGCAGCCGTAAGCTGTGAGCTTTCATGCTAATGCGACACATTAAAAAGCTCTCATCTCAATTTATTATACAAAATCATAATCAATTAAAATAAACAAATTTATAAAAAATAAGCAATTTCCTTAACACTAACCGTAACGATTGCAGTCAAATGACCGATTTCAACTTTAAATTAAACTATTTTAGTACTGACCAAAAAAAATGTACTTCTATAAGATAAGCCAATTTTTTGAAAGAGGGGTCAAACTCAAAGGCTAACATGGACCAAAATAAAAAAGCTCAAGTTAAAGTGGACCACAAAAAATCATAGAAACATACAGTACAATCTGTTAGCGAATTCGGCACTTGAGAGACCCTTGGTATAATTTTAGTTTGAGGGCTCTGAACCCATTCGGCTCTCAATAAACACGGTTTCCTATCACGCGACATCAGGGCAGGGAAAGATCTAGTTTTTCAATTGAAGGTCGGTATTTCGAAACATATTTCAAAGGATGAAAATTTTTTTAGATCTCTTGTAATACGCGACAAATCAAAAACTTTTTAAGGCCCCCTAAAATTTTGAGACCGACTAAAGGTAAATCCGCCATTGGTATTCATAGGTTTTAGTCATTAAGCTATGTGTATTGTTCTTATTACCCATATCTTATTATTATGATATCTATCTCGTATAGCGAGCTTTCTTGAACTCTTTCGCCCGGTTGTTTTGAAAACCAAAATAATTAAGACATGAGACTAAGGGTTTGTCTTAGTAGTTAAGATACAACCATCATTCTTACAGCTCTGAAGAGTTTTGTTTATTTGATCTTGACCTGTGTTTATGTAATTATTCGAATATCAACACACTTTTTATTCGTATTTTGTTCCTTTTTGTTTTCAAAAATATTCGCTATGATCTCTGATTTTGACAGCTTTGGCGAATACGATGGTAAATCAGTATTAGCACTTTTCGTAAGTATTGACAATGACGATATTTCAGCGCCTGATACTAAAAGGATCAAATTATACACGTTTTTCCTTTACATTTTTATCGAAGATATTGAAGGAGTACTGGTGGAAGAAGAGACTGATGATACAAATTTCACTCAAATCCAATGATAGTTTTGATGAAAATGACGAAACTGTTTGATATTATATTCCAAAAGCACAAATAAAGTCTCCTGATTTGATCCAAGAATTGAAGTTATATTTTTGAATGAATATAACAGAATAGAAGCATAAAATCTGAGCATGGCCAATGTTTTTGCATGCCATGAACTTGAATAATCGGTAGCTAAAATTGTCGTGATGGACAATATTTCGTTATGCAATTCCATTGACATTCGCAATGCATCAATTCCGAAACGCTCCCATAGTGCATTTCCTTTGACAGATCATCAAATTAGATCCGTACCAAAAAAAGACATCAATTTCTGATGCACGACCAACACGCCAGAGGCGCATACACATTATAATATGCATCTGGTGCTATTTTCAATATCCGCTCTCTCTCCTCGATCCAAATGTTAAACGATCACATGTCCTACGAAAAATGGGACAAAGATCAATAATATTATGCAGTTACCGTGGGAAAGCTCTCTGAAACATAATGAGTCCAATAACACAATGTGAATGGTCCATAATCGATGCTGGAGAGCTTCGTGATCTGGAGCCGAGCTCTATCTGCCCTTTGACGTTGGCACGTACGAAGGATATATCCTTTATTGAACGCCTCGGAAATGGCCGGAACAACAAGATTTACACTCGGAAATAGATTTATTACACGGCAAAATGTTAATTTAAAATCAACACTTGATTACATTTCAATGCGTTCGATTCTATAACCAATATAAATTACCCTCAGCGCCTATTTAAATTCAAATTTATTACGTCTAAATGTAAAATAAAATTCGAATCAATGCCAAATGCTAGTACGATTTCCACAAAAAAAGCTTTTTAATATTTTGAATCTAGCAAAAAATATTAATCGTTTTGCTGAAATGGCGCATTGTATGAATTAAAAAGCGTTCGCTTATATTTTCTGTTCGGATTCAATTCTGGATGGTGCATTGGGCTTAAAGTCACGAAGCATAATAATTTTATACACATGTATATTGCCTATGCGGATATTTTTATTACAAAATGTAGGAACATAACACACGTTTAAAATATCATCGAGAAGGTCATGTAATATTATGACTCAAAGAAATAAGGATGAAAATCACATTTAATGCAAATGTGCCAGAAAAAAATTGAGCCTTTAATTCATTCCACTTGATTGGAAAAATATATGGTTTTTTTTACATTTTATATGAGTCTGGCTTTCGATATAAATCAACGAAGGCAACTCGAATATATGTATTATATGTTCTTCTTCGAATACAATTTAAATACATTTTACATTAAGGATTCATACCATAATTTTGCTCTGATTTTTGTTGGGATTCGAAGCTTGAACTTTCACAAATTATAAAATGAACATCAGGAAATTTGATATTCCAAATATGATAATACCAAATATCTCATTTAAATTATTTGCGCTTAACAAGACTTCAATCTTATTATCATAAAGATCATTTTGAATTAAAATATATCAGTATAATATGAAAGCTAAAATACACTACTTATTTAGGTAAAATTATTGCGAATTTGAATCCGAAAAGTTTGTTTTGTAACCTATTAAATAACGAAATTATATTCCTAGTATCATGATTTTGTTCTGAATGATTTCCATTGGATTTAGAATTACAATCCTTACAACGTACTCCTTAGGATTTACTACCCGTTAATGCCTTTTTGGCCTGCTGTATTTGTTGATGTTTCTTAAAGTGTGTCAGATTTAAATCAAATATTAGCACTTAAATACATATACTGAATAGTATCATTTTTCCGATCGTGAATCTTTTAAAAGTAAACGCTTTTTTATGGTTATGTTCGCTTGCTGGTTTTTTAAGTGTGTTTTCATACATTTAATACATATATTAATTAGGATGTGACCGGTCGAAAGTGGTACGTTACAAATATGCGTTCGAAAACCGAGTTTAAATTTCGTACAGTTCGCAGCATCGTTCAAGTAACAGTAAAACTCGCCCGACTGCAATAGGAAGACTCTGTTACACATTTTTATTATTCAAAGAATTTGTATGTTGAGAATTTTCCCACCTCGTCTTTAGACGATATGATCACAGTTGATCCAGCACAATTGGTGGCCAGTGCGTGAGGCGATATATATTGTTTGCACAATCTATCCGACGAACGGTACAGCGTGAACTATTGCCGGTAGACTCCTATTACTATCGTCTGAAATATTGCACCGAGGCTCTTGCTTCTCTGAAGATATAGATCTGCCGACGTCGGTTCACTGACCATAGACTGCTTGACGGATTTATTGAATCACCATACGGAGGCTGACCGATCTCGATTCAATATAACGAGGATCGGATCTGCGCAAAACGCATCTCGTCCCACTATATTGTCTATCCGCAAACTGGACACGCAGCAGTCTCGAATCATCGGAGAAAGTCGTAGGAATTCCACTTTGCATAGCCGACATAATATACTGTTCCCCTGCCTGATTAAATTACATTGATTTTAGCATAAATCTAATGTCTTCGGCTGGTGAGACTTCAACAAATCATCAAACGGTGACATATTTTAGTGGCAACGCCCGAGTCTTCGATTTGGAGCCGCGTCGACCACTTGTCGGAATCAAGTTTCGTGTTGTCTTTTGGCATAATCGCATTTAACCGTATCAAATCCAGAATGGAATGGCAAGACAGAAGGCAACTTGCGTATTTTATTGACAACCGTTTAAGACGAAGAAACTCGAACAAGTTGATAATTCAAATGTCCACGCGAAACCCGCAGGTATACTGCGTTAACTCGGTCAACAAATCGCATTGAAATGATAATTAATAAATGTGTTGAAACATAGTGACATTCTGTTAGTAACATAATTATTAAATGGCTATCAGAGAGTTAGCAGGATATGAAAATTGAAACATATTTCCATGATGATTGGTTGCTATCAATCAAATGAAATTTATCCAATAAATTTTAAAAACTTAGAATAAGTCGATTGAAGACTACCATCCTATTATGCATCTTGTATAAGCTACTCGTACTAGAATATGCTTTTAAAAGAAAGCTCAACGAAAATGATCTACACAGAGATCTTATGTGCAGAAAGTTCATAATACATAATAATCTCCAACAACAAATCATTTGTCTAAAATCTAGATCTAACGTCCTCAAATTACAATTATATTAACCCTTCTGTCAATAACATGGTCTGGACCAGATCATTATGGTTTTGCAATTGCAGTTTTTTTAATGGTCAATATATACAGATCTTACCAAATCTCTCTAAATTTGTCCTTTTAGGGGTTTTACAGAATTTAATATTTAAAAGAGTTCGAAATCTTTATATTTCAAGAAAAAAGGAGTATTTCTACTTATGTACCAAGGGTCAATAAAATAGGTTTGGCCAGACCTAGATATTATTTTCATAGGATTTCTACATAATATCACGCTTTTCTTCTTGTTCCATAAATAAATTTTAATCCTTTCGCTACATAAAATAATTTATCATATTTATTACGCTGACCTGCATTTTTACCTGTGTTGTAAGAAATCCTTTTTGCATCATATGTTTGGACGAAAATTAAGTGAATTATGTGATGATAATGATTAATACACTAGAAAAATATAATATATTGAACTATTGGGAGATTATATGAGAAGTTGTTGATAAAGTATTGAACTCTCTTCGATATAATATAAATATAAATGGAGATACTTCTACGAGTCGTAAGGCTATGATTGCCTATAAAAATAATCGAAAGCTTGGATGATATCTTTGTATCTACTATGCTACTACAATGAACTATAAAGCAGGTTTTATTGTATTATATCTTCCTCATCCTATTCGTACTTCGATTTTATCTTTTTTTTTCAACGAATGTACAATTAAAATCATTAGTTTATCATCATAACAATCTTAAACTTTAAAAAACACGTAATAAGAATTTATCGATGTTGCAATTTTTATAAATATCCCAATATGATGATTTTTCGAATCATTTTATTAATGCATTTACCAATTGTAACAGTCTGTCTTTATGACTTTCTACTGATGAAGTTTCTAATAATATTTATATTATAAACAAGTGCTTTTAGTTTCGCCAATGACATAAATGTTGTTAGAAACTGCATTATAAATTGAAAAGTTATGTTTGCTCTTAAATAAGTAATTTTTGCACAGAGCATATAGAATGATATAAAAATAACCCAAGAGATGGCAATTCTATTCAGACTGTTAATTTGATGATGCACTGAAATTTATCACGTACTGGTAATACAATATCGTCCTCAGAAACCACTTCTGGTAACAAAGCTTAAGTGCTCATAACCGTGTTGTAAAAGCCGTGTTATACGTTATCATCTGTATTATAGTACAAACATCTACTTTTTTGTTAAAAAACTGTATACAAATTGAATCACCCTTGAAGCGCATATATCTACATGTTTTTATCGTTCGGTCAAGAATTCAAACTAAGTACGGTAGCCATTTCTTACACGTTTTTCTAATCGAAAAACGTGAATCATGAACGAGCATTTTAACCAACAATAATACACGATTAAATCATTTTTTAGAAAACCAAATATGGCATTCAAATAATGCAGCACGGAATGCGATGAAATTTTATAGGCACTTCATAGATACGAATACACTCAATTCAATATTTTACAAGCCATCAATCATCTACATATTATTCAATCGAATTGATATGGAAGCAACATATAATATTATATTTATGATGGCATCGATCACGTATGTACATCTCAGCAGGCAAAGTTCAATAATGGTCCAACATTTGCAAACGACCTGCTTCTCTGACACAGTTTCGCACAACTTCCCAGGAACTATTTACCCTATACGGTCAAAATAATAAGCCGCCTACATGCATATTGAATGTTCGATTGAAAGCAATGCTATTTGATCGTGCATGGGAAAATGCCAATTATGGGACGGCCAAATCAGGATGAAAGCGATAAAAAACTATGTATTCGAGAGACAAATTTGTGAAATTGCAAGCCCTTATCTATAGCATACTAACGACGCGATTAATGATGATTGTTGTGATTTGACGACGCACGATATCTTTGTATGATGGAGTTATTATGGCTAATAACCCACCATTGTTTTTTTAATAAATACATCCTTATTTCCGCTTCACTAAAACCACCTGACATGCTTTGAAGAACAATAGATGCATGTACCAGGAAGAAGACATACGCGACGCCAACATATTCATGTTGGCTACCGGCTTGTGCTATTGATTGAGATGCTTTCAAAATAGTACTTAACTGTATTGCTATGAGTAATAAATACATTTCAACGTGAAAGTTACATGGATAAGCATCGAAGAGCGTCGTTTTTGTTCATTAAATTATCATAGCTAATATCTCCGAATTAGGGTTAAGGTCTTAACGTTAATACCATTGTGACTTTGACTAATAATTTAAAGCTGAAGAAAAAAAGAGAAAAGGCAATAAGATTGTCCATTAACTGAAATAATGCGACTTGCATGGTCTTCGTCATAATTTCCCTACCAAACTTTTACGAGGATCATAATAATTAAAAAGTGAGCATGAGAAGTGTTACAATTAACATAGTTTCGAGAACAAAAAGACACTTAAGAGTGATCTTATGGGCGTTGAAGATTAGCACAGAATTGTTTTCGATGAATATCGGGGCTAATGTCTCGAAATTTGACTTTCATGCATCTGTTAATTGCCACAATTTGTTAACTGATTTTTTTCAGAAATAATTTCACTTCCACCACAATAAATCAAAAGTACTCTAATCGCATCATCGAACATTTTAGCCCAAAAACCCAACAAAAAGGCCAACGGTCATAGAAATTTGTCATCCGAACGATGCGCGTCCCAAAAAAAAAAAAACTGCAACTAATCAAGTATGATCATATCCGAAAGCAGTAAAACCTCTTTACAATAGCCGGATGGCGATGTGAACAAAGAAGCCATCTTACGGCTTTTGTGCTCAAATGTTCGATCATTTGTTATATGTTTTTTTTTCCTCAAAAATCCATTTATACTTACATCCAAAATAATCTAATACGCAACCGATGCGATCTCAAGGCGTATAATCAAAATTTATATGCAACGATTAAACGAGTGAAATGTTCCAGCGTCAATCTGGAGCGCTTCTACACATTATAGAAAACATGTTCCTACGCATTATACGTATTGTACGTCATCTTTTTTTATATTGCTAACGAACATCCATCAGTAATGGTCCATTTAGTAAAAATGCCCGCCGTTATTAATGAATTATGCGAGCTCAATAGCTTTTCAAGTACACGTCTGTCATGATCTGGCTATTCTTTAAGAATTCGGACGCATTCCATTGCTGTGAGTAAATTTACGAAAAACGATGTTATCGCGATACGTTTTTGAATAAATTTATTCGTACTCTTACAATACAATGGGACGTTCTATCCCATGGAATGATAATATCGGACGTAAATTTATGCGATAATAAAGACATGTCAGCTCAAATTTAAAACCATATGCAATGTCAAGCATGGTATAAAATATCATTGTCTGCTAGAAAATTAATAATCAGATATTGATATAAACCGATGATTATAGTTTTGATAAATAGCTTTATAAATTATGCAAATTTATACTATTTAAAAAATATGCATTCATCAAGAAATAACGCCGAAATCGTATGGATTTCATTTTGGGTTGCGATTTTTCAGCGTTGATATCTCCGCAATAAAATGTCTTGCATCATACAAGTTCAATGATATATTAAGCCCAGTTTAAAGAAAGTAATGAACTTATTGAAATATGTTCTTACAAATAAAAAGTTCTTCTTGTGGATTTAAGATCAGATATAAAATTTCTTGCTAAAGGAAGTACGAAAACAAAAGCGACACTTTAACATATGGTGGCAGTTTATAAAGAAGCCTTTTGCACAAAAATTTTGAGTTTTGGTGAAAGCAGTTTAAATGAGTAAGAGGGCGAATTAAGGATTATTGGGCGTTCTATGAATATCTAAAAATTATAGCCTAATATTGACTTAATTTTAGAAGGACTCTCGGTTAAAGTATTGTCAATCAAAATTCAACTCATCGTCAATATATTGAGCTAGAATGAAGTGAAATCCATGTAATGGAAATAACTCAATCCCATAAAAATTATTTCTTAGCACAGTTTCATCAGATAATTCTTTCTAATCGTATTCTACATATTATGTACTTAAAGGATGTCCCTTAAATTACGCGATATGTGAAAAACTTTTTTAAGAAATTTTAACCCATTTCTCAAATAGGTTCGCCATTCCGGGGATAGAATCCGATGCTAAGAAAATTTGCAACTATTAAATGCTCATTTTTAATACAATATTTGATGATGCGACATTAAATTGAATAGAATAATATTGTACTTATTAATAATACACTGTAATTATTTTATGGAATAATAAATGATAATTTTGCTGTTAAAAAACTCATCCCATCAGAGAGGTCCTATAAGAGCGCTCCTTGTATTAGCATATATTTCTGCTGTAAATTATCATGATAACAAGTCCTTTTAACATAATAAATGCATATTTAAAGTTCAACACAAAAAACTCTTAATTGAAATCGTATTATATTGTTATATCCAACGCCAAGCTATCGTATATTATCTTCTGAAGCGAGTTGTTAATAAACGTAAATGAAACGAAGACCAACGAGAGCAAATCGTCGAACTAGGCCTCGTATTTAAGGACCATTGTGCAGCATATCGGTATTATCAAAAGGTTAATTGCGGCCACGATGGTACCGCAGAGCCGACATGACCAACTAGGCGGCTCCAGCTCCGAGTAATGGCCTCAATTAAAGTCTATTCTCGATGTGTCACCCTTTAAAGGCTGATAGTAACGAAGGTATCTGCCATTATGAAGCTGTAAAAACCGAGATTGGCTGATACACAAAGAGCCATGAGACGTGTGAAATCCGAGCACCATTGTTTGTGCTTCCCATTGACGACACCACAATAAGAATTTCCGCGAAGAACCTATGAATCATTTCGATCTTCCGGTGATCTTTCGGTGCTGCTCGTCCAACCATCGCATTTTCTATTTGATCTTGCATTTTCAAGCTCTGGATTGAATTTACATATGAATGTATAGTGTGCAATAAATGCTAGGATTTAAACGCAATGCACATCAAATACCCATTGTCGTTTGGATGACATTCAAAAGATGAACGAAGTTCAATAAGCCGCTGAATTGAAATTGACAGGCAGTATTATTTTATACTCAATTGAATTTAAATCGTGGATAATTCATCGGCACGTAAGAATGAAAACGAAAGTGAAGAAGTCACGTACAAAATGTGAAATAAACTGTACACTGTTTATAAAGCAGCAATAAAATTACGCCATAAAACGAATTTGAAAGTGAAAATTTATTTCAAAGAAGCGGAGAGCTTTTTGATTACTGTTTTTTTAAAATATTTATTTGAGTTATTCAAGGCAGGAAAGCTGGTAAAACGGTTATTTTAGTCGGAACGAAAACTGAAACTGAACCAAATTGAAAATATCGGTTTTATCGGTTTAGTACACGTCTTACGAGAAAAAGAGTTGGGTTGATTTTTGTATGTTGATAAAATATTTTTATAATATTCATCTAATAATACTATAATCTTTATTCTATGTTGATCCTGTTAATTGTAATCTAAAATCAATACTTTTTTGCTATGTTTACTTTTTTAATTTAAGACATCAAAATAAGCCTGGATTTAAACAATCGATTGGAAATATATATATTCATACTTCCGATCTCCCAAATATATTGATATTTTTTGCCATAGTCTATATTTGGAGCCGTACTTTTATTAAGACAGTCCAGGAATTGTACCAATTCCACATTTGGTCAACAATATAGAACATAAACATGTTTACAAGATCAAATATTTGAGCATACGATATTTGTAAATAATAGCCGGTTTGGACTTGTCAGCTTACAGACGATAATATTATTATGTTTGAATTATGATTCATGATAAAAAATATATGATCAATCCTATTTGATTTTCCATGAGTCTTATTATTTGTGAAAACGTATTATATTACGTCAATATTATGTGCATTTTAAAATGACATACAATCCATATTTTACAATACCTGATCTCAAACACCATAAATTCGAAATTTTAATGCATTTCATGGTCATAAATATGGAAAACGTATGTCGTTTCCGCTTTCTTACGCCTATAAACAAGAGATCGAATCTCGATTTCGATACATCTCAAGAAGTCGCAATACAAAATCAATCATATTACTATGGGCGTGCGTTGAGCGACGAATCCTTCTCGTATTACGCCATTCCCACGTTTTGTCATTTGTATCCAAATGTAAACTAAGAAGGCCGTAGCACATTCTTCGATCCGATTCACATGCTTCGTGATGATACTGGCCGAATAATTAAAATGCGCCGCAAAAAATAGACACACCCCGGGCGCACAGTGCAGCCTTCGAAAGCAAAAGCCGAATCTGGCTCACGGTATATTAAAATTCATAGATGGCTTTGTGCGCCGAATGGACCATTAATCACCTCGGATGCTGTGTATCGACAGCAAGACACTCGGCCAACATCGCAGTTCAACAAAGCGGGCCTTTGACATTGCCTCGGCACTCACCTCGATATTGAATTCACATCGCATTGATTGACAGATCACAAGAGCATACAATCTTAGGCCGACAAAAGAGCCATTCTCGAAAAACACACAGATCCATTGAGCAGAAGTGCAAATAGAACCGAGGAAAATCATCGAGACGGTTCCGCGAATTAAGAGTATGATGCGCTCAATCCTTAAGTGTCAACGCAACAATTGAGAACAACGAGAGTGATTTGCTCCACATCACAACCCCATTAAAGGGATGACAAATTAAATTTGCCATACATTTTAACAGGCATAGAATGCCTGTCAGATGATTCGTTATTGCAATAATATATTGTCAATTTGATTAACATACAAACAGATGCATCGTGCATGCAGATGCAGATGCACTGTTTCTCGCCAACAAGTTCACATCTTTTTCTCGTGACGTTATGATAAATGATCTATTTTCTTCACCTGTTATCAAATGGTCTAAAATTGGCTTACTTATGAAGCTCAATAAAAAGGAAAAGCAGATTGCTGGAAATTGGATTCGGATAGCTCATGCGGTACCTACTTTCCAAGCTTGGATACTTTCCTAATCTCCTTTAAATAACAAAAGACTATTCCATGTGATGAATCCATCCTTTTTGCAATCTGATCCACTGTTAATTGTAGCTCTCACTCCACAATTTTTTTAAGAACGTCGTTATCAAAATTAGCAGGACGTCCTAAAGGGGCTCATTCATCAACGCGGCATTTATGATTTCCTCTACAAATTTCAACAGATTCGAAATCTAATGTTAAATTGTGTTTTAATTACACTATTAAAAAACTGACTTGATACTTTTTCCTCAAAATATTAAATTATTACCATAAAATGTTTGATTTGCTCTGCATCTATTTTGAAGTGCAAATATAACATTGAACCCAGATGAATGTTTATACATACTTGATCCACATATTCTGATTAATGGCCATGCATATCCGCATATATCTAGATGCGGATTCTAAAGGTTGCCATGGTCGCGCACTTAATCGATACATTTATTATTAAGTCGTGCCGTTTTTTTTTCCTTCGATTTAAATATCAGATGGATTTGATAGTAGTGTTTCAGATCAAAATGTTTGATTGAGTCGGATTTATGTTATTGTTGCGCGAATGGACGCCCAAAAGCTCTTACCTAATAAAGTGTAATCCGATGATTAGCGCACGCAAAATCGCGTGCTTCATCGGTCTGCATTACCGATTTTGTTAAATGTCGTCGGTTTATATTTTAAAGCGTCGTTCTCACACCCACGATTTGTCTTGAAGACCTCGAGGGCCACTTGACGCTTCTTTCGGGCGAATTTTTGTCTGCTTTGGGTGCTTCGAGCCGGTTCAACGCGCTGAAAATGTGGGCCAAACCTGTCCACTTGCCGCGGAAGACGAAGACCAGACCTCGATGCAGTCTTGTCTTGTTATTCAACTTGCTGGATGACGGGTACATGTGCTGCATATGCATGCGCTTCAGGAACTGACATGCATTTTTCGAGTCGTGTCGTCGTAACGCTCGTTAATGCAACACGGTGGTTACAAATGCGCCACGAGTTTGATGATCTTGTATATTTGACCCGCAATAAGTGGAATTTCAAATGCTATAAACGTGCATAGTTGATATGGAACATGAACTATTTGTTTCATCTTACAATGACATGATACATAATGCCTCGACTATATGTAGCCCATTGCAAATGCCCTACGTATGTGGAAATTTAGATATCATAATACATAAAAATTAACCCTTCCGATGATAAATGACATGTTTTTTCTTGACAAACTTCTTTCCTTTATAAGATCATTTTCTATTACAAAAAAAATCTAATTTAATAGCCAATTTTAGTAGATTCATTTAATATTTCGACTATTTCATCTTCATTCAACGTACGATCCTTCAATATTTCTTGGATATCAAGAATATCCATGGCATTAAAACCTTGTCCACCAATATCATGACAAATTTCTATTGTCCTTTAGTATTCATATTCAATTGATGTTAAATAATTTTCTTCAGAGACTAATTCTGACCACAGATTTTTTCAGCAAGAATTTAAAGTGGATTATTTTATTTCTATAACGGATGCAGAAACAATATCGACATTCGAATAGAACTTTTAATCCAGGCTTGAGGAGGTGTTAAATTTTCATTGTGATCGATGTATCCTAATATTTTTTCAAATGTTCGACGAATATAATATGTTTTAAATATTGAAATTATACCTTGGTTTAAGGATTGGATTATATGTCTTGCATCATTAGTATATTATAATACAGCTTTGTGTAGATGCAGAAGAGAAATATATTATATAATATTAATCTGGTTGCAATTTTATTATTTGTTAATGATTCGCGAACTTAAAATTTCTATCCACGTATCGAATTAAAATGATGACAAATAATAAAGATGTTGAGTTACATCCGTAAGTGGGTTATATCAACATCACTAATGCTTGTATATTTGTGCTTAAAATCATTATTAAGTCGTCTTAATCACAAAACGGCTTTGAAATAGTGTCGATGGACGTATCTCGAATGATGCATTTCTGCTGTTTTTACTACCTAATTCAATACTAATTGAATATTTCATTAACACTTGAGTATTGAGAATATAATTAAACCGTATAAATTTAATGAACATGAACGTTTCAAAGAAACAAATATTATTATAGCCTTATGTAATTCGCATAAAGAACGAAAATATTTGTGTTGAAATAAAGATCGAGCGAGCCTTTGGCGAAATAAGCTTTTCCTCCGGAACAAGAACAAAAATATGACCTCTTTGGAACGATTCCAAATCGTTTTAATTCCATCTCCACGGGCGGAAATAATACGCATGGATTTTTGGCGCCACAAGTGACAGGTTCTCAAACTGTTTCCAGCGATGAATCCAGCGAATCTTGCGGGTGCAAAAAAATAATTAACTTTTCTGCGCGAACTGTTGATGATTTTTTTGTTGCGAACGCCGATTGAAGGTGTTATAACAGGTAATCGATCTCCGAGATGAATCATTCGAATCACATTCACGTAATGTATAATGAGCTTAACGGTCCGATCGGCTTACGAGAGGACCATCGGTCAGACCGAAAATGATTGAAGATGGTCAGATAAGGAGCAAAACTGACAATATCTGGGCCACCACTCACACCTGATGGTGATAGTGAACTTGGTCACCAGGTGGAATGTTGAGTGTGAACGTGGGACCAATTTGACTTACCACCGAGTGGGTGGGGGCATTTATTTGACGCCAAGGCGTCTTCGATGATGTTCTACTGGTACAAGCGTAAATAACATTTTGAACTATGTGTTGTAATGATGGATGTGGTGATATAAGAACGCCATGAAAAGTCAACGTACATAATAATATATTATTAACCAATACACAACTGTTTCAATAGATACTAATCTATAGTAACTAATTCTTCTAAATCAAATATGTATTGAAGTTGGCACAAATTGGCTCATTTTATAAAACAAATCAAATCTTCTCTAATTTTAAGTTGGCCTAAATAATATTTCGGACTTAAAAGAATAAACATTCAAGCATATAAAGTCGTATTGATCTGTTATCAGAAGACTTGCCAAAAGTGTTAACTATGATATCCAAAGTACGTTAACACTTTGCGATCTGGGAAAAATTGTAATTGTAACGTTCGTGGAATTTGAACTCCTATTAATATTCGACCTAAAGAAAAATGTATATTAGGATTAAAATCATCATTATTGGTAACATCTTCCCAAAGTGGATCGGTGATTTTGTAAACCCTGAAGATTCGTTTTGTATACACAGAAACACAAATCAAAGAGTCTAATAAGAGGGCGAAATTTAATGGTTCGGAAATAAAGTTTTTTTTTTGCTGGTTTTGTTGATTTTTTGCATTATACAAGAAACTATGTATAATATATACTAAATACAACCATATGAAATTACACTCAATATAGAACCCATTGGAAAATATTCGGAAAAATCGGTATCTCAAAAGAGTGAAATAGGGGACCGAAAAGAGTTAAAGTAATAAAAGATATATTGAAAATTTACAATCGCTTAAATTATATAGCCAATTTGGTATAACTTTAGCATCGAATGCCACAATATTAAGCTGCAAAGTATTAAATAGTAAATTAGCAACCCGAAATGAGAATTGAATTTACGCAGATATTTTGCACGACTTAATAAAAAATAAGCCATAAATTGTTGGGGGGAAAAATTATTGGATTCTATTAATTCATATTTATATATAGCCTATTACGTTATTAAAAAAATACGTGAGATATTTTCGGCCAAAAGATTAAGTTATGTTTGTGTAATATATAATAAAATTGGCAAGCTACTGTTATAGTGGATGCTCTATGCTACGCATAAATACATCCACAATAGAAATGGCGCGGCGCATGGGTGTAGCTTGTCTATGATGTATGCGATGGAGAGTACATTAACCCATTCGGACCGGAGAGCAGACATGCTATGCTCTAATGTAAATCGACTTTTCTGTCAGCTCCGCCACACCGTGTAATAAGCTTGATAATGAACCAAATTCAATAAATGAACCTAAACAAAAAATCTTAGCAAAACTCAGGCAAAAATAACCTGTTCAACTATTTTTGCCTATTAATGTGTTGCGAAAATAAAATGACAGGATTAATATGAAAGTCTACCAGTTTATTTTTGAAGGTGTAGATTTTGTACAGGAGTGGTAATACTCAGTTAATGACGCCAATCCAGAACAGTCAAGGGTGAATAACAAAATTGGTCAACAATAAGAATAATGCGAGTATCTTAATTATCAAAACAAACGCCTTTTCTCAAGACAACACGAATAATCGAACTTTGACTTCTAGACACTCTTCTGTTTTTAGCCTTATCAGTATGAAAATTCGGAGACGGAGATGAGTGTCTTACGTCTCATCATATAACCATAAATTGGTAGCAAAGTCGTGCTGAAGAGGAACCCATAGGGTTAATACAACAATTCTCTCCCTTTTTCTGACCAAATGCCGCTTGAAGTCTCACTTTTCGTGGCGTTCAAGCCAATTTGTCCTATTAAGCCTATCAATATTTTACTGCACTTCTTCAACACGTTCACCCCTTTGATTCACTGAGTGAACTTCACAAATAAAATCGGAATTCATGTCGCCTTCAATGTCGAGTGAACGAAAAGGCGAATGTATGATATAGACAATATGAATATAAGCCTTTCCTGTAAACAGATACTGAAGAAGCCCTAGTCTTGCAGTAGACTGCATTTGATTTTAATAGTGAAATGTATTCAAATGCATGTTTTTTGAATAATATATTTAAATTATTCCTGCTCTAATAGTTCACTCGTTGCTTTCAACATCATTAAATATTAATAAAGCACGTGAGAAATTGTATGTTTGTTGGAAATTCTGTAAAATGTACCCTTCCCATGAATGTATATCGAAAAAGACAACTAAAACTATATTGAAATACACAGATAAAAATGTCATAAATACTATCATTGAACACATATCTATTTTAATTCATATAAATTCGAACGATTATTCTATTGAACGGTTTGATTGGAATTATTCACCGGCAATTAAGAGTTGATTAATGCTCAGTTAACTTTCGATTAATTACATTCAACCGTGTGTGTTGATTTAAGTCATGAGCATCCGTTGTATCAGCTTTGCCCATAAAAATTACAAATATTTTTTAATTTATACGGTGGATTTCGAAAATTATCCATGGCGGATTTTGAGCAAGAGATATGTATGATTTGTGATGGACTTATTAAATTTAACGTCTTTTATGGCCAATTTTTCCAATCAAAATGAATAAATAACACAAAAGGTTGATGACGGCATAACGAAGTGGATCAATAACTCAGTTTATTTAATTGACTTCGTGGAGATTTCTGTCATTTACAACTTAATGATTATGTATATTATGTTTCCTCAAATATTTAAAAGGCGGATATCGCATTACATAAATTCGGGCATCAAAACGGAAACATATTAAGATTTAATGAAAGAATTTAACCCCTTGACATCGTTTCGACACTATCGAATTCGAACAGATCTTATGACACAACAAAAAGTAAAATAATACAACAGCTTAAAAAGGCTCGAATAAAACTGAGCGATCGTAAAATAGCAATAAATTAATAACTCGAAATATAATAAGGCTTCATTTCACGGACTGAAAAATTTCGATGTTGAAATAAGCTCGATTGTTATACGTATGGAAACACAATGAAAAAAATTCATTCATCATATCGTGAAAGAATCCAATGAGGCGTCGATGCACAAAAAAATCTATTATTAGCGTTTTTTCTCGAAGAAAGAATTCAATTATGACACGGAGCACGGTGCCCAAACGAAAAAAAAAGGTGTTATAAACGGTGTGAAAATATAGCCTCGTATGTGAAAACACAGCCTTAAATGTGCTTTGTTGTGATTACATTAAATAAACAAAATGAAAATAGCGTGACCAGATAGAGCCTCTAATGAAGCTCATCACCCGAGGCTGCGGACCACATCGCGATGTGAAATCACAGTTCAAGTTCAAAAAGAAGATATTCATCTCGAGAGACGCGAGATAACGCTTCAAGAAGCATACCATGCGATGACATGACGAAATCGCGATTAAAAAAATGATCGGACACGAATTGTACGAAATCTGAATCGAATCAAGATTTTTTTGGGTCACGCATAATTTCGCCTCACTCCTAATGATGCAGATTCATTCATAGACCTCGACATACGCTCAATGTTGAAGACATTTGCCATCAACATTTTTATGAAAGCTGTTAACCATCATAACGAAATTGAATTTGATATCCATTGACGATGATGAATTTAATTGTAATGTACAATCTTGTTTTAATATTTTTTATAAAAAGGAAAAAAACATCAAAATATATCACCGAGAAATTCCATTATCGTTTTTATATTCAAGTGTGCCCTTCCGTTTCGTAATTGTCAAATAATGTATACTCTGTTAGCATTTCCAGTATCATCAATCTTAAATTGGTTGTTGATTTAGATACGAATATGACATTAAATATTTAAAAGCTTAGTTTAAAAACTATGATAAATAGATGTTGATATGATGTGTCGATTCGTCTTATCTATTGACGATTCATCATCGAGTATAGAACTATTATCTCGAATAGTTCTCATGATTTCTGGAACGACATTTTATCAAAACCTAATGTCAGCGAAAGACATAAATCTTCTCAGTATTTAATTTTTCAAATTCAGGAAATCAGGTCTTAACTGAATCAGGATGATCGATCGGAAATGTTGAGGAATTTAAAAAAATACATTATCATGGAAACCCGACTGGAGTAAAAATCTGGTGCAAATGGGAGAAAACCATAGCTTTAAAAAAATATCCAAAGCTTTAAGATCTGACTCCATTTCTTGGCCAAGAGATAAAACAGCATCTCTTACCAATTTATAAAGATTTGTCCAGAGATGAATTACTTCAAAGATGCTTGGGTGACCATACCCAAAATGCTAATGAATGTTTTAACTCGACGGTTTGGCGACTGACTCCAAAGCATCTGCATTCTGATGTAAAAATCATTGAAATATTATCACACATTGCTGCTGGGATATTTAATAACGACTATAGCTTTGTTTTGAATATGATGACTACATTAAGTATAATTATTGGCACCTCCTATAAAGTCTTTGCTGAAAATACCGATGAAGCGCGAGTAGCGAGGTAGAACCGTAAGAGTATTTCTGAGATAAAAGCAGCTCGTATAGTCCGAAAACAACAGTTAGTCGAAGATAATAATCTTTATGAGAAAGCTGAAGATCTATTATATGGACCTGGAATCATTGGTTGATCACTAAGTCACTAAAATTGATATTTTTAACGCATTGAAAACTTAAAACGAAATTATTTCGAAACTGCATTTTCATAATGTTCGCCAGTTGTAGCTTAAAAAGTTATTGATCAATCTGATTGAAATTTTGGGATGTTTCTCACTATAATATTATCTAGTCAACTAAGCTAAAGTTTTAATGTTTTCGCGTAAATAAATGATTTTTTGGGGTAAAAACTTATTAAGAAAATGGTAAAAAATATGAAAGTTTAACTAAAAAGCCTAATAAATTTTTGATTTTATATGATATATATGATTTTATACTTTAAGGTTGTAGTAAAATAATGTCAAAAATTTAAAGTGATACGACTATTTTATCACCATTAAACAGATCATGAAAAACGATTCATTTTCGAATAGTCTAAAGGGATTAATGCACCTTAAGAATAATATCGACTTTTATATAAAACGAACGAAACATGCTGTTTCATGATCATCATATTGACATTTCATTTTAATTAAACGCCTAAATAAAGATATAATCGATAGCAGACAAAGATAAACAATAGATTGTGATATCGCCATGCAATTGCTTCATAGCTGAAGAGAGATGAATCTCAAATAAGATCAATAGATGGCTTAATTTATTGTATCCTTAGCGATAAATTATGACTCATTTCCGGATTACGTTACATATGTAAGCTTGTAATTCCTAATCTGAACCATCGATAATCTGTGTTAATTTAATCGATTTTTTCTTATTATAGCTTGACGATTTATTGATAAATGATTCTGATACATTCATTAATTAGAAAAGATTTACATAGACATATGTTATATTTTTGTAAAAAAAATTGCGTCATTGAACTATTTAAAGATATTGCAAAAATTTGATAAAAATGTTGCATAAGAATTTTATGCTTTCCGTATTTTGAAACCAGGTATATTATTCAATGTTCCCGGCTCTAATTTAATATCCCATCGTTAAAAACAAGAGGAAATGTTTTGTCCAAATTAGGCGAATAATTTTAAGCATTTTAATAATGTCTTCGGCGACCATCAACCGGCTAATGGCATCAATAAAATCGCCGGTACCGAGCGAAGAGCCTAATGAGTTTCGATTCGGAGCATACCGTTTTAACAAATTAGCTCCGAAGGCTTCCTGTCGAGATCACGAAAAAACTATGGGGGCTCAGATTTAGCCAACAACAACAAAAAAATATCTGAAGACAATAGCTGTAGGAGGAGAAGATGCAGACACCTGCGCACGTGTCCCAGTATGTCGGCAGAGTTGGCCGGTCCACCTATAGCCCGGGGCGGACAAGAGCGGCCACCTTCGGGCAGGTCTGTCAATTAGTGCGTCGCGGTCCTGGGAGGATCGCCAATAATTACATGTGGACCGAAGGCAGATGATCCGGCCCTGTCATAATTTATGCGCACGCAATATAATACGGCGTCAGGGTTGGGTGTGAATTGCGCACCGATGCGGTTAGATTATGCAATAAGAATCGGATTACGCTCTCATGATGCGCAGGTTGCGGGTAAAAATAAGCATCGACGAGCTGGTGTCACATTTTTCAATGTCGTCGTAGAGATATGGACGACACAAACAATGTATCGCGTTTCGCAATATAGATCCGCGGATGACCGCAAAAGCGCCCGGCGCCAATGCTGCACATGGCTTGCATTCAATTTTACTGCCAAAAATGCGATCTTTGATTGCTGAGATGGAAAACAATCGCTCATGTAAGACTTCAATTATCTCTGGGTTCTGGATTGACTCTTTGCGGTCCTTGTCGCGAGTCCGGACCGTAATGTGTTAACATTAAAAAATGCTATAAATTAAAATATTTAAAACGTATTCAATCGTTGGATAATATAAAAACTCTCCTCTAACAGAATGATATCGGCGCGACACAAATCGATCATATGATTCGTTAATTGAATGGGTCGATGAAATCAAAAACGTATGGGGTACGAATGTATCAATTCATCACAGAACGGAGATAAATTGAAGAATGCTAAATATCCTATTGTCTTTTTTAATATCATCTGCCAACTTCGTGATCACAGACGATTCTAATTACAAACGGAAATTTAAACAGATCGGACTTAGATCATATAGAATCAACCCTCAAACGAATAATTGATTTTACAATTTCATGCAGATATTCGTAATCGAATCAATCATCCCATTGTATCAAATCATTATATGAAACCACCGCTATGAATTGCAAACACCATATATAACGACACTTAAATATAATATTTTCATATGATGTCCCAGAGGAAGATTTCGCAAACATTATAAGAATATATCGATGGTTTAAAACCAAGTGTTGTGCATATGGATATGGCTGATCAAATTACTCCAATATGATGCTTGAATTTATTATTTATTTATAAACCTTTATTCAATAAATATAATATAACAAGGTAAAATGGTGTATCAATATACACAATTACATAAAAATGGATTAACAATTTAAGTCTTAGATTACTATCCTTATCTTAATTACAAGTATATATTTTAGTTATAATAAATTTTACATAATAAGAGTTAATTTAATTTTTGTATATATATAGGGGGAAAAATAGGAGACTTAAAACCCCTTTGCGACATTCCTTAAAAACTATCTTACAAACTAAACAAAATAAATAATTTAATCAATCAATCATATATCCTTCATACGTCGCGCATTCATGACTATCAACTATAGTAAAATATGTTTAGGCATTTTGTGAACGTATCTAAAATTATTGTTTTGAGTGGTATATTCGCCGAGTGTAGATATGAGATGATTGGTGTGATTTGGAATTTTTGAGTAAAAATTGAGTGTTAGCTTATGAAAAAAATTCTTTATAAAAGGAAGCTTAATTTTATTGTGAAAACGTTTAAGATTAGTGTATGGAAATATATTGAAAGCAATTTTTATGGCTTTGTTTTGTACGATTTGAAGTTTATTGTAGTTGGTGTTGCATATGTTGCTCCAGACGGGAGCGGCGTATGTGAGTGTAGGTCGAATCAGCGTTTTGTATAATAAAAATTTGTTAGAGGCCGAGAGAGCACTGCGCCGACGAAATATGGAGTGCAGCGCCCCCATAGCTGCTAATCCGCGGGCACGAGTCACCGACACCTGTGCTCCCCACCTCAGTCTTCTATCTAAAGTCACCCCCAAGTATTTCACTTGGGGTTTCCACTCGATAGAGCTGGACCCGACGACTAAATGATGCTTGAATGGTAATACAATTTTGTAGTGGACTACTTATGACACCAAATGCTGATGATTAACGAGCATGAAAAATTACTAAGGTGGACTTACTGTCTTATAGATGTCATAGATAATTTTTAAAAAATTCACACATATATCATGCAATCGATTCTCAACTGCTTCCGAGACAAATGAGATTGAGCAACGGCAGTCGATAATTAAACATACGTTAATAACCGAAGAACAATTAATGTTCTAAACGGGCATCCAGTTAATTTGTTTACACCTGGTATAGCGGAAGAGTCGAGTTGTTGCATACATTTGGCTACCACGAAGAAGAGGATATCTTGTTCCACATTCCGCGGTCCACGAGTACTCTCGCGCAAAAGTGGGGGGACCATTTTTTCGGCGTCGTCGGGTCAATGGCGATTGCATAACAAGAAGGCGCCATTGTCCAAGAGCAACGTACGGTCTTTCAGATCCGAGATGTGAAAGTAAGATTTTTAGCGAAATTCTTCTTCGATCGCCGCTCTCGTAATTACACACGACGATCGGTCGCATTTCCAAAAGTGGGTCGTATTGATCAAACATTTGCCATTTTCGATGGAAAGGCGTCGAGCTAATTTAATTATCCTTCGCCTGCAGAGCGATATTGAAAGTTCGCCCCAATAACTTATAAATAGCGCAGTATGAAACTTTCGATATATTAATTGGAACTATCTTAATTAGTCCATTCAATCTGGCTCAATTGCTTTCCGATATTAATTAAATTATACCAAAATGGCGTGACTCAAAAAAAAAATTAAAAATTATATGCAAATCATTACGATAATGATGATTTTTTTAATATCTGATCGACACAATTTAATTTGAACGTACGTAGAATCTAATTTTACATCACAATGCAGATTAGCGCAGAAAGATAGTTGTCATTAGTAAATGCCAAATTTTAATTCACGCTGTTGACAGTGTGATAAATCTGCAAATTATGTACTAAATATAATAATTCCATCATTTACATAAGATATAATAAATGTCTTTTGGTGTAATTATGTCGTCCCACATTAAAATGATAGATAATATTATTAAAAATAAATATTATTTCCATAGGTATTACGACGCAAGTGTATGCTTCCTATCGATGATATTCCTTATCGTCCGTTCATGATATTTATAAATCACATCAGCGGAAAAATTATGCGATTGACCCGCCATAAATAACACCATCACGATAAAAGTCTTCAGCATAGACATCGACGTCTTTTTAGGAATTTGCATAAGACTAAAAAGCGTCACCCATCAAAATGATTGATCTCCAAAACGAGCTTTTTTCATCAATCGCAAGCACATCTTTCATTAGTATTAAATATGTTCGACAGTATCACAAAACGAAAACATACATTCGGACACATTTTTTCTCGCAATAAATTCGCAACACAACGACGAATCCTTCCGAGCGTCGATTTCGAACCGAGGGCACAAATAGAAGAATATGCACGGATTATGTTTGCATAATGAAATGATTGACGTCCGAAACGACGTACAACGGAGCTGTGCAAACATCACGAGCTGGTCATCTCCGATATGGAATATAAATCACGACACGTAACCCACCAACGTTTATTTGCGGCGAATCACCTATGTCGAGAGATAACGGTCCAGCGTCTCATTCTCATTATAGCAATCGCTTTTTTTGCGCCCTTCCCAATGAGCCGTTTATGGTAATCGTGTTTTTTAGCGCGGACTTATCTGAAGGCGAATCGAATTTAATAAACGGTTGCGCACTAAGTACGAAAATCTCTCACTTTTAACGCTGATCGAATGACGAAAGCCGCTGAAATCGCTCAATTGTGATCTGCTCTCGCGGAAAATGAGAGTAGATGAATAATTTAATCTGCCTCCGGGATTACACGCGGGCATTGTCGCAAGATGCTTATGTATGCGCGTTGAGAAATTCAATTTCTCTGTGAAATCCCTATAATATCAATAGATTTTCAAATTCAACCAATTCAAACCTTTTGAACAAGCTGAATGAAGCAAAAAAATGAGCGTCCTTAAATTATTTCATTTATACTTCACGCTCTTAATTGATGTTCATGGTTTATGGACATCGCTGATTTGTTAAATCATTCTATTAAATCGTTTTTATGTTTGATCGTAAATAAGCCAATGAAGAATTTATAGACAGGAATAATCAATTATTACCAAATCTTAATAAGTCCTTAAACTGCCCGTTTATTAAAAAAATCTTAATTTTAGTGACCTTTGTGCGATGTTGCTGAATCTTGTTGATCTGATCGTGTCCTCTTTTTATCATGGCCACACTACTGTGCTAAACAATATCCTACAGACATTTCACAGGAATTTTTAAGTTCCCCGATCTGGGTTCCGCACATTGACAGTGTCACTAAAAAAGCTCATGAATCCGTAGCTGCCCTAAAACTAGCCATCTGTAATAAGAGCAAACTGTCCATTGGAAATATATTGCTTTTATAAAGATCCCCTATACGCCTCTCTCGTCTGATGAAACTAGCAGAATGACAATTGTATATTACAAATTGTTCAAAACATCGCTAATTCGACGAGCATATTGGGATTTTCTTGTATCTGCCGGAAATCCCAAATTCACTATTAAATAGACATCCTTCCTATCAAAGACCAACTTTTTAATTATCCTAAAAAGGTGCTTATCATGCCTAAGCATTTAAAAAAATAGATATTCAGTGCGTATTTAAATAGGTTGCGCAAAGGATTTCCATCCATACAAAACCATCTCCACGTACACGCATTATTTTTTATAACACTTAATTTGAAATGATGCATGCGAGGCTGTTCATCCATTGACGTATGATTATATTTTGCTCGATATAAATTAAAATCGAATCGAAAATTACAGTAATTCCGCCAACCAAGGTGTTCGCTACTCTCCTTTCTGGCATCGAGACGATAAAATATCAACTATCGATTTGAAACTCTTTAAATCAATCCAAAAACAGATCGTGACGGATTTTTAATTATTTATGTTCATACGTTCGTGCCATTGAAGCTATAAAATAAATCCGATAGATGAATGAAAAGCCGGTCATGGCAGGTACAGTCTCAAATTATCATCATCATTACCGGCGAGTCATATCACGTAATACGCCCTCGGGTGAGTATTAAAACGCATTTCTGTTGTCTAATTTTTACCGTTAATTGTTCAAAAATGCTTATCTTTCCTATGCAGATTTGATATTTATCGAATTCGGCAATCAGCTTTGAGATTTGGAGCAATCCACTAACCCTCATCTGCTGAAATATCGGTCAAAATTAGATAAACAACGTTTACATAATAATGTATAAGGCGACCGGTTCCGACATTGATTTTTATGACCGCCTATAATTACGCTGATGATGTGATTTGATATAAGAAACTGACGATACTTCCTCTATGAAAGATTTAGATCAATGGCTCATTATTGAAAATCTTTCGAAAAATTACATTAACTATTGAAAAATTTAATGCGGTTGTGTTCATCATAAAATTAAATGTTCTCACAGGCATTTTTTAAATCGAGAGACAAAAAATCTACGGTCAAACCATGGGATTCACATTTTTGTTGCGCAACAATACTACGTGTGACTATCGTGGTAATGATACATATTGTCATAAAATGACATACACTTAACTGTGTGCGCCATCACTATTACGATGAATATCACTGAAACGTGAGATTTATAGTTATTCTTCATAATTACCATGTAATATTACACGTTGGTCAATTAATTTACCAGTTAAATACAAGTCGAGGAAACGCGATCGCCATTTGGGCGTGTGACCGAAACGCTTCATACGAAACAACGCCTTCCAAATTGTAGACGACAAGAGACGTTATGATGCGACCCTGAATAACTGTCAGGGCCCTAAAGATATTTTAATTGTCGCTTAATGCATACATTTATTTAACAATTTACCCGATTGAAGAAAAATTTAACGTGTAATTGAAGATCGACTTCTTATCGTCGTTAAAGCATTGAGATACCGTTTAGCTTTCACCCAAGCTATTCAATCTATTTTAATATCATATAAAGACCATACTTAACGTCTCGTTCAGATAAAAAAAATGTGTATACCCTCAATTGAAGAATTCTATTAGTGACTAATTGCACGGTATCAATTAAAGCACATGCAAATCAATTTCAGCGGATCTAAACGGGTATTGATACCCATTACTTGTATAAATTAATACGTGTGGTAAAATCAACAGTATCTTCCGATTGGGCATCATTCATCACCGTTCATTCGTTAAGGCTATATCGACCCGGGATGATGATTTATTGCGAAGAAATGGTTAATATTGTTTAACTAACAAAATGTTGTTGCCGTTGTTGTTGTTGTTGCGCCTGACCGTAATTATGGCTGTCATGCAGTATGAAGAATGGCCCCGAAATTGTTTCATGGCCAAACGAAAATCCAGATCGAACGGTCCGCAGCAGAACCTGTATCGATGTATGGTCGGTATCGAAACACATGGCCAACCTGGCACAACCACTTTAATTGCATTAAAAACACTAAAAGCAAGACAGGTCCAAGGGGTCGAAACCCAGAGACCAGTCTCGCGAGGCTTCGAAGGACGAAGGCCCCTCGGCAGATGTAGGCCGACCATCATCGACACCTGTCATTCAAATTCCACATGCCTTCAGTTATAAAATTGCATTGGCTTTCAAATATTAATAAAATAAACATAAATAATACTCAAAAATATAGTCATTGATTTGCAATGAATCATGCATTTTTTTATCGATCCAATATTTTGCAACGAATCTGTATGCTTAAAAATGTGGTCGCCAATCTAATTTTTTATAGATTTGATCTACGATTACATTTATGCTATGAAAGCATCTACAACTTTTATTCAAACGATCATTCGATCAAGATAAGTATGCTGATCTATTAAAAGCTTTATAATTTAGAAAAATCAGATACTGTTTTTAATAGCTCATTCAGAGTGTACGAAGCAGATTAACCACAAATATTAGAGTGCCACTTTATTTTATTTTTTCGGTATGATAGTTTGGATCTTTAATGCTTGTTATTAAGATTCTAGATCAAATCCAGACTTTGGAAAAATAAATTCACCACACTAACAAATTTTGATCGATTATATCGACTCAGATTTATCTTTATTTCCTGGATCTGATAGAATAAATACTGTTCCAACCTATCCTAATCATCATTGCCTATTACTAATAGTAGATATGGCTCTGTAAAAATAATTATAAAAATTGATTATTGTACATTATTACATTAAATAATTAGAATGATAGAAAATGATGATTAGATAAGCTGCGATTTTTAAGGGTTGCGATTAATTTAATAGGAGCGTTGATGTCTCTTATATGCAGCCATATTGAATATCGCGGCGTTCCTTTAAATCAATCCCAAATGCATCTGCTTCAATCCCATTAAAAATATACAACTACAACAATAATTCTTTATTTTTATTCTATCCTAATGTACGTGTTTTCGACTACGCATTACAGAAACAGTACGTCCACAGTTCGTGCGTATCGATTACCGTCGGTCGGACGTAAAATTGTAAGACTATAAAATCGTAAACCCGACAATCATTGCGCTCTAAAGATAGATCCAAGAGGGACAAGGGATCCAAACAGCATTCTCATCCAAGAGTAACGTTATGTGGTATCGGATAGAAAACAATTTCTGTCTGACCCGAAAATTATTCGAATCATTCCAATGAATTATAATGGACATAGACAACAATTGAATCGTCACGTATCAGCTCGGGCCGCTAACAGATGACCAACGGTTGATCCATCCCGTAGTTAGGACCCCGGCGCACTTGAAAAAATATAAGGGTATTGAATGAGATTTTCAAAGATCCTTGATAGTTTGTTATGCGTGCATTCTTTGGCGCTTAAACAAATGACCAATAAATCGATCCTGTATAATCACCCGGAGCTCCGGGCATAGCATCGGATGGAATGTCTTATCCCTTATTAGAATCTGTAAAGAATACATCCACATAAATATGAAACGCCCTTTAATAAAGTAATACCGCGATCAAATTACCGAACATTTCAGCCAGCCACACGATATGATGACCACACTGTCACACTTTTAAATGAGAGATAAAATCATCAAAAAATGTACAACCTCATCGTCCCATTGTATCCGAATAGAATCGAAGAAGCGCGATATATTCAATTAACCGTATATTAATCGACGTGTTGTGCGATCCGAAAACCGAATATCATCATAGAAGACACTGATGGTTATTAATGAGTGCAGTTTGAATCATGAATTTGCACACGTTTTGTTATTCATTGACGGCTTTCATACATCAATTATCCGTAAACATATGGCAACGTGCGGTAATAAAATAGCATATTAAAATGCACCGCAATTTTTTTGCGATAGATTAATGCTTGTTATTGATTAATTACGTTATATTTTTACGCTACTTATAAATGGAATCGATTATATTTTATCTGAGGTAAATTTATGAAATACTTAAGAAATATTACAATGAATCGTGCTCTTCGCCAAATATTTTATAATGCTAATTCGTGAGGTCCCTATTATTAAATATCTGACTATCTCATTACCATCTTGAGTTCAATACTTCCATTTGTGGAACCAGTTTATATTTGTGCGCTGAACTTGCATATTCGCGATAACATCAACGGCGTTGGGGTTCCATTACTCACAATATGCATTTAATTTAACCGTTTGTCTGATAACAAGCCATTTCTGCAGGAGCAGTAGCGATGCCCACGGGAGCTTCTACTGCTAGATTAAACGATTCAACAGTGAGATTCTCTAATAGTCATTCGCATACAAAATGATGATTCTCGAATTGCAGTCGTGTGTGTATATATGTGCATAATAAAAATGGTCAACTATTGAAACGGAAAGTTCGATGTCCGAGTGGCTATCAACAGTAACGCAGAAAAAGGTATTTAATAGCTACCATAGTACACACATCGAGTGTGAACAATTGTACAGTAGAAAATGACTACCCAGCCGCGACCTACTTCTGCAACATGAGCACTATGGTTAAAATGGGCACTTATTTCCAGCTTATATCCGTTCCTTATCGCGATTGCTTCAAAATTTGGCTTTCACAATTTGCAGAACGATGAGACGATGCACAAAACGATTCTAACGCTGAAGAAATTATGACTGAAGCAGGAACTTTTCCAAATCGGACAATATGTATTTATATTTGACAGCTGGTCGTAAAACTCTCTCGCAGAAGAATGTCTTTGTTCTTGCGAATTGGTATGAATCGACATAATATTAGGCATATGTTAGATACATTTAACCGAAGCTAAAATTAAGAAATGCACACAGTATATGCACGCCTGGAACTACGACAAATTTGAATTAAATTTTCAGAATAATTCATAAATATCCTAAATCTGTCTATAAAAAGTATGTTATTTTATTGACAATAAGCTTTGAAAATTGATATTTATTATAGCAAATTACAAATGAAATAGTTTCAACACAGACTTAATTAATGTAGGAATTTTTTCTGTAAAACATTGGAAGGACACTCTAAATATTTGTGGAAATTAAGGAGCATTCGTTATAATTTTAATGCCATATTTCATACAATCATTTTTTTTAATTGCTGAATACTTATAATTTGTTGTTTGTATAATAGAATGTTGACTCTACATAAAAATTAAGAAGCATTCCATGCAATAGCCACGGAGGAAAATCTTTGAAACTGGATGATTTATGTACTTCCATTATAGGAACTTATTCAAATGGCATTACGTTAGTTGCATAAAAAAAATCGGTGTGAAACTACTTTTCGAAATCGCCTAAAAGCCTTTTCTTTTTCGCTCGCTCGGAACAAAATACATTATTTGGCCAAGATTAAACCAAAAGTGTGGAGACGGCCGTGCGAAATTCGCTCTTCCAGTCTCGATATTAATCAATCACGTAGATTTGCCGAACTATGACAAATAAACAGCCAAAGTCTGTGAAAACCATCAATCACTTTGATCAAAAAGAAAAACCGGATGTATCTGTTATGGTGCATTTGCACAACAATGCAAATAATGGACGCGTACATTTCAACAATGACGACGTCTATTAGCGGAGTCGATCAAATATTTAACACAGAACAGATCGGATAGATCCATCTTGACGATCGAAACGAGATAAATAAGTCGAGATATTCAAAAGAAATCGTGAAAAATATATAATTGCTGTTGTCGAACGATGCCAGGCGGGTACTATTGCCGATGGAGGAACTACGGTCGTTTGCCTTAGATCAATTTTTATCATTGTGGTCGACCTCTTATTCTATTTTCTTAACGCACTAAGAATTCTTTGCCCTTATATAGTTAGGGCAATCCATTTGTCGATATTTTTATTATTTCTTACCATGTAGAATGTCATTATTTTACATTTTAATTGCTAAGCCTGCACAAAAACTTACTGCAATAGATCTTTACAAACGATAAAATCTCTTTATTTGTGGAAAATGACATTATATCTTTGATATCTAGAAATACTAACTTGAATTGCAATTGCACAATTGGACACAGTGAAATATTTATAACATCATATTTATCATATATAATATTCCCCCTCTCCTTAAAACGCCAGATCCGCTTTGTATGATGATCTTCTTATGTGTTTAAGATAGTATTATTTAAATAATAATTTTAAAACAAAACAGGATCTATGAATGACAAATAAGCCTAAATCTGGATCAAGATGATCCATTATTTTTTTAAATATCTCTAATTTACCATATAATTTTCTCTACTCCCTACAAGTTCTTATACAAATAACCTTATTTTTAACATGCGTAGAAAGCAATGAAACTATATGAAACCTTTTTATTTCTATAAAAATCTCCTATCAAGATCGCTACCATTCTATAACATATATGGCACATTAAAGGGAATAATCTAGACTACTTGCAAATTTTATAGCATTTAGCTACTGCAGTTTTAAATTCATTAATATATATCTATGATAAAACATAACAAAAATACTCAGGCATTTAAAATAGCATTAATCTTCTCGACGGGCCCTATACTTGTTCAATAAATTACTCTCCACGTTTATTGATCATTTCCCCTGGTTTACGTAATTAAATGTGGTAATTTTACGCAGTAAATCAAAATTGCAAATCGAATGCGTCGTCCGACACCAGCCACGCAATTCTTACTCTCCGATCGCACACATCGCTAAAAGAAATAGATCTGATACGGCAAAACTGAAAGCGGTTCCGTATGCAAATACAATAAATCATAACATGCAGTACTGTAATCCGAAAAGGAAATCGCCTTTCGCACTGCACTTAGGACAGGTCGCTAATTACCGCGCAATGCGAACGTATGTCACAAGTGCATTTAGCTGCACTCGAGGAAGACATGCATCTTCAGGGTGTTAATTATCACGTGTTCTTGCGCCGTTACCACGAGAGGTGCGAATGAGGAAAGCGTCCTCGTTTTAATGGGCCTCTAGATCTCTCCATAGATAGGCCCTAACTAATGGTCGAAATTAACGATCCGATGCGGACACTTCAAATCTGCTTACGATCCAACTACGCTGTGAAATCATTCGAGCCACAATAATATCATAGGATAATTAGCCAAGACAAAAAAGAGGCTTTATCTTAGCAAGTTTGAATGCGAGCGATATATTTAAGACGTAATGATTCGCGACGAAAATGAAGGTTGAATATCTGTTTTTCTTTGACTACAACCATTAATATATTCGGCCAAGGCCGACCATTAAGCGAAACATCTACTTAATCTATTTTCAGGTGAAATTCGCCGAGCTTTGAGGGCTGACAGTTGTTGGGGTCAACATTATTCAGAAGCCTTGGCATAAAATCCAAATAAAAAGTACGCAAACACGCGATTTTACAATTTATCATCCACACATGAAAATGCATCAGAATCGATTTAAATTTTCCCGCAGCGATCCAAAAATAAATACAATCTAATCGATCGAGATTGAGACATCAACAGCGCCATATGTTTGATGAACAATCAACATGTAGTTACTTTACAGTTAATTCGAAACTGAGCATCGGTTCCGTTTATATGGATCGACATTGTGTTTATTCAAGATCATAACTACAAACTATAATCAAATACGCGGCAATTAAAAAGTCGATTACGTGCGAACGGTATTCTTGAATAATGTGAATAACATAATTTTTCATACTTATCAAAGACCCAATCGATGATGGTAGCAATTAAAAATGGATCCGATTCGGTGAAAATCTAAAGACTCAAAACAAGATTCATCGTCAAATATAGCTACAATATCGTTATTATACGATGATTAGTATATAAATAAAATAAATACCTGATATAAAATTTTATCATTATTTTTATTTCACCTCACATTAGGAAGCTATGATTATTAAATTAGCTTGATCGTCTTCCGTACATGCGAGCATGTTTTGATCATACATACTGGATGATAATACCAAATTGATCGAAGAATATAAAAGCGTAATCCGTGATTTCGCAATACGGATTTAACAAATTCTAAGATCTTGTTATTTCGGGTGAATCTCATATAATATTTTATATTAAATATTATATAATGTTGGATGATTTGATATTTTACTATCCCTCTTTAAATCTCTCTCTAAAGCATTCATATAAATATACTATCCTATGATATAGACAATCTTGTTACTTGTGGTAAGTAAATGGGAAATCACCACTTATCCGTGTGGAGTGTAACGTCTGGTAATAAATGAAAAGTGCATGAGCAGCCAATATACAGCTATCCATGTGAGAAGCATGCACGCATACCCTGTGTGTTCTGTATTTTGTTGATGCTTGCACTGGAAACTGCATACGTTTCAATTCAA
The DNA here is from genome assembly GCA_008973525.1 of Stenopsyche tienmushanensis. Lineage (NCBI taxonomy): Eukaryota > Metazoa > Arthropoda > Insecta > Trichoptera > Stenopsychidae > Stenopsyche > Stenopsyche tienmushanensis. The sequence goes on along the minus strand of WACJ01000162.1, from coordinate 190,070 downwards.
ATAGCATATTAGTAGGAATCACTGGGATGCAACATCTTTTCCTTGAAATTTTTCATTTAAAACTGAACCTTGACATGAACATTTTATCACGCTGATGTACGCACCACACTGTTATCGATGCAATAAGCTTTTCGTTTCAATCCATTAGCTGGTTTAAGAATCATATCAATATTACGAAAGAATTAGAGTTTAATGAATTTCTTGCAAAATTGCCCGGACTTTATGCGAAGTTTAATATGAAATACCCGGAGTTTAAGAGAAGCTTATCGCGGAACTCCCGGACTGCAAATTTTTAATATTTTGTCAATTTTATTTTAAATTTTTGCTGATAGTGATTTCTTCCCTAATATATTTTTCAGATCATGATAGCATCGATTATCAGAGTTGTTGAATCGATTGTTGGAGTTAAATCCTGGAGTTTATTTCGTTATTCATCAATTTCTTCTTAATGAAGATAGCTCTGAGCTATTTGAACTTTTGCAATATTGGACATTGCAAAGCTTTCCGAGTACTCGCTTTATTTAAAAACACAATAATTATTAATTTCTTTATTTTTAACATAAATACGTTATTGTAAATGATATGATGAAGACCGGTTGTAGTGCTTTATTTACTTCAGCAACCACCAGATCAATATACGCCAACATAGTGCATACGCTAAACGTTTCGCATAACAAATTGCGTACACAAACAATATTTTTACTATGCCTATGTCATTTTTGCAAATGCAAACAATAAGTTGACAAAGTTTTATTGCAATCGGATGAACGGTGTGGCAGCGCATTAAATACAGACAAACAAACATTGATTTTTATATATTAGATTTGCATCATATTGGTAACCTGCCTGATTTGTAAAAGCTTCATTCGCCAACCCCTAAATTTGTATATGCAACTATGTACCTTTGCTGACGATTGCATTGAACATTTGGGTCAAATTCGAGCATTTTAGGAAGATTGTACTTCTTCCTATTACGATTATGTAAGCCAATCGTAAGACAATCGGCGAATTCTTATCGGAACAATGAGCAAGCCGAATTTCGTACAAATCTACACAAAACAAAAACTACAAACATGTTAGTGAATCAGCACCGTTATATCATACTGCAAATAGTGATGAAATTCCTGGTATTAGACTCTTTTGTTATCATATTTCCAGTAAGTAATTTCTGTATGACAATCGTGCCTCATCAAACATTTCGCAAGGATGGACTGAGTTGAATGAACGTTCAATGCTGGAGCGAGATAAACCCGCCATTACGAAATGGATACATAATAATGGAATTGCATTTCTATATTCGATTGGTAAAATTAGCCATCATCGTAACTGTTTTGAGCGCCAATCGCAGCCACAAAAAGAAAACTGTTATGCCGGCATAATAATCGATCATCGATAATAATTATCGTCATCTACGACGATAATCAAATAATGGATCTGTGTGGTCGGCATGGTTTTGAGGTCCTTCTGGTTATTATTTTTTTATTGGTCTGCTTCAAGGTGACGGTCTAAAACTATAAAGATTTTACGACCGTTTATTAGAGATTATCAATGCCAAAATTGTTTTCCCGAAAATTGCTTAGGAGTGGTGAATGGCAAATTGTATAAGAAAGGCGTGGTTTTTATCGGACATTTAACTCAAAAAATGCAATGTAATTCCTATCGAAAAAATAATCAAATTATACCCGAAACGTTTTTATTTCCTTGCGTATAAAATTATATTAGGAAATAAGCGCTTTTTTAAGTACAAGTAGCACAACATGCAAAAAAATATGTACAAAATCAATCCACAGGGACATTATGGCGACATGGTATTTTATTATAATAAGTGGTGATGCAAAATTATAGAACGCGAAAGTAAATCCTATTTAATTACGTTCTATAATACTTTATATGTATAGAAATTCAACCGTTAGATCAGGGAATCATAGACAGCAACAAATGTATACTGTAAAAATATTTAACCTTTTAACTTCCAGAGCGTAATGAGCGCGTACAAATGCGACTCGCAGGTGAGTAGTTGGCATTTAAAAGGTTAAATAGTATTAGTTTAATCGAACCAATTGAAAACAGCGTGGATGCAATAATAACTTTGACTATAAAAACTTTGAAGATATTTAAAAACTATTGGTGGAAAAAGAGATTTATGAAGACAATTTGGCGCAAAAGTAGTGATGATAAAGAAAAGCTTTTGAAATGCCTTTGATCATCATTATTTGCAAGATTTTGGTATATTCAAATCTTTAAGATACCTCATAAGAAATTTGGCCATAGGCGATTTCAAAGAAAGATATTTAATAGCGAACAAAATAAATACAAATGATTAATCCGAAGTGTTTTCCGTTTGCCAAACAAATTCGCATTAAAAATATGCCATGGGCGGTGTATTATTAAAGCAATCTTGTAATTCTTAGAAAAAATTTAGACGCTCCTGGAATCCTTGATACATTTCAACATAGATATGAAAAATATCTGTTGATCTTAGATAATCTTGAGGAATGAGTATTTTATGTGCTGTATTTTTAGTACGAAAAACGCTTTGATTGATTATCGAATCCGTGGCAATATCAACAATCCCTTGAATAACATCAATCAAAAACCCAATTTGAAGATCGGACGTATTTACAGATGGCATTTATTTATTTACCAAAGGCGTGGAACATTGATCAGTCTGTTGGACTAGATTTATTAGAACCAATCCCTTTTATCTATTGATCACATTTCATTCAATTCCAACCTGAGCAAAACGAGGCACTCGTACGAAAATGGGTCATACAAACATGTGCCGTTGTAGATTAAACGTTTCATGCCAATGTTGTTAATTTTGCATTCCGTTTAGAGAAGCATTTTCAAAATCGACTCATTCGATTTTAATCATTTTTTACGGCTCTAAATATCGCCGCTCGCAATTACCCCGATTGGAGTAAAACACTTAGCAGGAATTAAAACGAGATTTTCGAATAACAGTTCTGAAATAATTATACATATTGAATGCGGGGCATTGTTGCTCCTGATGAACCAGCGAGAGAGAAAAATAACAGTTAAATATCACAGACAATGCTTCGGTTTTTTTTTTTTCGAATAATTTGCAAGCAAAAATGTTCGCGTGCATCGGATTAAACGCCACTGTCGAGCGTAAACGCAGACATTTCTAACAATCGAATCATGCAAATAGTCATTATGCAATCACACACAATATGATAAACATCCCATGGAACGTTGCGACGATGAACAGAGCATGAATGAGGTGATCGACTTTTACTTTTGCCATGAAAGTTCCAAATGGGATCGATCCGAGGAAAACTTAAACAACCAAGCTAACGACCTCTTCTCAAAAAGGTTAAATTTGCCGTAATATACATATACAGGTATCAGACTAGTGATTTTCCTAAAACAATAACAGTAATAACTGGTTGAAGATGATATTCAAATGCGAAATTACAGTGATTTGAAAACGGTCATTAGATCTAACCATCAGAAAACGAGGTGCAGACAAGCAAGTGATGCTTCGTATAGGAAGTATTATATCCTATTGTTCGTAATGTCTTCGAATTTCGTACGAAATTCAAACTTAAATGACCGAAAATAATTTTGCAATCAACAATTTTCTTGAAACAAAAGCGATTCGGAATAATTTAGCATAGCCATTGCAAAAAAAAAAATATTTCACACAATATCAGACATGCATTTCGTCGAATCGGACGTTCAAGGGTTGATTAATGGCGAAATTATTCCTCGTTCGCTCGGTGCGTTTTTTTCCCCGTCGTGTTCAATCAAAACGAGGCTCTCAATTTATTTCCTTAAATATGAACATTAGACAACGAAAAAAAATAATAAGTACTGTCTATTAAAATTTCCCACTCGAAAAAATGTACCAATAAAAACGCAGCCATGTCCATTTATTCTTTCCCACTAATAATCTATAATCTATTGTGTACAAGTCCTTGATATGTACATGGGGCAAATTATGTGCGTATTAAAATTCTTCAAAAGGTCATTTGGCCTAAAAATATTATAAAATGTTTTTATACTAAATTATTACTGTATTAATATATTAAAATATTTTGGCATTGATGAAAAAAATAAACTGTATAAATGATTGGTATTAAAAATGGACGACTTGTGCATATCGAATTTTAAGTTAATGCAGATGGTGGCAAATTTTAGCAGGGGTTAGGGGTATCTTCTTGCTAGGTGTTAAATAAATAATTATTTTATGCAATTGGTTTAATGAAAATTAGTTCTGAGCCTCCAAAGTCACATAAAATGTGCAAACGGATGATTAACTCTTTACGGTCCTATGTCGAGTCTAGCTCGACATTTTGTTTCTACATTTTTTCCCCACTCAGATTTAAAATTATGTAATTTTATTTTGCGTATCGTGTTTAGGACAGTATTTAGAAAATAATATTGGTTTTTATGATCTTTCATAGTGTTTCGCCTACTTGCTAGATACAAAAGAAAGGGACTGTTGCCCGGATAAAATCCTAAAACACAGACAGTGACTCTTAACGCGCGCTTTCGTGAATATCTCCGATTACGATATTTTTACGTAATCATATAATTTTCAAAATATTTTTATCTGAAACTAACGAACATATAAAATAAATTTTTAAAAAACCTGGTCTCCATTTAGGGCAATGTTTTGAGAGATACCATACATTATCTAATTATAAACTATAAAATATAAAGCCTCTGTATAATATATTAGTAAAATATATAACTTTGATAAAAAATGATAGTGTTTTATTAAATAATAACTTAAAAATTAAAAAAAAACGTTTTATCTTAAAATTTATAAAATATTAACTTATAAATTTAAATAAAAAACTAACAACTATTTTGAGCTTTGTTTAGTTTTAAAATATTTTCTAGGTACTCCAACATGTCATACCAATTATGCAATAGGTTGTTAAACTTGAAGAGGTACCAGTTTGCCAGGGTCAGGGTTAAGAAAATTATTTTTTATGCGAAAGATGTTTTTACTAATTTTATTTACAAAATTTGTTCAAATTCGCCAACTCTGCTTCGTATGCACGATATTTTTTTATTTCAACTATAGTTGTCTGAAGTAGCATTTCCTATTTAATTTTTGTTGGAATTAGGATTTCTTTTATGGGCACCTCTAATTATTTTAGCGGCCCTATTCTGTGTTTCGCACGGTTTTCTGACCTGACACCAGTGGATTTCTTTGTCTGGAGACGTGATGATTTTCACGTAAAGGAGAAAAGTGCCACATTTCCTAGTTGATCAAAAATTCACCGTGATTGAGAAAGGTACAAGTTCAACTTTTAGAAATTGACAAAGGTAAAATATTCTTCAATTGCCTTTAAGTATTTTGTATTTTTTGGTATTTCTATTGTTTAACAGAATAGCGTCAACAAAAAAAATCCGCTAACTTTTTGTATAAATAACAGAGGATGATCCGAGTAGCTCCTAGCTTTCTCATGGCCAATCGCCGCTCCAAATTATTGATGAACTTTTTGGATATTGCAAGATAAAAAATACTTTGCTAAGATTGTCAAAAGAATACTTCTTTAAAATTAGAAGCCATTTCGCCTAAAAATTTGACCACAAGTCTCTGAAATTATTCCATTGTTTACTATAAAGTACAATGCATTGTATCATTCGAATAGATTATATTGGGGCCCCAGATATTCTTACTATTAATACGACACGCTATCTATACACATCACTGCTTTAATTAAGGCGGATTAATGCGATAAAATGTATCATTTTTGTGTCAATACAATCGCATAGCCCAAATCGAATCGTACCGAGCCACCAACGCCGATCTTCTCTGCAGTATGTTAACAAAATGAGGTCGATTTATTTTCCACGCAATAAGTATCTTTAACCGGTTCACCGGCAGCGTTTTCATTCATAACTCTAATCACTTGTTCAAATAGAGTTTAGCTAGTGTTTTGACCGATTGCGCAACGACAACCACATGCATGGTAGCTCTGGCGATGAACTTGAGGGCATTTCTTGCACACGGCGAGCAACTTATTATCGGAGTCCTCGCTTAACGAGCCTTGTAATAAAATGTGAATTTTATGCGGAAGCGATTACGAAGCCTTGCAGTCGGTTGGATTTATCGGAAGTAGCGGCGTTAGCCGGTGTTACCTGTCTGGTCGAACAGTTTTCTTAATAAAACGGGATTTATGTCTTCGGAGAATAGAAAAAGTCTCATGGCGATATCTCGATATTGTGGCGCCCAGAGCGACGATCGAAAGCCGACTTATTGGCGTCGATTGATTAATTTGAAATTTATCGAGAGCATTTTTATGGTGGCATTTTTGAAATGCATCCTCGCGCGTTTGCCGCATAGCTACAGACGGATCTGAGTTGACATATTGAGATGTGATCGGTAGTCACATTGAATGTAAGTGTGTCAGAGAAACATTAATGAAAGCAACGACTGCAATCATACGTCTGAGCGTTCAATAAGGCCAATAAAAACGGTGCAGATGCATTTTGCCTTAATGACATTATTATGTTAACCGACGGCAATCTAAAACGGATATAATACATTATCTTTTGAAATACGGAATCATTTAGCGACACGAATACGTTTTGCATATAATTAAGCATCTTTGATAATAAAAGATCAGGTGCGCATGTGCAAGCCCTTCTTAAAACGTCAGCGATGCGCACGCGCATTTTAATCAAAGATGGGCGTCAACATTGCATAATGGCGTTCTTCGCGCGTAGTTTACGCAGCATCCGAGTGCAGACCGTTGTGCAAACAATAATTAGAGTCGATTGTTATCTCATCCGAGTATTACTCAATGTGGCATAAAAACGTGCAAGTACTAGAGTGGCACGCAACCCATCCACATAACTCACGTCTTCGTTACCTGCGATCAGATGAACCATCGACTTCCAAGTGGCCTGCCCCACTGTGGGTGGCTTCTGCTAAATACCTCTTAAGCTTCACTAGACCACCCTATTATTGTGAAGATGATCCAGGACTCAATTACCTCCCTCGACCCACCGACTTCAATTAGAACAAGAATTCAATCACTTTTCCACGGCATTAACCCCGCTTATTTCAATCAATCATATGCATCCAAAGAAATATAAAATCATTCAAAAACAATTAAAACGAAATTCCTAAACATCATCAGATTAATTGTTTATCCCACGATTCCCATACAAATACACAAACAAATAGACTTATTTGTTCATGCATCGACTATCATCTTTCTACGATCGATACGATATTAAAACTTTATCTAAAGCCGCGATACGTGCCATTAGGAATTCCCGCTCAATTTTACAGCTTAACTGATAGTATCGATTATTAACAATATTATCTGACGGTTGCCGAAACGTGTTATGTTAAATAGGATAAAATCATTTTTTGTGTAAATAATCCGACATTAAAAGATCGACGGACCCATTCCGAGAGAAATAAACGATAGGAAAAAATATCGGGCGATTCAGCCTCCCATTTGGATGGTAATTGTAGCAATTTGTTGGACAGACGCAATCAATTAAATAACTGTCACCTGCTCAGGTCCGCCATAAAAGATTGCCGCATGGTGAACACCTTTCAACGTGACAATTATTCAAATCAACAACAATAAAAGCAATAATTAAGCGTTTATTCGGGTTTAATTGAGTGTTTGCTTCAATTGGTGCTCGTAGCGTACGTACAAATGACAATATCACCGTTCGTCGTTGATTCTGATGAGAATGATGCTGCCGATTAAATTGATTGAGATTTTATCCGACAATAAAATGACTGTAATGAAATAATCAAATCGGACATTTCATATGAAAATGTAAAAAATGGCAAACTCTGTATAGCAAGACACTCTTACAATACGTTTTCTCTTTAACACGCTTGATAAATTTTGATTTGAAATACAATAGAGCTTTAACCCTTTTGTCAATAAGATGATCTGGATCTTTTGCGATGAGTTTTTTTTAATAATAGCTATGTATAGAACTTACTAGACCTCCCTAACTCCCTAATTTCCCAAACGGCAGACTAATGCCCGGTACACATGAGTCTGGTTTTCAAGCTAGTAGAGCAAGCAAGTGCAGGTAATCTGGAAGAATGGTGTCTTTAGTTCCGTTTTTGAGCTAAAAATAGCTTAAAAACGAAGTTAACTAAATATACACAGCCTTAGTTGCTGATTTATTGGCACTGGCTTGTTCTACTAGCTTAAAAACTGTTATTTTGGTCACCGGACTTAAAAAATGGTAGCTTTTTTATACAATATGCTAGACATTGCAGTATTAACATCATTCATAATATAAAAGAATTTGAACCAGAGAACTAATTATTCCACCGACGTACGTCAAAAATGTTTACAAATTCTAACGAATCTATTGGTAACATCAAATGTAGAATAAAAGACGAACATAGAAATGAATACATTAGAAATGATGCTGCAGAATTGGCCAGATGAAAATGTAGACAAAATAGCATCAGGCATAACTCAAAATTCAGAGGACAATAGCACGGATGAAAGAAGAAAGCTTTAATACGTGTTCTTGATTTAAATAATTGAATTAAGTCCATAGCCTTCAAAAATAATGGATGAATCGAGTACCTTTTAACTAACAGAAGATGAGCTTTGCCATCCTTGTGGAACATTATCTCTTTTGGAAATCAAACATTAATATCCTTAAAGGATGAAAATTTGCTTGTTTCTCTATATTCTTTCACTTCATGAGATTTTTTCCCAAGTTTGATAGTTGAATGAATGATCATCCTAATGTCATGCATCTTTAGGTGAAATGCAGACTGTAATGGTTTATACGTTATAATATTCTATGCAATATATACATGATACATCGATAAATTTGAGATTTATGAAGGTTTATCGCTTTGCATATTAGCTTAATAGATCCTACTTTGTTTGAGTAAGAGATGATTTTAAAAAAGGAGAAATTAACAAATTAGTGATGAAATTTTCTGCAACCTTTAGCAGAAACAAATTGAATCAATTTTTTATGATTATAGCGACATTTTTCCAATAAAATCACAAACATATGCTAAATTGCTCAATGGGATTATAACAGCGCTTGATCAATTTTTTTTTTTAAATTATGGCGAATTTGTCTGATGAAATTAAGAGTTTAATTTGTCATACGTTATGATTTCATAGTCATCAATCTCTTTCCTGCATTAATGCCATCCATTTTATACACGATCCGCCTGTTTAAATTGAAAATAACTCCATTAAAATGAATAAGAAAAATAAATCACATAAAAATACCGTTGCCAACTAACGGAATGCAAACAATCAATTAGTCCATATTTGCTGCGAGGGATGTACGCAATTTTACGCACACGTCCCTACATTAAAAAACACGAATTCTACATGTTGTAAAAGTAAATCTTTAATAATGAGAGATGACTTGCGGTCAAGCGAACAGGAAATTAACATCCTACTACATCTTTCTAGAGCACGTCAGAGCCTGTCAGACAGCATACTTTTCCAAAGGATATCCTTTATTTATACTTGTTAAAGCAACGTCTTACAGACGGCATAATAAATTCAGTACAAAAATAAGCATCAATACAGAAAGAAAAAAAGGTAACAACAATTGAACTGTAGAGAGTAGAATATGGCGAGTTTATTAAGCGGTTACATGACCACGAAACCACCACCGTAATATATGTAATGCCTAGCAGTCATGAGCGGCATGCCTCGGACGCACTCGACCGAAGAACTAAAAAGGGCAAAACATCACGAAATAACAACATTTTTAAGAAAATCGTGTTATATCATAGACGAAGAACAGGACTCACACATATTTCTAAGCTCACTGACCATGTCGAAAATTAAATTTCATGCAAATCATTTACATTGTGTGATGATACGTATCATTTTTTATTGCAACTCTATCATATAGCAATGAAAAATAAGCGCCTCGTCGCTCTTTTATCAAAGCAATGAAGACACGCGAATTAATACCTGCGATCTACTTGAGCTTTTACAAGGAAAATAACTGATAAGAGCTATTCTTGAGGCTGTGATAATTTTTGCATCGCGCGCAAAATCTCCACAGGCTATCGACGTGGTTAATTCGAGAAATTATGCTATTCATGGACGTCCTGTTTGCTAATTCTTAAATTATGGGCTGTTGAACTCAATATGCATAATGTACAAGCTAATTAAATAAGCACATAAGTATGCAATCATCTTCGGTGCGCATTCCGATTGGCTTCATTAACACCTAGGCTGTTGAAGTTGCACACGTAATATATTTAACACGTATTGCGCTTAGCAAATAATGCATACCAGCTGAAATTAAATAACTCACGACTCACGGAAGAGCTGAAATCGTCACCCTCAATGGGTAGGACTATAAAAAAAATCATACAAAAGAGTACTTGTTGAGTCGATGAACTTTGTTCAACAACTTCTGCGAAGCAGTCGTCGTGAATTGTTCGACGTTATTCATCCTTTGGAGACTGTTTGCAAAGCATTTGAAAAGCTAACGATTTGACCATGGAAAGTTTGCTGAATATTAATAATTGCTTGGAGAAAATTTTCCACCCTAATGAGAAAATAGTTTTAATTTTTTTCTAATGTTTTTAATGCAATAAACCTTAGGAAAACTCCTCTGTCTTTTGAGAAATTATAATTGTTATATCCTAATTTTGTATATTTACGTACGTTTTACGCCATGGATCTGCAAATTTACCGATAAGATAAGTTCTGCAAATAAATTCTCACGAAAAATTGTGATAAACCACAGGGATTATAGATATGTTAAATGTCATTTGAGCGATCATTGGTTAAGCGTCCATAATATCTGGAACTAATGCTATATATAGCTGCCAAATATTAAAAGCTTAGAAAGACAATTTAATATTTGTATGACATTGTTTCTGAAATTCGATATTAGGTTCGATATTTGGATTACACTTTAACCTTTTTTGTGCGATAGATGCGTTCCGCGGAAAATCGCACAAAAAAAGCTTAAGACTTACATAAAAAAAAGTGAGCATGGATTCCATGAACTTTAAAAACCGCATAACTTTGAAACAGCTATATAAAATATACCTAAATTCGCACAAAAAAAGTTAATCAAAAAACAGATTCGAGATTGGAAATGATGTATTTGATGAAAAATCTGATTCATCACTGATGCTGTAAAGCATGAATGTTCGTATTGCATTTACATGAACTTAAATTTCTTCATCAATATCAGAATCTAATATTAATAAAACTATCATCCAATTCAACCGTTTGTGTGCATAGCTACGTTTTACCGCATCTTTGCTAGAAATTTTCATCAAAAGTGCGGCGCGGCGATATATAGACGCCGAACTATAGTCAGAAATTATGCATTTGACGCGGTGGTACGTTTTGCGTTATGTCTATATGTATTTTATTTTGTATGTAATAGTTTCAATTTTGCATCGCATTTTTGGTAAGAATTTGCAAATTCAGCGTAACAATCAAAACCACATTCAACATAGAACTCATTGGAATAATCAATGACACAAAATAATAAGACATATTATAGCACCCATCGGAACAAAATCGATGTCTCAAATCGATAATTGCTATCAGTGGCTTTTAAAATTCTGCTAGAAATTCAGGCGATGATTGGCATACGCATGAACTGACATTTATTTAGCATGCAGCCACTGCGAAGAAAAAAGACCATTCACTAACGAGAGCAAAAAACTGCCTTACAACAATGACTTGCGATCTAACCTTGACAGTTCATTCTCGTTTTCACATTGAAAAGCGACCAAATTGCTTTCTGCTCTACAACCGAAAATTGCGATTAAATACAATTTCTCAAATTACGAATATGCATAATAATGACTTAGAGCCTGCGGAGCGTGACGTTATGCGAGTCGTCGCGCCGAAAAACAAAGCCCACATGCCCCCGGTTGAAATCACTGAAACTTATCGAGCAATAACCTACAGGGTATCCAATATCCTCAATCATTGGAAGCTCGATTTCTCATGATGTTCTTACAAAAATCGTCCTTATCGTCCTGAAGCATTGGTGAATGACACAAGATGATTGCAGTTGTGTCGGAATAAATTGGATCCATCATGATTGCACCCACATCCATCATCAACGCCACTTGGACATCATTAGAAAATTGAAGAAGCATAAATCAATTATCTTTTTTCCATACAACAGAGCTTTTATCGAAGCGCACGAAAAGCTCGCACATGTTCGAATCGCCGATTCAAAATCACGAAAAGCAGGAAACGCATATTCATTCGGTCGCAATTAAATTTCTATTATAAACGCCATTGTTTGAAGAGTTCGACGATACGATGAACTCCAAATAATAATTTAAAAAATGGCTAAAATTATTTGATTTCACCGATGAAGTACGAGGAAGGTGAAAGGTGCGAATTATTTATTAATCGCCAAAGTTAGACATTCCGTTTCGATTGTACATAATGCGGATTAATTGTGCGAAAATTCAGCCATAAAATGGCCACACAATGTAAGTAAAAATTAAGTGCAATTGTAATCGAGCATTTTACGGCGGTTAATTGCCGTATTAATAGGAAAAAATTGGACAAAGAGCATCACAAATTTAAAATCATGATATTGAAATAGTACGATTGACGATTGGCGTCAAACGCAAAGAAGATTTGTATGACACACAGATTTAAATGGCGTATTCCATTAAGATGATTATGATGTAATTATCATACACAGATTTACATGACATGGAACACTTCCCACCCACTATCGCTTAAATAATTTTAGCATATTAAATATATTCCATAGTTCAGCAATCTCGGTAGCCGAACATACAAACGCATGTCGACATAATTATTACTCTTATACTGTGCTATGAAATATGCATGTTCTGCAATTAAGTTCAATGTATATTATATGCATATATATAAATAGTATTTTTTGATAGATGGGAACATATTGTGAGAAATATCAGTTAGCTGGGAATAATTGTTGTATGCGTCTGGCCCATCAGCAATGTCTGCCGTCTGAGGCATTGTTCAACAAAATGGATAATAGTGGCATAATTAAAGAGCATATTTTTTGCTTATAACAACAACAGAGGGTTGAAATCTAAATGTTAAAATTTCCAGAATAAAAGCTTGAAAATATACGGGATTGGAATGTATTGGCGGCAATTTTAAAAATGATGACGACACCCAAACAATAAAATATTTGTGATGATTTTCAAAAAATTATTCATGCAAGAAAATCATCTACCGCAATCAATATGAATGGTTTCCCATGGGGTATTTAAGACCCCATTTACATTGGCTATAGTAATTTAAGATCAAAATAGGATGAATTAATCTAAAGATATTTTTAATTATATCTAGGAATCAATCCTGTTATATCTTCTGCTGAAATGCATGCATTATGCATTTAATACATTAAAAAATGAATAATTCAATTAAAATGCTGCGCAAGATGCTTACGAGGGGAATCCACCGAAGCGGAAAGGTTAATAAGATCATCTTTTAATTACAATTTCAATTCTGCTACACTTTTACATGATACTAATTTATATCTTAAATAAAATTAACTCATTCCAATTCCATTCAAAAAATATTAACTCATTCCGTGCGAGGCATTTTTATATAAATTTAAACATAAATTATCCGATGATGGTCATTCAAAATCATAAATTACTGAGTTAAAATGATCCAGGAGGCATGTAATGGACATATTAACACATATTAACAATAATCAAACGGAACTCTTTTTTGTGTAAGACTTATACCGAACCAATAAAACCGATATACACTTAAACCTTTTTTTGTGCGGTAGATGCGTTCTGCGGAAAATCGCACAAAAAAATCGCATAAAAAAGCTATGACTTATATATGCATTCCATGGTTTTAAAAACCGCATAACTTTGAATCAGCTATATATAATGTATCCAAAATCGCATAAAAAAAGTTAATAAAAAAACAGGAAAATAATAGGGTAATAAAAAATAATATTTTTGGTAAGATTTAAAGGACATCTTGCATCATTGGTAAAATTTTAAGGATGTCTAACATCTGGCATCTCAAATGCCAGACTGTATGATAATTTTCGTTGCGATTTTCGATATAAATCAAAGTCACTCTCTTCTTCGGAAGATATAGTATACCTAGTATCAATGTCATCATTGCTCTGTGCAGATTTTCTCTTTCTAACAATATAATTTATAATTAGTAAATATGTCACTTTTACATAGTTAAAAAATAAACTTTGACATAAATCTGGACCGGTCAAGTTGCCGCTACACTAAAATAGTTATAACTCCGTAAGTAGTTGGAATTTTGGAAATTCCTTTAGAAAATATATTTTTAAAAATCGAAACATTGGTAAAAAATTGGAAAAAAAAAACGAAATCAATTTTTTCAAAAATCTAAAGCAGAACAAAGGGCGTGGTCGCGCATAAAAACGCATAATTTCGAAATTGCATAAATAAAAGTCGCACAAAAAGAGATTTGAGTGTATTCGAATCTGTTCAGTTCTGGTTTCCGCTCCGGCAAAATAATGGTTATACCGGTTTTCGGTTCAGTTCCGGTTCGAAGCCTAGGTTATAACTTCATAGTGTACTCGCATCAATATACGCAACGCATCAATAATATGAATAGAAATTTGCAGCTAATTGCAGAATATGACAGATGGTGACAGAATAAAAATGGATGGTAATAGAAAACTATTCAGAATTTGATGAAGACATTAAATTTGTCCAAAAGGTAAATAATTTGCCTACATAAAATACTTGATTCTCAAATTAATCGATGTTATCTCATAACGCATTTTGTTAAATGGGTGTTTAAATGGTTTCTGGATATCCATTATTGAGAAACGTTGAACAAATTACAAATCGGTTTAAGCCCCGCCAAAGTTCATCCAGTGTTCGCACAGTTAAAATAAACCAATCTCAAGATAAGATCTCTATCAGCTCCGAAAGAATCTATCGGGGTGTATCATTAAAAACGAATTTAAATAAAGTGAAAACCATTTCACGGTTGAATCTTACAAGTCAATTCATTTTTATGGTCGTGAGAATTAACTTCTTATATGGGATGAAATTGGTTGCACCAGAGGGGACGTGAGATTATGGAGCCAAGATAAACGCGCAAGATTGAGTGATGATCCAGTTAAGTTAAGCGGGCGTCACAGCCGAGGTCCGGCCCTAATGACCGGAAGGACGAGGTCATGGCCCGCAGCGCGCACTTCCGGTTTAACCCTCCTGCGGACATCTGACTCCCTGCTCTTCCTTCGTCCTACCGTGTGAATTCACCACAATCGAGATCCCATTTCACGACATAAAGCTCCGCGCTCAAAACAAAGCCCGATAAAAAAAACCTCATTAACATCCCGACGCGTCTTACGACGATGGTCCTCCCAGGGTCGATGGAAAAAAGGATATTGTTACGGAGCGCACCTACCATAAATAGTTGGGATTGCATGGTCGTAATAAAAAATTCCAGGCCGCGAACAAAAAACACCGTAAAGGACTCGCATTCTCCATGGTCGAGGATGGACGAGCGTAAAAACAAAGGAGACTGCCCATACATATGGAACAATAAATGGATAAAAATATCTATCGACGACTTCAAACGTGCCCCAACAGCATTCTAGGCAATAATAAGGTTCAATCTAGACGCAGTCGGCTTCGAGATGTAAGCTAAGGACTATTGATCCGTAACGAATATTTAACCCTCGAGATGGTCAATCTTCAATTTTACAATTCTCCGCCAGGTATATAATGATTCAAACAATTATTCAACAGAAAATTTACTTTTAAAAAATGTACAATTAAACATATAATCTCGACCCTCTTACGATATTGACTGAAATAAGCGTTTGCGCCTTTCTCGATAGAAATCTGTTCAGCCTTTATAATCACCTGAAATATCTATTGTTTATGCATTTTTTTAAGTGAAAAGTATTAAATATAGAATGTTGATATTTAATATGTTGACTAGCCGATATTTATTGAACATAAAAATATTTTTTAAAGTTTGACAAAGTATGGTAGTGGGAATGGGGGGATATACATGTCGTTGCGCGAACCATGACATTCTTCACCATGGAAGTCCTAAGTCCTGAACAGATGATTTGCAGGAAATAAATTAAACATATTTTTATTGTGTATAATATTTTCTATAGCTTAGACTATAATTAAGAAGAAATATTGAAAAATAAAAAAATAGTGAGCGATCGAAGAAAAGTTTGTATTTTTACTAATATTTTGCGTAGTTTTTTGTTCATGAAATAAACATTTTTTAATATTTTAAAATAATTTTAGTCTATACGATCAAGACGTTTATTATACACGTGCCTGTCATATTTCATAAAGAATGATCATCTAAAGCGTGTGGGAGCACTTCCATTGGCTTAGAAAACGTAGTTTCGAGAAAAACGCGTTTAAAGTTTGTCCTCTCCTCAGCTTCGTGAAGCACAGGCTCTCTTCGTTAGCCTAAAACTTTGCGAATTTCATTTATAACGACTTGAAATTGACTGAACGGATTCTTTAATAATGAATTATAAATATTAACAGTTCAAAATTATGAAGAAATCGCAGCCAATATAAAAATATTTTTTAGATTTACAATGAAAATATTAGATAATATTAGGTTGTCCCATAAGTTTCTTTCGCAAATTAACACAGATCTAATCATAACCATGGTTGAAGAAAACCCGCGATATACTATTCGCGAAATAGCTAACAAGTTAGAAATTCCACGAACATCCGTCCATAATCATCTGACAAAATTGGGCTACATCAATCGTTCAGGTGTGTGGCTTCCTCATGAACTGACTGACTCAAATAAACTTCAGCGTATTTCAACATGCGATCTTCTTCTCCAACGACATAATAGCCAACCTTTATTGAAGAAACTTGACACTGGAGATGAAAATTGGATACTCTATGAGAATATCCAACGTAAACGGTCTTGGACCAAGGGTACACTTTAACTGAAGCTAAACCTGACCTACGTTCAAAAAAAGTTTTGTTATGCATTTGGTGGGACTGGAAGGGGGTAGTTTATTATGAGCTACTTCAGCAAGGTGAAACGATCAATTCAAAAAAATATTGCTTCCAATTAGATAATCTAAAGGATGCAATTGAAAGAAAACGGCCAGAATTAGCGAACAGATGAGGCGTTGTTTTTCATCACGATAACGCCAGGCCTCAAGTGTCTTTGCTCGTCAAAAATAAATTATTATCATTTAACTGGGATGTTTTGCCTCATCCTCCATACTCTCCGTACATTGCTCCTTCAGATTATTATTTATTTATTTCATTGAAAAATTATTTACGTGATAAAATTTTTAATTCCAAAAATGATATAAAAATGTACCTTGATCAATATTTTGCCAACAAACCTGAAATTTTTTGGCAAGAAAACATTATGAGGCTTCCGGAAAGATGGATAAAGGTAATAGAACAGAATGGATCATATATTATTCAATAAATTTTGATGTAATACAAATTATTGTTTATTTTTTTCTTAATATGAAAATGAAAGAAACTTATGGGACACCCTAATACATCAATATATATATATATATATATATATATATTATTCAATAAAATTGATTTCAATAAAAATTGTCATAATTTGAGGATTTATGAAGTCGCTCTACCTCATTGTAGGATAGCTGTCATATAATCTAAAAAGAATGCCAAATATTTATATATTATCAGCATTGATAGCTTTAAAGCTAAATTCCGAATGCAAAATATAATTCTAGCATGATGCATATTGGAATGTGGTATATATGAACCTATTTTTCTTCGGGCATTAGTAATATCTGAATGTTCCCAAGAGTCAGTGGGGTGCACACCACCCGAAAGCAATACAATGCACCTGTAACTCTGTCTCTTAAGAGCCGACGTAATTAAATATTAACGAGCGTAAGATGCGCAGGCCGAGGGTTAAGGGTGTAACTAATACGTAAATAGTTCCCAGACGACCCCGCTCGGGGGATAGACCGTAAATGGATAGACAGCGGGATACAATGTTAAATAAGAAAGAGGCTAGACGTGAGGCAATCACGGCTACTCCCAAGTACTGATCCTCAAAATTACAGTCATCGGGCCCGACGTGACCGATTCCGGTCCGACACCGAAACGAGACTAGTGCGCGACTTTAACGCGATCACGTAAAAATTTAACGCAACCGATGACATCGGGACCATCATCATAGATGAAATCATAAAATTCGAAAATACTTCCAGGGGCTAATTATTATGTGCATCGTGCAGCCTCTTATCAGCGATGTGCATCGTAGAATTAAGTCGTGCTTTGGAGCTTTCACCCAAATTATTCGTAACGACCGTCTCATTAGATAGCCCCTTAACACTTTTGGGCGGACGAAATTTAGTGGTCCGATGTGAATATTTTAAAAACAAAACATAAAACCTGTAGCCGTTGATCATGGCAGCCACAGACGGCCTTTCGGATGTAGTTATCATCGTCGCGGGCTGAACATCGGCGGGAGCTTTCACCCGAGCAGCCCACTTGGAAATATGAAAATCGGGTTAAATATCTTCGCTGTTAAGGAAGGTTATCCACACACGTGTACGTACCCCGTACATTCGTGTCCGTCTATCGATCAATTTAATTCTTAGATAATCATACGACGTTAAATGGGTCAATGGCTCACATCTCACGGTTTCATCTCTCCTTCATAAAAAATATTACACATAATTATAGGGTGTTTGGAATCCGTTTGTTATTTAGAAATCCGGATGATAAGATACGTTGGATGCAGCCAAATGGATACAAGCCATCAATATATTCACAATTTTGTCATACTCATTTAACAGCTGATACGCGTCGAAAATCGTGATAAAAATGAGAACATTGTTAAAGTGTATTTACACTTGAACTATATCTACAAAAAAAACTCATTCATATCGTCGATATGACGTCAATTCAATATTTCGATAATGCTACATTATTTTATTTGACTAATAGTGACATTGATGATAACGTACCGAAATCACATGGAATCAAACATTTTGCAGATG
The DNA here is from genome assembly GCA_008973525.1 of Stenopsyche tienmushanensis. NCBI lineage: Eukaryota > Metazoa > Arthropoda > Insecta > Trichoptera > Stenopsychidae > Stenopsyche > Stenopsyche tienmushanensis. The sequence continues at coordinate 171,095 of WACJ01000162.1, read as the reverse complement.
GATGTAATTAAAGTAACACGGTTTTATACAACACGTTTGTATCCATTTTAACATATTATTGATATTGGACAATGCACCAGAAAGAGCATATTATATTCGTCGAACATTTGAAAAAATACTAGGATACATCGATCAAGATGAAAATTTAACTCTTCCACAAGCCTAGAAAAAATTCAAATTCAAAATTGTGTCGATATTCACAAGCAATCTACTTTAAATTCTTGCTGGAAAAAGCTATGGTCAGAATTAATCTCTGAAGAAAATGTTTTACCATCAATAGAAGATGAATACCAAAGGACGGAATAACGGAAGTTAATACGAAGGAAATACGTAAAGATTTATACGCTAAAAGCAGAAAATCTAAAACTAGAAATACTTCAGAGTTCTCTGATAATGGAAACCCACAACAGATCTCGAAAAAGAATAAAATATTTAGTATTATAAGTAATAGCGATGATGAATGAATAGCATATTATATGTATTAAAAATTATAAACTTCAAAACTTCTATAACACGACGTTTTTGCGGAGCCATATAACCGTGTTATACGAGGCCCGAGTGTATATATATAAACTGAATTTGAAGCTGTGAATAACTATGAGAAAGCATAGATCAGGTCATGATTTATGCCATGATTGCATCATGCAATGCAACAGCATCCAGAGTATTGTAACGATAATGTATGATATTGATCGAACGAAATTAAGCCAAAATAGAGAATTCTTAAAATCATAAAATTCCATCGGAAACATGTTTATTATTGCTCTTTGATGAATCACAAGGAAAATTTATCAGATAGTCTTAAGTTATCAACTACTACAAAATTTGCGATAACAGCGATAATAATGATATATATTAATTATTTTTGCCAAAAGTGCTTTGCTTATCTTGAAATATCAAAATAAAATCGACTAGGTCGTTCATTAATTTGAATATAGCGTGCATTTAAAGATCACGAGGTGTCATAATGCACATCAATTCAATGGATAGTACTCGTACAATTTTTCCAAATTGGGAATCACAAAAAATACTATTATATAAATTTGTATAATATTACGTTTGAGCACGTCATAAAATGTGGGCTACGCGTATTTGGGACAGCTATGCATTCAATGGTAGCCCATAATTTGCAGTTGCATGCGACGAATCGACAAATTATATATATTGTCTCAAATTGTACGTGTCGCAATTGTGGCTACTTGTTCATGTATTTACAAATGATTTGTTTTTTGGAACATTGGCCGATATTTCACAACGTTCGTGTCTCAATCGAAGCATTTGGACGATCTTCAGCCGAGGAAACTCACCTTCTGCTCGGAGACGACTCCGGTCATTTCAGCGCCTGAAAGCACAAGAAAAAAAATGCGTAAATCAGATTGCACAAATTGAAACGAATGCACATTTCCAGATCGTATTTCGAGCGGATCGTATTCGATCCGTCGATTTCTTCCGCGATGCACAAGATATTGATTACACGTAATCAATAATGTGAACTTGACCGCAATTATTTGGATTCCTGTTCGAATTCGTGTTATGTAAATAAATTTAATACGGACGCCCGACGAAGAAAAAAGTGGAGGCTCGATACGAATAAAAATCGACGACGATGAAGATACAACAGCAGAAGACGGACGCTCTTCAAATTAAGCTGTCAAAATTTCCTGTTCAAACAAATGCGCCATTAACGCCAAACATAATTCGTTACGATATTTACATTAACGAACATGATTAACTGTAAATTTTACGCACCGGAAAAAAATCACCAGATATTCAGTAACATTTTACGAACACTATAAATTAATGCTATCGCGTTTTTGATACGTCATAATTCACCGAGTGTGTTTTTAGCATTCGACTTATCGGAAATCGTCTAGGTCGAAAAACAGCGAAACCGTATTGAATTTCGCGGTGATTTAAATACGTTTATCATTATTTATGCCGTAATAATAAATTTCACATCAACGCCATAATTTTCAATGTCTAAAATCACGTTTTCATTGGGATAACGTCGATATATATACGACGCTAAATCCGAGACCACCTCGATATAAACAGAGCACAGTTTAATCCCCCTAAGAACTGACAGATGCAAAATGCACCTTGTCGACGTCAAAACGATCTGAAATAAAATGCATATTTTATATCAGGCTATAAACAGAACCAAGAACAAATAGTTTTTTTTTTGATATGCATATTGGTTATTTTACTCCATCAAATAGCCATATTGCGTGAATAAATCGCATTGTCAGGAAAAGCAATCAATCATTTTCTTGATGGTTAATACACGATCATCAAATATTTTCTTATGTAGATTTTTGAAAACGTTTTTGGCACGATTTCTGTAATATTACCGCAGAGTGAGCTCATTCAATAATAAAAGCCACAGCAATTCAATATTATTCATACACTTGGCTCTCTTATAATATAGTCTTATATATGCAGGATGTTTTGTACATGGACGAACAAATTTTTTTTTGTGTCTTTTACTACGTTTCACACATAGACCCTGTGTTCTAAGTATCAGGATTGTCGAAATAGAATTTTTTTATAGAAAAAATACCCAAATTTTCATCTTTAAACCGTCATAACTTTGATCGTCGTCCATTGCTATAATTTTGAATTTAATTGAAACAACATTTTATAAAAATTGGCAGGATCGTTCGTCAGTACAAATATATATTGCTCAAGCATGCCCAATATTAAACATTATTAAAGAAAAATCATTAAAAATTAATGAACATCTACAAAGTATCAATCAATCGTCATCTAAAGAACAATGATTATTCTATCATGTTTTTGCTAGAAAAGGATGACTTAAAAAAATTAACAAGTGATGCTCACTGCACAATATAAAAGTTCGAGAACAAAGTTTTAGAATTGACTGATATATAGGTGATGACGATGATTCCAGCACCGATGAACAACATCATTTCAAAGAGAATGTAGCTCTTAATCTTTGGTAGCGATTCATCTCTTCTATGCGATGTTGAAAAGGAGAACTCAAAAGACTGAAAGGAGAGAGAGTCAAAATATTGAATTCTCTAATATATAATTTATTTACTATTTCGGCACTAGATGATAATTTTGAGGCACAAGGCTCCATATGAGGCGAAGATCAGCTCATAAACATTCCATGATATTTTCGTGGAATCATGTAATCGTGTTGCACGAGGATTTAGTGTATATATTTATCAAAAATGTGGTTATCTACCATACTTTCAATAGATTTTAATCCAGATTTATTGAATTGCGAGTTTAACCACCAAAACACGAATTTCGAAGTATTCTAATATGTTATATAGATGGAAATGATTGGAAAGATACCCAATTATATTTTTAAATAAATCTCTTAAATTATTCATGATCGTGCCAAAAATATCGACTACAGCTGAAAGCCATTGCAGATAATAAGAGCAAATATTGATTGACGCTATTTATATTTCAGTACTAGGCATCCTATCTGCTCAAATGACCTAAATTTCATGCGCATTTCGGGATACAATTATTATATAAGGTCAATATCTATCTAAATCAAAGGTACAATTTAAGTTTGAATAATTAGACAATCAATAAGTGAATTCAATAATGTCAAAGGTCAATATTTTCTTTCGGCCGAAAATATTTAACCATGCGTCAATTTTGCTTGAGACAATATTTGAAGTCCATGCCAAATCAAAAGCTCTGCGAATGATGAAAATCTCTAAATATGAATTGCTACAATGCATAAATTGCATTCAGGATGTTGAAGTGCACAATGAAATACATTCTCATAGAATTTCGATTAACCTTAACGGCGCCGAAACATTAAAAGTTTCGCCGAGATATCGTGACTACGAGCACTTTTCGAATTGTTCTCTATGATTTATGGTCATTTATACTTATGAAGGCTAACGCAATTTTAATTTTCAGAAATCGCCACAGTATGACGATGAATCATGAAAACGTCTTCCGGTTGAATAGGCTATTTCGCAGCGCGCATGCGCCGTTTTCACCACGGATGCAATTGAGCGGTGACATCTCAATAGCGGCAATCGGATACAGTGACAATGGCGTCGCCTCGTTTACGTGGGGTTTATTAATTTTCTCGACCACAACCACATTATGCGCAATATCTGAAACACAAATGGCTTTCAAGATTAATGAAATCGCAACCTTATTGATGTCACTGCCATTATCCGCGATATAGGATATAATTAATTCGCGAGAAGGCTCGCGCGGCTACCGGAGGCTAACGACCAATCGGACAATTATGGTTTCGATAATATGTAAATATAATTTAATGTAACCGGCGATCGCGTATTCAGCATGATCGTTTAGTACCATACTCGCTCAGTAGATTTCTAAAAGCTGCACCAAATGGTTTATTACTAAAGTCGATGTTCTATAATCCGCTGCAAGTGTAGAACAACGCCAAGCGTCAATAGATTGAAATCGATATATATTTATATAAATCTCTTCTTAAGTCGTTCTTGTTAATTATCGATCTAATTGACACCGTCCTTACTTTCACTAACACCATTAATTCTTTTAATCGAATCGAACTCTAACGTCTCTAGACATCGTTTCAATGCAACACCATTGAAAATCAACGGCACAATCGACATCCAATTTCTATTCAGCCCGAGATTATAAGTTCAAGGGTCAGGAGTCTTGGCGTCTCCTCGAAAAATCTCATTAGCGATTCACACAAATACATACGAAATATCGAGGTTAATATTACATCGAAAGTATATCCTTCGGATCCATTTTACATCGGGCATTTAAAAAAGCCTTTCACGACATAGCAAAAAAGCACAATTTAAGCGCCATCATCAAATCTTAATTGAACTGCAAAAAAAGCTCTCACTTTTATAGCGTATCAATAAAAACGAAAATCACCAACCAAGAAATCTCATGCATTCACCTTACTTCGCGAGGCTGTAAAACTTTATTTTGGTTGTTATAAATACACGAATAAAAAATATTTTGCCAACAGTCAGATTTCTTATCGACATTTATAGTGCTTTCATAAAATAAAAATATGGTGTATACGTTAATTATGGAAAATAATTACGACTACCGTTGATTTGAGATTAACACAGAAATTCCACATTTAAAATGTTATTTTCATATCAATTGAATACAAATTTGCCCATATTTTAAGTGTTGAAATCGCATCATTTCCAAATGAAAATGGATTGGAATTCCACTTAAGCCTAAATACGATTATCATACGGCTATAAGAAAATGAATCCAGATCGATTTTTTTTTATGGTTTTAAAATTTAAATAAAATAGCATATTTTTTAATAAGAACTCAAACCAAAAACAAGAAATTTATATTAATTCAAAAGCACTCCAAATTCTCCTATCTTCTTGATAACATTGTAATGTACCAAAGTACAATTAAACGCTTATTCCACAGCAATAAATTTCATAATTTCAAAAAAATCAAGTAGCTTTTCCTGTCGATTAATAGCTTATTATTGTTTCAATTGTTATCTAGATATAACGTTTATCTAGCATACAATATCTCCATGGAAAATATTTTTGGGTATTCCACATACTATATATTTGCATTTAAATGGCTTTGTATTTATTACAGCAAATTAGATATCTAAAAGCAACCTATGAGACTTAAATTTAAAAAAATGCATAATTTACTTTTTCAGAATCAAGAATATGATGTATCCAGACCTAATTGGGGATGAAAGTAGTCCAAAAAACGAAAATCTGTATAATCGAAAATAATCATATTTGACAGGGAAAGTATGAGTAATTTTTATTTGACTAGATTTACGGCAATATCTAAACACTGCAAAGCTTCAGAATGTATAGGACCAATATCTACCCCCTTGCAGCATTGTATATAAACTTTTCGACGAATCCTTCCTTTTCTACAAACATCTTCAATGTGTTTGCTGAAGGTATGTCAGCAGAAAGCTTTTCCCTATGAATTTCAGAGTTCTCTGATACCAAGCCATCCTTTGAATTTTTCAAGCCAGCCCGAACTTGTTTTGAAGATGGAATTTCCATTTAACTTTGTATTGAAAGATATTGCTTTTTCACACAATAATAGGCCAGATATTGGCTATACAGTTAATTTTTATGAACCACATAAAAATACACTCGTCAACTTCTGTATTTCCTGATTTTTTCATAACTTTCCGCTCTGAGCTTCCATCTTCTGATTTCACATTATCTATACTCAAATATCATTATAATATTTCAATTATTTGTCAGATTTAATGTCAAATTTAATTAATTTTGATTTTAATCAATCAGATATTCAACTTCCTTCCCTAATCAAATGCAAAATGATTATTAATCAGTTAACAATGGCCATTTAAAAATTCTTTTGGTAATCAAATTATTTTTAAAGCAATCAATCAATTGAACTAATCTCATTTCATCAATGTTATGTAAGGCGATGCCAAACAATTTTCATAAAATATGTAGCAATTTTAGATTAAAATAGGTCAAAGTTTTACAGCATCTTCGTCAAGTCTATATATAATACAAACAATGTCATTATTTCTAAATCAAACACACAATTTCGTTACTTTTTTAATTATTTCAAAAGTCTTCTTACATATAGTATATGAAGATTTATTTGATAAAACGTATAAGAAGATTGAAAACTAATATGAAATCATAAGGAAAAATATGAAACATTGAAATTTCCTTAAATCTCATCGACGTTGAATTTACTCACAATATTTTATTGTTGAATGAAAAAAAATCCTTCATTTTTGTATATATTTTTTTAATTTTCGCATTCTCCTACTGTTTGTTAAGTTTTAAAAAAATCTCATTTTTTTGTGCAAGAAAACTTTTCGTCCTTATGTTTGTTCGTTAACAAAGGATTTGATGAGGGACTGAACTAAAGTAGTATGAGACTCCGCCATCAAACCACCATCAAACCACAAACCACGCCATAAAGGAAAAGCTCAAGGGAAACAAAACATTGGATTCCTTGATAACACCAATCTCAGCCCGATAACAATTATCAGACGATGCTTAATCTAGTTGTGGCTTAATTAAATAAATATCGCCAAATATGCTCATAAATCGCGTGATGATATCAAAAAAAAGAGAATAAGATAACTTCACTCTCTCCGCCATGTATGCATATTTTAATGCGCATCATTTTAATACTAAGCTAAGCAAATAAGTGACTGTTAGTAATTAGTACTAAACGTTACCAAAATATTTTAAAAATCTGTAATTTTTGTTTGTTTTCAAATCATTCAAATCCTCTCTGTTCAACGTAATCTAACAATATTTCAATATAATTCGACGCCGTTTTATAACTAATGCAATCACTGGTATATTTTTCACTTATAGTGTCCTCTTGAGAAATAAAATAAACGATATCTGCATCATCCATGCATTCAAAACCTGAATCATTTAAATCATGATTGAGCCACTCCTATGTTTTCCCTATTCACGTTTTCAAAACACTTTAAATTTTTCATTAATCTACATATTTCAGATATATTATCATTTGCTTCATTCTCTTCAGAATGCATTCAATATATCAGGAAAAATCTTTTTTCATAATCGAACAAGTGTTTCTGGCTTTACTTTTGACCAAAATTGTATTATTCCATGTATAGCATCTAATATCGTATTTTTTTCCAGAAATTGATCAAGTTATCATTTTTCTCAACAAGAGTTTTTGGAAGACTGTGACGATAAAGATGTCCTATTCCTTTTTTAAAATCTTGCATCCCTGAAACCCATTTATTTTTTAACCAATCTTCAAAAATCTCCCTATCCATCCATGCCCCTTTCTGGCTATAATAATCGATAAGAAGATTTTTTTTATTTAAGTTCCCTTAAAATATCGAGATTTCTTTGCTTTCCGAATCACCAAAAGCTTCATTTAATGAGTTTCTGATACATTGCCGCAATACATGACAGTTATTAAAAGACATCGAAGGTGTCTTTTAATCCTAATTTCTCTTGGAAGAATTTAGCAGTTTCTATACACATTTGACCGCTAATTGGTATTCCTTTTGCTCGTTTTTGAATAAACCATATGAGCATAGCTGTATCCAAATCTTCGTATGTTGACATTTTCATACTTTTTCATTTCGAAGGACCTGCAGAACTATCACAATCTCTCACAAACGCGTCTAAATTATTTTTTGGTAAATTATGTTTCGAACAGTTTTTGCACCAACTCCATATTTATCAAATTGTTTTGCATTATGTTCGTTTTGTTGTATGCGTCTCATAATCTTATAAGAAAAAAAATCAGGCACGGATAATCGGCACTCCCAGATAATCGATACAAAGCCTTGTATTGAGTGCAATGACAGTCGTTCAATTCGTCAATACTATGACACTTTAAGACTAGGCTTGAGACAACATCTACAAGTATAAGGGCAATTCACTAATGCCCTTATAAGGTAAAACAGCTCCAGCAGTACAAAGGCCTCGTCAAACATCTGATTTCATCTTCAATAACATAAAGTCCCAGATTACATTTTGTTCCAATTTTGTATCGATATCTATGTAAATCTACGATAAGCCAATCAATAAAATCCAACTACTTGAACAATAGCCGGCAAGGTCGTTCGATAAGAATATGAATCGTCATGAAAGCCAAGTTGTCTGAAGACTTACGACCGGTGGAACACATCGCCGAGAAACAATTTCACACATTTAAGATGGACGAAATTTTTCGGATTCACTTTCGCAGCCGAACGCGGCCATAACCATTGTTGTTTTTCGAAATGTGCTCGCAAGTGAAATTGCAATCACATGAGTGAGCATTGCGTCCATGAACGAGTTCGAATCCCCAATAACAATAAGAATGCAGATTCAGTAGCAGATTATGCTGGACACGTAAACCGCAGAGCGCCGTGAAGCAATGTCACGTCAATTATATAACAGGGGAATTCTTAAAAAAGCACGAACGCAATCCAAATACTTCACAGAGTCCCGAACAATCAGTCTACAATGCAGAATATTTTTTAACAAATCTGTAATTGACTATAACGCCAGCAATCACTGTCAATTTATTTTAAAACTACGTTTATGCATACTAAAAGTGCTACTTTTTAATCAACGGTTTGCAATTGAGATACCTTTCTGTTATACACAAATATTTTTGTGATTCATATTATTATGATTTTGCTTGTTGATTTTGCCACTTAAAGTCTCAACATTCGTCTCGTTCAATCACTTTACAGCATTCTTTCTGGTTGAAATTCATTATTTTTTTAATCATAATTTCTTCAATCTAAATACAAACTAAAAATTATTTTACATGTATGTTTTTTAACAATTATTCTACATGTATAAAAAAATATGAGATTTCACCAATTAAAGATATTTGCGAAACTAAAGTACTACATTTAAGAAAAAAATCTAATGAAAACAACGTTTTAAGGAAAAAATTAAGGCAAATGCCAAAGCCAGGGTGCTACATTCGTAATAATTCTTAGTCGTACAGCCAGACCATGTTACATATCGACGTTGTAAATTCATTTATAGATCCAATAAATCAATAAAATGTTGACTATCCCTCGGACATACATACCTCAAGTAATGTAATATATGTGGTAACTTTGTAATATGGCGATTCCCAACAATGACTCACCATTCAACGAAACCTTTCAGTATATTGATGGCAATATATAAGATGATTGAAAACGGATTCCTCCCTTTTAATTTATAACCGATAGTCATATTTCAATGTCTGAAGATCAAGATGCTGTAAATCCGAAGCAATGCTATAAAATCCCATAAATCCGTTTTGTAAACAAAAATCATAAATAACAGACTTGAACAGCCGGCCTTCGTTGAGATTTTACCACGAAGAAAATTCGGTTTGGTAATTAAGAGCGACGGATGTTATTAGCGATTAGCATATTTTTTCGTGCAGAAGATATTGATTGTTAAATTGTTAACAGTATTAATGAACAAATTAATTTATGCTGATGGCTTTATTAGCCGAATCAAGACCGTCTATTGTGATCGATCTCTTATCGGTATCGAATCTTCGGGCTTTAAATTAAAACGGCGAATTACTAATTAGTGAGAGCGATGGTTTCTAGGTCGCTCAAGTGCCAATTATTTAACCCCTTCAAATACAAGGTGTCTAATGCGAAACTATAACAGAGTCATCTAGGGGTTATTGACCAGCAAAGACCAACATGGCATTAAAATGTTGCCATAAAATTTAAGTGTTTTTCGCGGTTATGAGAGATGTTTCAGTATTTTAATTTACAAGTTCAGTTCCACTCGGTGACTTTGTACATAAATAATATAATTACACGGTGAAATTTTGTATTTTAAAATCAAATCGAAATATAAAAGAATACGGTATTAACTACATTAAGTACGAGAGCATAAAATTGTTCGACCGTCATATGAAATGCCATAAATTAAATTCTCTGAAGTATTTCTTAGAAAAATACAAGAATGCTCATGCAATTGTCGTTTAATCTGTATGGTAGTACAGTCGCCTATTTGCGATCGAGCTCCAATGATTCAGAAAGATCACTCCTGCACGTTGAGCTCTGAGAGAGATAGAGACGGAGAGTGTCTTGTGTACATCGTATGAGTGATGTGTGAATGATATAATGAATCGATTTCAAATGTATTGTTTATATTTCGAGAAATTACTGAATATTGTGTACTATCAACAATGCTTATTTATTTATGTACAAGCTTCATACACGCTGCTGCAGTCGTGACAGATAAGTGGATAAGTGGCGGGCAAGCAAATATAGCATCTATGATTTTAATGATTTTAAATTAGCTCACTACTCAAAGGATTTATGTAAAATTCCGATTTTTTTCTAATTAAAACTCACATGAACGATCGAAAGAATGAGTGGGTGAATCTTTGATGCGCGTTTATTGCATCGAATTTCATCCATATCGGCAAAAAATGCCGACCATAAAATTATACAATATATCATCTAGACACCTCCGATATTTAGTATCGATACTGTAATTTTATCTGCACTGGCGGTTGCGCTACTCTTTGCTTATTCCGCACAACATCCAACCACAATGCTATCGTGTGACATCCTATTCGTATATTGATAAGCTCATAATAGTTATCTAATTGGATTGCGCTTCCAATTGTTTGCTTCAATGTCGGCCGACAGATGTCACTCAAACGTGAGATACGTATCAATGACAAACGACGAAAAAATACATCCAAAAAATATCCAAACGCTATGAAAAAGCTAGCCAGAATAAGTGTTAACAAACTCACACTGTTAATTGTCAATCTGCAGATAATAGTAAAGTGAAATTCTATCAATCGTTTGCAGTTCATATTTTTGTTCATATTGTGGTAGTAAAAACAACTTGATTTCCAAAATAAAAATTGTTTCACTCATACCATTGCATATCTACCAATTATTGGTGTAGTGTTTTAAATCCGGAATTTTTACAATGAAGGTTCGGGCTCAAATCCAGATTTAAATTAAAAATTAATCGTACTGTAACGTAGCATAGGGTGGTTGGGGGCGCCAAGTAAAACGCCAAACGGACGGCCTCCCTGGGTCCGTTCACTATCTATCTTTGTCTAGAGGCGTGCCCTATTCCGTGGCTCGCGCGGTCTCCAGACCTGACACCATTGGATTTCTTTGTCTAGGGACTTGCCTTATTTCGTGGTTCGCACCCAACGAGTTTGAAAATAAATATTCATGCAAGATTTCAAATAAATTATGTTTGCTTGAATTTATCCGATTCCTAATATTGAACAAAAATTTAAATTGTCGCGCGAGTCCCGTAAAATCAAAGAATTACCCTTAAACAGTTGTATAACGCTATTTAGAGTGTGTCATTGAACAAACGGCGAATTCTATTACTATTTCGAGACCATAATGCTAGTCCATAAAAATTGCGGTCAATGTCAACGCAAATTATCGATTGAAACGGCAAAGAAAACCATGAAATATCGTCACGTCAAGTGAGACTTTACGACATTATTTATTGCCGATGATCTTTGCAATGAGCGAGATCTGCTGTTATGTCCGAGCAATATATAACTGTTGGCTGACCAGAGATTTTATTGCCTTTGAGCAACGGTGATCCATAGGAGCAATAGAGCACCCGGGGACTTCCGGTGTGGGAGTGAGCTTGTCTGCGGAGGCGGAAGTTCGCGAACTAAAGCAGCCGCAGCATTTTTTTGAAATTTTTACCGCCGAAGCTTTGACCGTAACAGCAGCATACCACTTTGGGCACCGACTGTGAAGATCGCTGATGATGATTCACTTCCACGTGCGTCTGCTCTGATGATTCCGAAGCTCAGTCACGTAACAGCACGCTCGGGACATTGGCACAACGAGCAAGTTATGTAACCGTGGACTTGTGGCGATCAACTAATCTATTTATATCATAAAATAGTGCAAAAATCATCAATGTCATAGTCGATTTTTTTGATGATATACTTGAAAATTTTCTTTTTTTTATTAGGAAAATACTTATCATCTAGTGATTTATAGCAACGAAAGAAGAATTGGGACATTCATTATTTGCAGTGACTCACAAAAATCATGACAAACACATATATTTTTAACAGATTAATTGAATAAAGTCATTAGAAAAAGAAAAAAAATCTTCAACTAAGTCCAAATTATGAAAACTCACCAAATTTAGTTCACAAGTCATGAATTTAAAAAAAACTTAAATTTAGAAAATCTCCGTTCATTTTTAAATACTTCGTGATACACCTAAGTACATTTGAGACTTCATATAAGAATTTCAAGCATATTATTGTCGTGAAAAATGGCCAGGAAAGAAACACTAATAAAAATTAATCATAGATTAATCCGAAAAAATAAAACCATTTGTGAAATTCTAGGAATACTTCAAATTAGTCGATTCATACTTTTTGAAGTGAAACTTCTATAGGCGTGGTAAGGCAAATTGGCCTGACCGTCACGAAAAGTGGAACTTCAACCGGACCGTTGGTCGGAAGGAAAGAGAATATTGTTGGATGTGTTCGTGTCCGTTGCATACAACATAGACACGCTACGCGCATGCGCCGCGCCGCCTCTGCTGTGTATGTGTGTGTAGACCAATAGCTTAACTATTTTATTATATATTACACAAACCGCTCAACACCGATAACTTTCTGTCAGCTGCTATCAGCGTTTTGCTATTTGCTCTTGCTTTAGAAGGAAATGATAATCGGAAAAAGACTGATTCAACAAGCAGTGACAAACAGGAATCAATTAAATAAATAAGCACCGTCGACAGCACAAAATATTCGGTCATTTATTTGCGTAAAACAAATAACACATTTGCAATCGAAATCATTATTAGTCGAAAAATTTTGGCTAACGATTTATACAATCGTGCGATTTATGCGGGGAAGCTTTCCGTCTCTGTTTCCCGAAGTGCGCGACGTTCTCTCTCTGTCTCTGTCTGTCTCCGAGCTCAACGTACAAGAGTGCTCTTTCGAATAAGCGGAGGGGGGTCCCAGGCCCTGGGATAATACTCCTTTAGGGGCTAATAGTGTGAATCTATGGAAATTTAACGATAATATTTTTCATTAGGTGTAAGTCCAAAGACAATCTGATACAAGACTACCGCACTCCTCCAATTCTAGTTCGATTGAACCCTTTGGAAATTAAGCTTCAAAGGAAGAACCAAGATTAATATTAGCTGATGAATATGCCAGTTTTTCAAGTAAGGTAACCAATAAATTTGGCCAAATAAATGCCAATAAAATCAAACAAAGCCTTGAAAGCAAAGGGAAACTCCACTAAATATTGATATCAAAATATAAAATGGCAAATATAATTTGTAATTGTAATTTCGCTTCAATCACTATATATGTGCATACTTTATCCCGCGACTCTTGTGAGCTGAATGTGTTGTCTTTGTACATTTAGACTCTGACTTACTGTAGATATAAAAGAATGGGACATGGAACTGTTGATGAAAGCCATGAAAAGGATAATATATTTGATGATAATATATAAGATTATAATGATTAAGTTATACAGTGATCAATCATCAAGGAAAATAAACGGAGTTAATAAGATTAATGGTGACAGTGATGAGTAAGATGAATGATTTCTTGAATGATATAAAAGCAGTATAATTCTTCTTATATGGCATTTATTAAAATTTCGAACAATTTTTAGCGTAATATAATGCACATAATCAAGATCTGGCATGCAGCTATATAAAGATTTTCGATTTTTGAGTCCTTCGGGAGTAGTTGTATTTTTTGTTGTTGTGAGTATAATTGAAATGGTATATTAATTTCATTACAAAAAGATCACAATGTTTTAAATATATTCATCTCTTTTGAGGCATCTATTTTTCGACATCGTTTGAAAGAATGAAGATTAATCACAGATAAACAACCGCCACCCTCTTCGAAGGCAAGGAGATCCATCGTTTACTGAAAGCTTTTCACGAGGGCTACTGAAGAGATCCCCAATTTACAAACATTGTATTATTAAATAGAGATTTTCCTTTAAACGCGCATATTTTCCATTTTACTATGATGTATTTTTAACAGCTCAAGAGCTTGAAGTCTTAATCCACCAACACCCAATCGTGTTATGCTGTCACTAACATCGCCTACTCAAGATTAAGACAACTGCCGATGATCTGTCCTCGCGCGACCACACAAGGGTTAACATAAATTACACCTAAATTGGAGATGTTTTCATCCAACACGTCAATGTGTACTCATTGATGCGTTGTTCATAGCCAAAAAAAATCAATGCGTGCCCACAACACCGACACTTAGCCCACTTAGCGTCATGTAAACTCCTACGTATGATCTTCGGCACTTGATCATCCGTTCGATACCATAAAAAAGGACCTGATGATGTGATCATGCACTTTCTACCTTATTAAATGCACACGATAAAGGCGCATAGTTTACCCGCTTAAGTGCGCTTACACAGAGATTAACTTTTACTAGTTAGGGGGCATTAATGAGTGGACTCCGTAAGGAGCCTCGGGGATTGATATACAAGCTGTTATCATAACATAAAAAACTTTCCAGCCTAATTGCATTACTCGGATGCATTTTATTTTTATCGCCGGCCACCATTACCGATTCATAATAAATAACAATTACGAAATGAGTCGAGATATGTGTCCACGTCCGGCCCGATCACGATTCTGGGGGCAACGCGTAAAAGTCGTGTTTTGCTGCATACCGAAAAGAATGAAAATGGTAAAAGTGGGCCACAGCCTGGTCTTCTTCGAAGAATGATGCCCCTACAAGCCCCGTGGCCCATGAATCAATGGGGCGACCCATTTAGCCAACAGGATCCTCAGGGGCTACGCTCTGAATGGAGGCTTCGATGAATGGGGATCTTAATTTCGAAAGTAAATTTATAAATGATTGACGGCATGACACATGCACACGGCGATGGACACACCGGTCATTAGGAAAAATCGTCAATAAATCTTTGGTCGGCGTAAATTTAACCATGAACATATCATTGGATACGACATCCGAACATACAATCAAGTTCCAAGGATCATCAACCGATTATGATAAAAATTACTCCCTCATTACGCTAATAATCAATCACGAAACGATCCCACACAAATTTTCTATACGTCGAATTTCCGTTAAAAGCACTAATTTCTCAGTACGTACAATAGATATATATGAATCGTTACAGCTGTTTGTGTTTATAAAAACGTACTTAATTTCGACGCAACATTAAAAGTCATGGGATAAATCCGAATGTCGCACTTGAGAGGCATGAAAGCGAATTCAAGATTAATAATATTAAAATTTAATCGAATTCTTTTAACAATATGAGCAATCATATGTTGGTTTAATGGGCCAATAAAATATGATTTCTAGATTTATCCAGCATTATTTCAACCCAATTATCATGCGGATTTTTCCAATGAAAGCCTTGAATTGTGATATTTTTTACTCAGTGCACCAGAAAAAGTTATTCGTGCAGAATGGCCTTCATCGCGTCGTCGCCACGTCGTTGCATTTTCCACTAATTTGCGATTTCCCCAATTTACAACCAGAAATAAAATATTTAAATTAACATAAAAACAAACAGTCATAAAATATTTCTTTATCAAAATTTTGGCATGAGAAGCATCTTCATTATGTTATCAAAGTCCGTCGCGAACGAACGGTCTCAAGACTTGAATAGTAATCGCGACCGTATCTTTAGAATGTGTACTTGGATTTTGGATGAATATAAATTCCAGACTTGTTTGTTTAGGATTCAGCTTCATCAATTCATTCGGTATAATATTGTGTGAGGAATTTTCGTGGTATTCAAACATTGCCCGTATATCATTACGAACGTATGATAATAATATAAATTTGGGTATAATTATTGCTCTAAGATTCAATCATTGTGAGACTGATTGTGCTTCCATATTGAAAAAAATAATGGACACACAAGAAGAAAACGGGTCCGGCAAAACGACCAAAGTGGCATCGACATTCAACCTGATCCTTGTCCTTCGTCAGTTATAGCCTGAAGCATTTCGATCTTCACGACTGATCGTCGAGTACGGAGATGATACTCGCCGTCCTATAATTATAATCTTGCAAAACGTCAACTGGAAGAGCTTTAAGCATCTAACTGATCAAACAATTTAATAAAAAATATTTCTTCGCACGATTAGATAGTGATAGTACTCTTACAACTGATCTTCGGTCACGGTTTTTGCTTTACAAACAATACTGTTAAATATCGGGTCGGTTACAAATTTAGTGTCTAACTGTCGAGGAATCGACCTCGGATCGACTTCTTTTGATGATTGCCTCAGTTTAGGAGATCGGTGAGATAAACCATAAATAGTGGCGGTCATCAACTGTTATATATCTTGCAGCACTATCTTTGTGGCATAACCAAAGGTCCGGATAATCGATTCGATGCCCCGACAGCGACCAATAATTAGAGCATGAACCATGGAGAGCAATGGTTCACGAAGATGTCGCTAAGCGAACGTCTCATATTATTCACTACAATCCCAAATTACATAGGATTTACATAGATTTTCAACTAGTTCAATGATGAAAAGATGGCTGACAGTCTCGTGATCTTGGATGTGGCGAACCGTGAACGAAATATTTTTATTTACGCCTTACTGAAGATGACCGAGTATCAAAGATCAGCTCAATGTTGTACAATTTATTGTGTGATTCTCACGCCGTTTCTTTGGAATTCGACGAATCCAGTCTGAATGAGTTTTCACAAAAAAATGTACACCCGAAACAAAATCGAGCGTCCACGTCCCATATTTTCGGATCCAAAATAAGAAGTTTGACAAGCACAGCATCCGAGATATTTAAGGGCCACATTATGGAATATATTGCTCATCCCTTGGAATTTATTAGCAGCGTATCTCCATTCATTTCGACCCAACTATGAAAAGTATGCAGGTAAAAAGCGCAATAAAACTTGGGCTCTCTAGATAACGTCCTATAATTTTATTACGTCGGACGACCAAAAGAAGAACTTCTTTGTGCTATCATCATCACGAAGATTTTTACTCATACACGAACGCTCACACTTTGTTGCATTTCCTGCAGCGGTTAAATGCAATTTTTAATCGGACGTCGAAGATGTCTGCACATGTCATAAATTAAGATTGTCATCTGCTGTTCGATGCACAAATGCCAGCGGTAATAATGCAGCGAACAAATGTTACGTCCCGAGATCGTGACAGCTAACAAGACTATTGTAAATTACTCTACATTTACATTGTAACAAAATGCAATATTGTCGACTGTTATTGTGATCGTTATTGATGGCGCTTGTACGTTAAATCGCCAATTTCACCTCTCGCGGAGAGAAAACCGTGCACTAAAACCCGCTTAGCGCCGCTAATATGAAAATTAATCAAAAACGCATGTTGAGAAACGCCGATTTATTCGTATGACAAATGAAATTGAATCAGCAATGCCTGCACAATTGCCGATTAATGAATTTAAATGTATTCATTTGATATGTAAAATGACAGGAAGTACTGAATTCCAGCTGCTGAAATTTTTATTCAGACCTTCGAATGTCGACGATCGTGACTTATGAATATTTTTTAGACCTTGGTAATGTCATTCAAACGCTACGTGATAAATAATAGAAATCGTTTCGATTGAAGAAAAAAATCTGATCCTGTGTGGGATGGGAAATGCTATCGAACATTCCAATCTTCTTCGGGAACAGATCCTGTTCAATGACCATTCATCGACCAATTTATTCATCCTGCGAGACGCCGATATAAGTGCGTTAAAAGCTACATTAGCTGTCATCCAACTCTAAATGAAAGAATTGTGGAAAGCATATTAATTTAAAATATAATGGATTGAAATAGAAAATATAATATTTGCATAAAATTAAAAATATGCATACTATATAATTTAGCTTCCTTGTCTTATCAACACGATGAAAGCTTGTATCATAAATTTAACACGCGTTACGAAGGATTAGTTAACAGAGTTGTCGCATGATAAATCTAATGTTTGAATATACTTTGAAGTGCCATACGAAAAATCTAGCATAACATCTCTCTCGATTCTTACGCGTGTACACTTTCCATCTTGTAGTGACGCGCAGCAAAGGGGGTCATCGGATAGCCTTGACTGCGGGAAGATGTCCTTCCCGTGGACTAATAGCCGTAACCTCTCCCTCCGTAAATAATTTTTTTCTCAATTTTTTAAATCAAAATTTCCAGATCGAAATTTCTGGAACCAATTTTGACATTTACAAACACTTAAAATATGTCCAAGTATATCGCAAATATTTTTAGTAGCGCGCGTTGCAGTCTTTGTTTGAGAAAATTGTAAAGCATTAAATTTCGATTAAATCTTCACTCAGCGAAAATCGATCCATTGTAAATTGAGTTGTTAAATTTCCATTTTAAAAATAACAATTTATTCTTGATGAGTATAGTCACCGAAAGATCATAAAACACGACTTGAAAGTGCAGCAGCCTAAGTGCAACTAATCCCCAAAAACGGTCCGAAATATAACGAAAATCATTTTGGGCTCTACTTACAGTTAAAACTATCTACCAATTTTTTTATCACAGGCAATAAAATTGCCAATTGATGATATTATAAAAAAAAATTCTCTTACTCAATTATTTCATAATGTAGATTAACAAGGACCGACCTGAAAAGAAATAAAACATATAATTAGTTTATTAAATAAAATTAAGACATTTACATTCATAAAAGTAAAAATAATAGAGGTTTACAAAGTAGAGATTTGTCAAATGTGACAGTTGACAGTGAAGTTGATATTAAAAATTGAAGTCAATCCAACGATAACCATTATTAATACTTTAACATACAATATCGTGCGAGGAACGATTATCAATCATGAATCTAGCTTATGGCTCAAATATCAACGATGTTTTTACATTTTCGCTATGTTATTCTTAGTCACATTTGTACGTTTGAATATATTTACTTATTGGCATATTAGAAAATACGATTATCTATAATATGCCTAATTGGCGAATAATCATTTTCATGTCCCTATAAATGATTATTTCCCATTACATAACAAATATATAAAATCTGAAACAATTCTACCATAGTGTACAATGACAGAAATTTTAAGAGCACTGCTATATAATATTCATAACATTGCGTAATAATGAATTTATTATTATGGAACTGGCGGATATTTGCGAGCGCATTATAAAGAGAGTCTTACGACATTGATACTGTAACGGCATTTAATTTCTTCCGTCATCTACACTAGAAATTTATGCAAACAACTTAAAATTTATGCCACATCGACAATAAATGACATTAATTTTAAGTGTGTCCGGTAAAAAATACGAACAAGCCATTGTGCACGCAATGAATGGAAGTATATATGCGGATGGGTAATGCGAGCAATTAACGAGCCAGAAGAGCAATTGCATAAGAATGCAGGTGAATTTGCATAGTAACAAATTGATGCAAATTTTTCAGTGTAAAGTATATGCGCACATCCGATTTCCACAGCTTTTCCTTGATATTTTCCGCAAAAAGGACGCTTTTAATGAGCACTTTGCACAATGGGCTTTGTCTTTTAGCAGAACAATAAGATCGCATTAATTGCCTCCGACTTGCAAAATTAGAAAATCTCAAACGGTGATTCTTCAACAACAGACGTCAATCTTTAACCTTCTTCTTTCGAATTTTTGCATACAATCAGTTCGGCAACCGTTTAAATTAATTTGTCGGTGCTTCAATTTTCGAGCGCGTCCAAAATAACGCTCACTGCCGTTATTAAATGTGAACAATTTCCCATGTAAATATATGGTATGCAATATATTATATTGCTTACACAAAGAGCGTCTATCTCGAAGACCATCTTCTTGGGCGCTTTGACACACATACCTACATACTTCCACAATTTCACAAGCAACCAAAATATTGGATTTATGGAGGCCCGTCATAATTGGATGCAACGCGAGCCCATTGAAATCTGTACATTTCTTCGGGATCGATTGCCGTCCGATCTTCAGAGCGTATGATGAATTATCGCAAAACAAAAACAAGCAATTCAGCATCACATGAGGTTGTTGTGGTCGGCGGACGTCGGTCTTTTGAGGGATTTAATTGGGAAAACGGTACAATAGAATCACGTTTGGCACACAATAAACAGGCAAAAATGTGGCGTCAAATCGCCTCCTTCACGCTTCAACGTTCAATTGAACCGCGTCCTGATAGAGATGTGCGACAATGATCATGGCTATGGATTGATGGGTTTCGGCGCTGTTGGAGAAATTCCGAGAAAAAAGAATTAATAAGCAAATCGGTATAATAGAATGCTACTATGAAATCACCCAGACCGAGTGTTGTCGTCTTCGCTGCACTGTAGCTGTCAAACCGCCGATAGCCACGCACACATTTTCAACTAATTATAATTTTGATACGTTGTTGTTGAGAGCATCTCGGCGCGATGCGCGATCGATCGCAACGCAATCGGTAATAATGGTCCCCACTCGCGAGTCGGCTGCAATGAACGACGGAACACGTTTATAATTTAATTCTCTCAGTGAGAGGCAAGTGCTGCAGGGGATCAATACAATGTCGAACAATAGGCAGAGCGTATTTATTCAATTAACCCACAGTAGGGGCAAGAGAGTGATGGTATAACCGAGGGTAGACGCTTTGTCGGAGCGTCTTCTTGAACTCGAAGTTGATCGCCTTCTTGAAGATCCTTCCCACTCGATTTGATCACCGCCTGATCCTTTTTCGAAAACCCTCTGCCCTTTTAACAATCTTTCGCAGTTTTGACAGTTAGCTACTATTTTGATAATTCGCCGTTGGTGTGACGACAGCTCCTGGAAGATCGAGAGTGGCGTCATCATCCGAGTATCACTACTCGTTTGCAGAAATTGCTTCTTCAAAATAAAAAATCTTAATTATAAATTAATGCAACCTTGAATATCCAAATTGCAAAACATTTCAATGTCAAGCCCAAAATGGCATGCAACTGAAAAACATCGAAAGAAATAAACAAAATATCGATCTGGTTTATCCGAACACCATAAATAATTTATAAGTATATGTTTATCATTTTTTATTGATATATCAGCTTGCAATAATTTAAAAAAATATATATCGAAGTATAAATCAAACAATACCCACGCATCTCCATGGCGGAAAGTTGAATGTAGAAAAAAATGACATTTAAAACGCTTTTTGATTCATTCCGATCGAATTAATATGCATACTATGTGCCAAAAATAAATCTAACTAACGAGGGTTAAACATTGCAAATTCGATACATTAGTGTTGCGCCCGGGTCCTGCGCTATCCGGGCGGATGCTCTACAAAAATTAACTAGGAAGAGAAATCATCTATTACATTCGATAGCATCTTATAGCGGCATTAAAGTCAATCTGGCGATATCCATTGGCAAAAAACGAGCACCCAGCCAATCAATTACATATCATGAGTCATTTCCAATCACGTTTTGTATTTATTTGGACCCCATTCATTCCAGGCTCGATCTGATACTGAAAAACCATGCATATTAATTCACATTGTACCAATAAAGTAATGATTGGACACGACTCAAATGACACGTATGAATTACCAACAACTTTCATTCTAAGTGAGTCCGCTTAGTGAAATCTCCCCGAGAGCTTTTAATTCTTCTCAATAAGGCTCTAATAATCGTCCAGATAGCAAAGACGCATTTTCCTTTCGCATTTATGCCAAACATGAAATATGTTTCATCAAAACCAATAGATTTTACACGTTTGCATGCATGGACAGCAAATCGTTAAGCGTCGCAATAAATCGCCACAATTAATAGGACGAGTTTCATGCTGATATTTTATTTGTTCCAAAAGATCTGGAAAAGTGTGGGCATTTTTCTCAGGAACCAAATCGAAATAATTCGTCATTGAGAGTTTGAATATGAAAAAAATGGCGTAGGAAGGATATGTATCAAAATTTTATGTCAACTGAACTTTTATTAATAGTATATAATACATACATTATGGAGAAGCTGTGACTCGTATCCTTTTGAAGAGGACCGAAATCATCATACGTGACTTTTTGAAAGGCTCTAAAGGAGATTGCCGTCGAGATGTTGAACAGGAGGGCGCCTATGAGACAAAGCCAACGATCTTCTTTCATTTCCATAAAAGGCTATTAAACGTGACCCAAAAGTTTCCAGATGAAAAATGTAAAATGTAATATGTAGTCCTGTGGCTTAACCATCAGATTAAAAACTAGTCCTGGGTTCAAATCTACAGGCGACACATTATTACCATCTTATGGTCAGTTAATCAAGTATTGATATGATGAGTGAGATCTTGGACTCTTATTATAAAATGCTCGAGTTCATTTACAAATTGTGGAAAAAATATCACCGTACAAAATAAGAATTGTGAGATCGAAAATTTTAATATATCCAATCGATCGCTATATTAACCCTATTTTCATGGATATAGAATGTAATTAAAAATTTCAAAATTATGATTAAAATAATGAAAATTTCACTACAAACTCATAGATCTTCCCTTATCTAAAATTATTATTCAAATAAACCTATCCTAATTTAACCACACATGGATGACAACAGAAATACACCATATGAAAAGGTCTTTCTCTGATCCAATCGTAATTGTAAAATATAGCTAGCATAAAGCTAATTGCAAATTAATAATGTCCCATTAAAACACTTTTATGATGTATTAAAACTGTAATCATAATTTGACTGTTATGGCGTCAATCCATTTCTAATGGCAAACTATTTCAAATTTAGTAGCAGAAAAATGGAAAATGTTTGTTATTATAAAAAAAAAATTATAAGAACATTTCAGCATAAAGCTGAAATGTTAATATTCATTTGTACCATGACCAGGTGAGATAAAATTTTTAATCGCTTGAAAATCTTTCTAACATACTCGATTTCGTTTAATTTTGCCCCGCATTAAAAAAAATTGCTTTTGATTTGACCTTGAAATTACTCCAATAGTTGTTCGTTATAACCGTGAAATTTGAATTTAAGCATGAATACATATTTTAAAACATGTATTTTACAAACGTTCCTTGTACAAATGCTTGTTATAACTGTGATTTCATTATAAACGCCTTAAAAAGATAATTTCTATAAATTAACATTCGGATTTGATAGAAATTTGCATCTGATGATTTATATAAATACCATTGATCGATGAATTCAAACTTGGATATTGAAAATTATTCATTCAATTCGAATTCAAAGTGTATTTATCTATGCTAATTCCGCTCATCTTAAGATAGTGCCGACTTAAGCTGGAGTGAAGATTGAGGATTATACGTAATCCAGATAAGATGTCGACACGAGATGAGCTTAGATGATAAGGACCACAGGGCGGAAGTAGAAAGAAAAGACTCAGACCCCACAGGGCTTTGGACTCAACAATGGGTCTAGAACCCTTCTCTTACATAAAACATGAGCCTACTGTGGGAACATCATGAACCGACTCTGGCAACCGTGTACACAACAGCCGGGAAATGATGCATCCTTTATGGCGGCCGTGAAAATAATTTAGCTCCACAGGAGCAAATCGAGATGGTGATTGTCCTCGTCGAATCTGTAATTTCGTTATTGTAACGTGATATGCTACGGGCAACGTCTTGCAGGTGCTCGGACGTAAATAACTTTCGGTTTCGACAGAAAATGATGGGCTAGGATTAGAAACGGACGGGCGGCTCAAGGTCGCCTCGAAGACGCTAGGGCTGAGGGTTTTTACGAGGAAATAAAAATGAAAGTTGTCCATCTGAGGGGGCCCACCTCTTTCTCCTTGACGCAAACGAGAGTTGAATATGTTAGTTATTGGTGGCGCAAGACTGGACGGAATACGTGGAATTCCTCATTAACGAGCTCGGATGTAGCAACAAAAGCGAGAAGTTTTACATTGAGAATCCAAGAAATGACCGATGCTGCCTTCCGCATGCATCAAAGGAAGATTTGACGTGTATGCTCAATGGAAGATCGAAAAAAGATTGATGTCCAATGATGAGTCGAATCTGGAAAATCACCGTGAGATTATGGAACCTAATGTCTTTCGTCATCTCAGGAGCGAATACTGAGCGCCAATGAAATTTTCATTTCCTATTCCAACAACAGGAAATGTCTCTTTACATAAAATGATCACGAATCAAGATTATAATGATAAAATTGTAAACAAACGTATCTTGCATCTTTAACCGCCTCTCCATCAGAAAATCAGCAATATCGTCATTTTTATTCTTGATGATGTTTTCAGCAACTGACGCGGCCAATAGTCCACAAATTTAAGCTCACACAGCATACATCCACACATTACATAATTTATGATCGACTAAATTCGCACCAGCGTTTTTTTTTTTGACACAAAAGAATTAGCATTCGTAATAGTCATGCAATCGACATAAAAGGCAATCGAGTAGGATTTTTAATAAGCCAAAGAGTACAATACGGAAGTTAGAGAAGCAGAATATGTAACATAATTAAGGTGAACTGCACGTTACAAAAAGGAGGTGTAGAACAGATCACAATGCTCCCGACACCCACGCAAATCTGCAAGCTTCTTAACATACCGCCTATTTGATCCTAACATCCCATTGTTGAGGGCCTCCTCTAACGTCTGTGTTAACTGCCGCTCTTTGAAGGTACTCGCGCAACCATCAACCGTTGCATATTCCCGTGATTAATGGCGGCCCCTGGGATATCCGAGCATCCGGATCTGGTTTCATGACGTCTTCAATCTTATCTAATACCTAATTGCTCTCGAAATTCCGGCGCGGCCTTCCAGAGACCGCAGCATTTCTTTCCGGCTCCGGAGAAGATAACACAAAGAAGCCACGAATTGCGGATAATCTCGCAGCGATCTTTATGGTATCGCGTTTTTCATCGGGAGAAGCAACAACGAGCCAACATAATGGTAGACTTGGGCAAGAGTACTGCAACTGAAGATGTTGTGGAACAAAGGTTGTATGTTGTAAAACACAATTAGCGTTTGATCTTAAGAGTAATAACCGTATGATGCGAACTATAATTAGTTACTAATATTCAATCAAGTCGTGCAAGCAACATAAAAAATTTCACTCTTACATAAAAACGTATGTAAACGCAATTAGTACAAAAGGTCCATTGCAAGATTGAGTGATTCTGCTAATTTTTCACATATAATTCCGATTTATCATCTTTATAATAAAACAATACTACTTTTTTGAATTCGAGTTTTTAAAGATGGATTCTCGAGTGGAATTTCTTTCAAATGCAACATCTCAAACATTTGGTTAATACGATCCCTTAAACAAAATTGTATTCTACAAACATTCAAACCTATTTTTAAGGGTATTGGGCACATATAGAAAATTACCATAAGAAATACCCAAAACTTTTTATATGGCGGTATTCGTACGCTAAATTTTAATAAACCATATTTTCATACCGTTCGCCTTAAAATTATAAAACCGTACAAATAAAATTGATAATAATGCAAATCTACAACTATAAAATATGCATAAATTACTGCGTTTAAAAGGATAGTGCAAAACTGTGTTGTGGTAGGACCAAACGAGGTACTTAACACTTGAGGCGGCGGCAATGTGATTTACGTCCTTACTCGCGTGCTTGTTCGATTGCTTCCACATATGTATTGTAGTTTTAAAGTTTCTTGCATACCAAGGATAAAAGTGTCGATATCCTCATCTCCACGGGATGCAGCGATTCAAAGAGACTTTCTGTTTGGAAATTGAATGCATGCATTGTAACAAGTCGATGGCATACTTTGCATACAATGCCGTCAATAAACTAGTTGCAGTTGCATTTTTATTAAAGGAAAGCACTTGTCTCCGGAATATGCACGTCTGCAGTAATTTGCTGTCAGCCCGTTGGAGGAAATTTCATTTCTCACTAGTTATTGAGACAACTTTACCATATTCGTGCTCTGGTAGCAGTGCAGTCAATTTAGATCCATTTCAGCAAACATTCATCACCTCCCACACAAAAAAGGAAGACTAACAAGCCACTACACTGTGAAAGTGGCGATACGCGCGATTTTCCTAGAGTGCAAGATTCGTTCCCGTCTAATGTAGTCATAATTTTACAAACCGGTGCTTAGTGCTCAGATTCTGCCAGAGGTGTACCTTGTATCTATCCTAAAGCATCAGAGATTTTTGCAATCTGATGTAATAAAATATCCATTACAACCGCGAGACTGGTTCCAGAGGAACGCGATCCGTGCCCAAGCTAGCTGTAAATATTCAACTTCTTCGACTTGGACCATTAGAGCGACCGAGCTCTTGACAAAAACGCCATCCTCGACAAGATCACCTAACCGAAATATTATAAATGGGCTCATTACGTCCGAAGAAGACGAGCAAAACAAACGGACCACTTTTTTGCTCTTTGCGCAACACTACGCATTTTAGGCGGATGCGTTTTCTCCGTCGTTTAATTAATAGCCAATAACCCCAAGTACTTTCGAAATTCGAAAAAAAATCGCCTCTATCCCACACGAATCTTCTAGTTCCACAATTACTCATCATAAGCCCTTGATGTCATGCACCGTAAAATATTTTTCTTTGCTACTTTCTCCCGATCGCATGCAGAGCTTAAGGGCTTTCCTACGCTAGAAGAAAGGCGACGTAACGAAACGATAAAAATATGCAATCAACGCATAACGAGTGTTTCACAATCCGGGAGCAAAGGGTATGACACTTGTTGATGTGCGTTTCAACATTTGTTATGATACCATCAATGCTGCGAACGAATTTTCAAGAGATTTGACCCAGGTCGATCCGTAAACTTTCAACAATGGATGCGTAAATTAGTACGAAAAAAGCTCTCGGTTCAATCACATATTCAATTATTTTTTTTGGACAACCATAAAAGTAATTACATTCATAAAGTGTGAGAACAACATCACCTCACTTTTAAATGCGAAACACTTTGATTCAATGACTTTTTTACTTGCTAAATAACGTGCGAAGAATGCATATACATATTCAACTGAATGATGATAACTTCTGAGCCGTGATTGAACGTATAGTGCAGATTAGCAGTCATTGGAATGGCACATTGATTTAAATTTTAGGCTCAACTTCATCTACTAAATTTAAAAAAAGCGAAGAACTTACATGAATAAACCATCATATTAACATATTAACTGCGGGAAGCATATTTTTATATATCACACTGTATTTTGGTAAAGATCGAATAAAATTTTATCAAGCATGTTTTTTACATTAGTTGACTTATGAGAATTTATTAAAACTATTTTTACAAAATTAAACACATTTCTATAACAAAAACTAACCAAAATCCCGAATAAAAGAGTGGTGTCCTGGGAACAACCCCCGATCTTAAACCAAATAAGCATTTGTGGGCCATAAATTATGAAGCAGAAGCGCACGAAAAATAATACCAGATCATTGAAATGTCCATATTTAAATCCTTTCTGCTGTGACACATATTATCTATTACCTATTATTTCAACTATTAGCTAGTAAGATGCTAATAAAAACAAAAAATGCGTGAGATTTTCACGTGGTAGAAGTGAAAATTCTTAGCCCCTGAGAAAAGTCGATTTTATGCAATGTATTTTTTCCATAGTGTTTGTGTAATATATAATAAACAAGCTTACTGCTAGTCTCATAGTTGCTTTATGCTACGCAGAGACACAGTAGAGACGGCGCGGCACATACGCGTACCACATCTATAATGTGTGAGACGGAGATACTACAAACCCCCGCAATTAATGTGTTAATGATAGATTTGATATTGTAATCGGCTCTATCGAGCCAGTTCAAATAGGTAATAACAGGATAACACACTGCCAAAAATTGGTCACATGATGGCTACTTGATGGCTCGTGGATTTCATCATAAACATATTTTATTAAATCATGCTGTCATCGTTGTCATGCTTGATCACGTTTATGAGTAACTATTATTCCTATTACTTGCTCTGCGTCAATCTCATATCTGTATATATTCACCATTCATTTATCCTGTCGCATGACCTATCTATTGACAATTTGCGAAACAGTTATACATTGGGATTACATATATAATAATTGTGATAAGTCTATCAAACTTAGCAAAGGTGGATCAATTGCCAATTATTGTGCCCTCACATAATATTTTACAGCTTTCCAATCGATAATGACACTGCACATCAGAGGGTCAATAGGCGATCAGAGGCGCATCAAAAATTCAAAAAATTACACCCGTGGGCGGACATGTGCCCATCGATGAAATGCACCTCAGCAGCAATCAAACGGATGAGGCAACTATATGTCACGCACAAACACGGAACGGGCTGTCCCACACCACCCATAAATAAGTCCCGTGCCTCAAGGTGGAAAGTGCGGAATGTGCGGAGTAAGATCTTCGGAAAGTCATCACGGGTGTCAACGACGATCAGGGTTACTCATAAATCAGACGTGCATCGGAGGCCGTGAGAAGCATCAGAACAATTAAATGATCAATCCGAAGACGTCGAGCTGCGCCGCAAAGATAGTGGCCGATCCTATCTAATCAGGCTGAAGTAGCAAGCCTCACTGGAGCACTCCTGAGAGCACTCAGGCCGTCGTGCTATCCGACTATCAGCTCGAGTGCATGCAAAAATCGTAATTAGACAGTCATGAATTGCTCACTATTACGCATTCAATTACTAAATTATACGCTATCGATTCAGCACTACAGAATTGCTAATGGCCGCAATAATCTCTCAATAAAATGTTCATCTTCACGGGGCTGTAAAACACTAATCCGCCAGAGATACGTTCGACGACATCATTACAATTGTAATTAATATTACATTTGATTACAATCAATGATAAATGTACGGCTATTTTAAAATTAGGGCTGCCACTATGCACAACACACAAGAAATTTCATGTGTATTCGCATCAATTTCCTGGAACAAGCGACAACTTATCCGAATGATTTTAACAAAACAGGAAAATATTAATAAAAACAAGCCTTAACTTATCCGAATGGTCTTGATAAAACAGGAAAATATTAATGAAAACGTCACGGGTGAATCCCAGATTTACTTGGTCCAGTTATCCCTTCATACTTTTAGATTCAAAGCAATTCCATAGAAATGCATGATATGGTCACATTATACTTCATGATTTATAACGGTCGCCCGAGGAGATGATCTTTTTCTATAACATTGCATAATGGATAAATCCATAATAACGCCGATTTACATAATGGTACTTGTTTTCATTGGATAATAATATTTTCGGAATTATAATATGTATTAATAATCAACCTCAATATATATATATTTATTTATAAATTACCCAAATATCAAGAATATAATCATAATTAATAACAATGTGTAAATCAAATTTATATTCATAATTCAGAACAGTGGGTGACCATAAAAAAATAATGACCCGCTCAGCTCATGATCGTCGAAGATCATTTTATGTTAAATAATACGATCAGATCGTGCAAATATAAACAAATTAGACTTTGTATATCAAAAAATTATATTTGTCAGAATTTCGGAATATATTTTGCGGATAAAATAATTAGTGTCAATCATTATGTGACACACATAGAAAATGTCCCTAATTCACACAAAATCTCTGGATATTTTCTAAAATTATTATATTGTTCGTCTTTCAGATTTTACTAACGGCTTTATTGTTCTCGCAAAGTTTCTATTGAATTGAAGATTATTCATGAATTCTGTTATATAAGGATCTTTTAAGCCGATAAGAACGTGCAATATGCTTTGATCATTGTCAAAAGTCCGACAATCTCATTTTATCTAGCAATAAGGACATTTATTAATTTCTTGCTAACGATGTGATAAGGATTTAAAAGCGCAAAAGTCTTAGTTTAACATAAAATAATAATTTTTCCAACAAATTTTTGTCGAGGTTCTTGTAAGAAGTTTCATAAATTTCAACTGTGTTTTGAAACCAACAGTAATGTTAACACTGTATGATCCGTATCTGCGATTTCATGTGGTAGCAAAACTGACGTAAAAGTCCGCTTACGCATTTACGCGTGTTAAAAATGACGTTAAAGCATTTTTTAACGAAAAGAATCTTAAACGTAAATACTATTTACGATCAAGTCATTGTCTGCGATTATCCGTTGGCATTTTGCATTCGATTCGGTTGGAATAAAGACGGCAAAAAAGTGTTGCCGATAAATTATTGAGCGAACACGAAGGTCGGTGTCGGTCCGGGGTCGTTCACACGTCGCTGGTTTCCCACACCTGCCTCGAATGGTAACAATAAAACGTTTGAGGAAACGCCGCCGCAAAAAGAGGACACCCAGCTTCCCTCTTTTAGATAAGAGGAGGTGTAACTCCTACGATTACAGAGCAACCATGGTGAATCGGCAATGACAGAGTGCAGATGCTCTAATGCTGTAGCGGCCGCATATAATCGACTTCTTTTACTTCCGATGCAGCACGTACAGCTAGATGATAATCCTTCATCGGTCGATATGGACTGTTATGATAAAATTGAATACGTTTCCGAGCGAATGCTTCTATCTCCGAGATCTAATCGACGATTAGGCGCAGACGTATTGCAGGGAATTCAAAGAAAAACCTCTAAAACAGTACACGCTTACATTATTCAGCACCAACGCGAGGAAATCTCGATAGCATTAATTAAAACAAAACTTGGCACGAACGCTAAAAGAATCGGCTTTCAACAGTCAAACATGGTGAAGGCAACATTTGCGACCATGGCAATTGAAGTCGACTGGTGAACTTGAACAAATTCAATCAATACATTTCATTCAATCCAAAACTTCAGCGTAAAAGTTACGTTTTCATGAAAGAATATGATGATTGGATGCTATATTGTACATGAATACAAAGCAAATATAGATGACTTCAAAATTCTGCTTGGGAAAATCATTTTATTTTTATATTAACTCACTGACTACGGAAAAGGGTAATGTCTTTTTAATTCTTCTTAATACGCATAAGTTAAAAAATACGTTGATATATTTCGTACCTTGATATTATGTTTTACATAGCCATCTAATAGTTGGAATGTTATTAATCTGTATGGGAGTACAATCTCGTATTTGCGAGCGAATTTTTACACGTCTTGCACGTTGAGTTTGAAGAGAAACAAAGACGGAGAGAATATCTTGCGTATATCGTACGATTGTATAGATCGTTAGCCCAAATTTATCTACTAATATTGATTTTTTAATGATATATCGAAACGATTTCAAATGTATTATTTATGTTTACTTGATGAAATTACCTAATATTGTGTGCTATCGACCAGAGCCGTAATTAGGGTATGAAGCGCCCGTGGCAAGTATCTTAACGCCCCCACCCCCAGAAATCCAATTTATTTTTTAAAGTTAACTAATACCATTCTAAATGCAATATATTAAATCATATTATAATGTGCGTTTTAAAATAATATACAAATACAGTCCCAAAAGTACCCGACCTAACATATAGATGGCGACTACTGTTGTAAAAAAATACTTTAATAGAAAGTATAATATGTCACTTCCGCAATCGTACAGAACATAGAAAATCCAACAAAACGCCCTAAAAGGAGACGGAGTGACCATAAGGTTTATATGCTCAATCGGTCCGCTTTTCGGACCGCTGATATGACGAATGAGCGGTTCTCGATTCAAGAAAAAGTTGATTGAGAAAATTATATTGGATGACCGTCGATCAAAAATGCGCGAACTAGCAGATATGGTAGACATTTAAACAAAAGTACATGAAAATTTGAAAATGATAAAGCTGTACGCAAGATGGGTGCCGCGTTTGCTCACAATGAAACAAAAACAACGTCGTAAAGACGTTTTAATCGAGCGTTTGGCAAAGTTTCACAGCAATAAAGCCAAGTTTTTTAGTTGATTCATAACAATGGATGAAACGCGGGCCCATCACTTCGCAGATGAGACAAAGGAATATGGGGATCCTCCACTGCCCCGAGCTGTTTATTTGTCCCGCTAATCAGGATAATGTCAGCCTACTCAACAAAAGTGCACAGCAAGGTGTAAAACCGAATCTAATAACTATGTCCGCGAGGACATAGTTATTAGAATTATTATAAAAGAGACCGAAGTGGCCATAAGGTTTGTATGCTCAATCGGTCCGCTTTTCGGACTGCTGAATGAGCGGCTTACGAACGGATGCCATACCTGAACATAGCGATAATGAAGAAAAGAGGGATTAGACAACTTTGTGTATATTATAGAAATCGACAGAGTCAATCAGTGTTGATGCATGTAAAGTTGAATGGCTGAGTAAAATAAAAACCATGCGCAACTCTCGACTGTGTCGGTATTCTGCGTTTTGTGCCCCAATTCCAGTTGCGCCCGTGGTGAGCGCCTGCTTTGCCACGCCCTTTTTATGACCCTGCTATCGACAGTGTTTATTTATTTATATACAAACTTCATACACGCTGTTGCTGTCCTGACAAATAAGTGGATTTGTACAACGATAAGTGGCGGACAAGCAAATATAGCATCTAAGTTTATGATAATTTTAAATTAGCTGACTACTCAAACGGTTAACATTAATTTTGGTTTTGATGCGATAATTTTGCAATTTTAATAATTAAGAACGCAAATCAATTTTATTTTTTTATAATTAACGATGGTTACACATGATATATCTATTTATTATTTTAAATTCTACTTCATAAATGAGCCCCTTGCAATTAGCTTTATTTTGAAAGTTTAAAAAAAGATTGACAAATCAAGTTGTGTGTCCGTTCGATGCATAGGAAGCCAAACCAATCCTGCAAACAAAGTGTTAACATGGCAAGCTCGTTGTTTACAATAATAAAAATGGACAGTCCTTGGTTTCAAACACAATAGCCAATAAAGAAGAAACATAACGAAGAGTCTTGAAGAAAATAAAATAAGAAAAGTGGATGAAATGGAATAGCACCTACGAACAATAAAACTATCGGAAAAAAATTCAAGAAATTATTAAAAAATAAGACACGTAGCAAGAAATAAAGCAGTTCAGTAATACACGCACGAATACGTAAACATTTGCTTGCCATGAACAATTTAAATTTTAAACATTTAACAATTTACGGTATTAAATTAACCTCAGGGGGATAGTTTAGGATGAACACTTAATCAACAGAAGAATCCGGAGAATTCACACCCCGACGCTAAATCATGGTGGAGGTAAACGCTTTGTAGAATTGGGGTAGTTAGTCAACTGTTGGCTTTGTTAACCTCGAATTTATCATAGTTTATGCAGAAGCTTTATTAACACACAATAAAGATTTCAACATTGGATGTACAAAATCGAGCATTTTGTCTGTAATTTGATGAAATTTTCAATATAGGCCGTTTGGGATGAGTTCATCAAGATATTGGTTGGCTTCCATGTAACGATTTTCTCTCGTATAAAATGAAGGCTTCGCCGACATGTCGGAGCATACTTGAATTTCGCTTTATACAGAGCAGCCTGTCTTCAATTTTAAATGGCACACAGTCTCCTTTTTTTGTCCCTCATCCGACAGTGCCGACCGTATGCGACAAACTGTATCCGGGGCACGATTTATTGAATATCAACCGAAGTTTGCGAAACATTATGTCCGATCGTACCGACGATATGCCCTCGAACCTGACATACGGAGACCGGCTACCAAAGATCCAGCAGAAGAAAAGGCAATAAAGACCGACTAATAAATATATAACAACCTGTTCTCATCGGCGATGCCTCATAAATCGAACGAGGTGGTCTCCTACTGAAAGTGCGTTCCGTCGATTCGAGAGCGATGTTTATCGTCGCCGAAGACTAATTCGTCTATGATTAATCGATCAATTAAAATCGAAGATTCATAACTGTGCTGACTTTTATCGACGCTCCAAATCTAAAAAATGCCCAATGTGCCGAGCAGACAGATCGATAACTTTCTTCCATTTCGTGTTGCATCTAATAAAGTGTACTTTCTTATCGGCGTGATTAGGTGTTGCAATAGTGGTCGCCTCTGTGCTAAAAAAAATAGTAATATGAAATTGCGAATGGATGCAATCAGAAGAGAAAATACGCCCAGAAACATGTGATTTAGTTCCGATCCAATGCTCCTGATGATGATGGCCAGCTCCAAGATCATTTTGCATATTATCTTTGTCTCGATTGAAAAGTTATGAAAGAAAGTGAGCGTATTCCGTTGCGAAAAAGTACTACCGAATTTTTTCACGTTCTTCGAAAATCTGTTCTGGTAATTTGACACGGGAGAGTTATTATCATCAATATGCTATGAATTGCTAATCATCGCACATTGAAAAGCCAAGGCTTCTAATCATTATTTTTTTCGTTCCGGTTCAGTTCCAAACATTTATATCGGTTTTAGTTCCGATAAAAATAAAGGTGTTATTGGTTTTCGCTTCAGTTCCGGCTCGAAACCTTATGTAAAATCAATCCCAAAGCGCGAAAAAACATTTATTCCAAAAGGGGTTACACTATATAATATTGTTTTTATTTCCCCATGCCAAACTAAGCCGTAAAAAGCAACATTATTTTTCGTTCGTGCCAAAGGGGCAACAATATGCATCGTACGACTGAAATACGGCAGCACAATCGAGTCACGCAAAGTTCCGCTCGGGGTCGATAGTACATATTCAATTAAATAAAGTCAAAAGGGCAACGCACATTTTGTTGGCACTTAAAGACGAAACGTGATTCGAAGATATGGCCATGATAATGACACGCAAATGTCAATCAATACGCTGCAGATAATCCTGACGGCGAAGGTCACGGAATCATAACCGCAAGTCGTGAGAAATTAACTCCGCTATGCAATATCGATTTACGCGACGTCTTATTTGCGACCGTTTTCATCCAAATGCGCCGACACAAATAAATTCGTTAAGGCCAAATACGTCAATCGCCAAACGTCACATTTGACGTTTGTCCGATCATAACCTCAAAACGTTCCAAATCGATTATTGATTATCCGTTCGTTCGAAAACATTCGATTACGATTAAATCGGCGATTTATTGGCATTACTATCACAATTAAAATTCGCATCAGCTTATCAATTTATCGCGTTGCATAATTAGCATCCGAACGATTATGCGACGGTGTTGTCACCCCGAAAAAATAGTGCAGCCCATAGAGTCTTTCGTACGTGCGAGCGACACGAGCCCGACGACGAAATAAAAGCATTGCGGATACTTTTTTTTAAATGCCTATTATTAAATGCGGTTATGCAAATGTTTACGCTGTGTTTTTACGTCGACGTAAGAAAAAATGCTCGGAATGTTTGCAGTATTTTATGTGATTTTTTTTCTCGACTCTTAAAATGTTTGCGTTACGATAAGGAGAAAGATTCGACCTTTGCTATCTTTCTATACGGCTCTTATCTATTATTTCGGGAGGAAATAAAAATATGTCGGCAGTAACGCAAAGCCGCTTGTTACAATTCATAAGCGCGCGCTAGTAAATTAAAAATTAATTTTGAAAGGGGAGAAACGGGGGGAATTAATTACAGCATATTTTTTAGTTCGACATTATTATCATCCGTTGTGGGATTTCACGCCCATATCGCCGGCTATTTATTTTGGCTTTCGTGACCTTTGACCTCATGCAGTAACGATTGCTCTTGCCCGTATTCTTGCTCCGTATAAATTATTAGCGTTTATAGGTTACGCTAGAGCGGTATACTTTCACAGTTTTGCTAAGCTCTCCTCATACATATTTAATAATGATAATGCGTATTTATGTCGCAGAGGATTGGCAATTAATTTCGTGAAATTCGCGATAATTTATCAGCATTAGCACATAGCCATATATTATTCTAATTATCGACAGTAGCATATTTGAGGACATTATTTTTTAAGCCTCATTAAGTATATTTTTCAATTGCCAATAATAATTTTACATGAATATAATTAACCTTTACCGGTCCTTTGTCTCACCCGTTTGAGACACAGATTTTTCCGATGGGTTCTATACTGAGTAGGAATTTGTATGTTTATATTTAACTAAAATTTTAACCATTTGAATGCTATTCCAAATTTCACAAATTCTTATAAAAAATGTGATGTAAAAAAATAACAAACCATCATAGTCAAATTTGGTAACACGCAAAATAGTTCAACGTCTATATATCGTCACGCTGCGTTTTTGCAGCAAAACTTTACTCTTTCTGTTTAGATAGAATTTTTTATAGGATGAGTTACCAACAATGATGATTATATTCCAAATACACATTTTTTGTTAGACAAAAATAAGTAGGAACTCAAATTCCACTAACATAAACTTCAGCATTACAATTTTTTAAATATTTTTTTATTAATAAATTCATCTAAATGATCGCAATCAAAACTATTATCCATGCGACCATAATAATCATTATAATGTCTGAAATATTTTTCTACAAAATATTGCAAGCATTTAGTGACCTGGTGGACTTTTTTTCTAAAGACCCCAAAGTTTTAAGCATGATATCAATACGAAGCAACTTTAATAGGACTCGGTTAATTAATTTGAAAGCATTGTCGTATAAAGGTTTATTTACATTGAAATAAAGTATCGACGCTCCCAAAATAGTAACAACTACACGCGATCATTTATCAAATATGACAAACGACACAACACCATTGCTTTCTCCATGTCCAATGGCAATCGTATCGACCGACATTAAATGGTCTTCATAATTGACATTGATGGCTATCGTGCGTTCCACCATTGACTTGTTAATAAGATTGGGTCAAATGATTAAGAAATTAAGCATTTTCGTGACCCACGATCATTATTTAGATCTAAATGCGGGAGTCATATGGTGCATCATCGAGGCTCAGCAGACGACTGCATCCGCTCGGACCTTGCAAATGGGGGGTTGGGAGTTTTCCAGATGGTTTGCCGGTATCCATGGAGAAGACTCTCCTCCCACATCTCACGGGGCGGGGTTCCAAACAGGGGCAAGAGGCGAACGGGGCCGGGGTAGTATCGATCCAAAAGTGGCGGCCTTGCGCCTTCCCTCCTATCCCCGGAATTCGCCCTCTCAAAACACTTGATGTCACAAGATGAAATCGGTTGATGCCATACTTATAAATAAACCACCATCGATGTACTTCAATTTACCACCCATCTCCCTTCCATTTTTTTCTGTTTGCTTCCGAAATTAAATTTGAACGAGTAAAGTTAAAGCAAGCATATCAAACAAACAGCCGGTTTCATACAATTCTATTGTACAGAAAAATATTTTTTAGCCCATTACAAAAAAAACAAAGTCATTAATATTTACAAAAATGACGTATATACAAATATATATATTCGCAATTGATCCTCTGGGAAATACATGATAATTTGACAAAAAACAAAGGACAGACAGCAATAGGGTTGGTGGGAATCATTAGGATAAGAAATCGATTAACAAGGCTCAACTGAATTCGCTTTTGACTCAATGAAAGAAATGGGAAGAACAAAATATTGCGAGGACTGTTAAGGCAAGGCTGAATAAAATCGACCTGAAAGACTTCAGAGCTAAAAAAAAAGGACATGGTCTTCGGGAAAGAACAAATTTTTTTGTTACATATGAGATTTGAGGCGCTAACACCCATATAAAAAAGTATCGGTTAAACATTGTGTGGTCCAAAAAGTCAAAATTAAAAAGAACACTTTAGTTTTAAAGTAATAAATCAATATACTAACATCAAAGAGTTCAAAAATATTGAGATGATACTCATTAATTTTTGTTTGGGTGTTCAAAACACAGTTCATGACAGATTTAGCTAGGAGTAGGGAATCCAATCCCGAGCCAAAAATTCAATCCCGGGATTGCATTAGACCATCCCGGGATCACATTTGATCATGGGATACATTTGATCAAAAATTACTAATAAGTCCATATGTTTAATATAAAAAAATAATTTGAAGGCGAAAGAATTTTATTTATTTAAGAAAAGATAAAAATACAGTTCAAAAATAGAATATATTTTATTACCGCGCATATCGCTTGCAATCCTGAACTAATACAGCCGTTATAAGGTCAATTTCAATCGAAAATATTCAGCAATAATTTTGCAAGCCACAAAAATACTCCATATACATTCCATGCCGTTATTTAAATAATAAAAATATATATCTTCCGGATGAAATTTGCAATTTGATCGCATACTTTATTATTGTGCAAATCACACTACTGGTCGCCCGAGTCATGTCCTACACTTTAATGCGAAACATTTTATCGATGGTTTTATCACTCGTCCTGTATACCATGTATATATTTAATGATAGTGGCCATTATTGCTTCTCGTTTAAAAGCAGCAAAATTAACTCTCACACTGCGAAATTCGTTTAATAAATTCGTTTTCAGTACCTTTTTTTTTTTTGGAGGGCTACAACCCGATCTTTTCCGATTAAGCCACGACGATCAGCTCTTCTGCGACGTCCTTCGATCGATCACAGCCGCCATAATCATACGCGATGAGAGCATCGGGTCTAATTTTCGAATCCGCCAGATTTCGTCGAAAATTTCGACATCGAAAAGCAATTTGAAGAATGAGAATCCGCCGCTCCGAAATTCGACAGCACGATTTTTTCTCCGCGTGCATACGCGAACAAAGCCTCCACCGTCCGACTTTCGACTACATCTTTGAATAAGATAAATATGGATAAATCTAGAGGAGATAATGGGTTTCTCAGAATTGGAGCATGAGCAGTTGTGGGCCGATTTCGCAAATCGACGCGTGATAAATGCGTATTTCTTCGAGCAATATGGTGTCCGAAAATGTCTTCATATGGACAATTTTCGTGTCATGTCAGTACAGATCTTCCGACGGGCTGCACGAAAATCTTTATATAATATACCGTCATCAGTGTTCCAGATAAACGCAATCATATCTCGGTTTTTAGAGGCGAGATGATGATACTCGGATTGTGGTATGGATTCTGAGCGAAGCATATGAAAGTGGAGCGTGGGAATGCTTAAAAACACTGTCTAATTGTTATATATTATAAATATGTATTCAACAAAAAAGATTAATTTTGAGCAAATACTTGAATATTTCAGAGTAATGTTAACAAGGACGCTTTGAGAAATCTTCCCCATGGCATTTAGTACCTGTTCACCCTAAACTAACTCATTGTCAACCGTTTGAATAGACACCTGTAGTGCCATTCTGAGAATTCTCATTTTTTCTTCCTACAACAGGTACGACAAAGGCTTTCATTATTTTGGCTTTCTATGTGCAATATATTTTGTCCGTTTTGCCTTTCGGAGCAGGTATAATTTGTATCAAAAAATGTGTTCGTATGATGTATGGTTATTCAATCATGATGGCGTGACACTGTCTTAAGCCACATTCTGAAGCGGTCCTGTCTTGTCAAAAAAATATTTTTATTATAACAACAATATTATGTCGAAACGCAATCCGTCCATTACGAATCACACTTTTTGAATAGATTTTTGATAATTTCACAGCATGTTATTTGATCTGTTCTTAAGTATAGCTCTGTGGATGGTAGTTTGCGATGTTGTAGTGCGAACACGTTGAAGCCAAGAAAATTGATAAAAAATTATGTGTTGTTTCGGATCGTTCAAATTTAACGACCATGTTATATTAGTGGATGGAGATTGATGGTGAATTATTTTTAATTTATCTAACAACAAGTCTATCATTTAGCAAAATAATATGGTGACAAGCATCAGAGCAACATAGATCCTGGTATTTAATTAACAATAAGAAGCAACCAGAAAAATACAATAAAGGGAATATATTCTGAAAATTATATGCTTGTAATGCACACGTAAGTATACGACTGAAATATATATTTAACGATTATGAAGAGAAATCAAATAAATATAATACAGTAGAAATTCACTAATTCAATATATTTCAAGGCACCTTAACACATTCCCGTCCGGTTACGCATAGGTGCGTCTCCCGTATACACAAAATACGCATCCTCTTTAGAAATTATACACTACTATACAATTTGAGGTCTAGTGTCTACACGTATTGGACATCATTTATTTACTGGCAGGTCCAGTGTCCATAACATATAGACATTTCTTTGCAAATACTTTCAAAAATATTCTGTGACGATTATAGTATTTTTTTAAACTGTGGAACGAAGCAAGTGTTCTAGAACAGCGGTTCTTAAGCTTATCAAATAATATTATAAAATTTTAGTTATAGTACGCGGACCCCCTGTTAAACAATTTTTTCTTTGCGGACCCCTCTGAGTAAATTTTTTTTCGAGAACCTCCTCTTGAATAATTTTTATGGGGAACCCCATCCCAATATTTTAGACCGTTTTTAAGACTTAATTTTTCAAACAAACAAACATTTCTTGGTAAAATATTGTTAAAAATAAATGTTTTCTGTAAATAATTCCATGAAAATATTGAGTTTAATTATAGATAAATATTTTTTTATATTTTCGCGGACCTCCAGCAATGACTTCGCGGACCTCACTTTAAGAATCGCTGTTCTAGACGGAATAATGTTGCTTTACTACTTAGAAATAGATCATTTAATTGCTTCCTGGAATGTAAAAATAATTTTTTGGGAGGGGTATTTTTGTCCTCTGCAGGTACAATATCACAATTTTAAACAATAGTCTTTGGCGAACTGTGTCACCGTAGACATCTCATTTTTGTAAAGAGATCTGATATTTTATTTATTTTTGTGGTTTTTTAAATATATTTTATCGTTTTGAGTAGACACTAACGATCAACTAGCAACGTCATATTGTTTTATGCGTAAGACATTAAAATAGTGATTTTTTTGGGGGTTAGAAACCTCGATTGTAAATCAATATATTATAGTACAAAATATGGTATGTTCGCATCATAATATTCCAGGAAAAAGAAGACAACCATCGATATATTACAATACGTACGAGAAAAATCCCGGCCTCAATATCATATAATCAAAGACAATGCCATGCGTAACCCGACGGGAATGTGTTAATTGTATTACACTGTATCGATGCGAATTTACAGATAAATCGAGGAAAAAATTATATGCGCTCAATGCTTGAAAATCAAAGAAATTTCATTCGTAATACCGCAATCTTTACATCGTGATGTAAGTAGAAGAACGCAAGATATTCAACAGTTATTTTGAGCACTTTGTCTCAAAGACAACGACTTTAGTACAGCTCCGAATAATTAAGATATGCGAGAAGATGACCGCTGAATTATACATTTAAAACGATCATGTGTCAACATTTGATTCGTAGCTTGCTTTGAATAATACGTAATGATGCATTGAGTTCATAGAAACTTATATTATTTATGATAGCAAATACATCGGGTATTACCTATCTCACATTCCTAGAATTCCTATAATTGATTTAAATTTATACGTTGTATATTACCGATAAAAATAGCTTGAAATGTATGATATTTCGAGCGAAGACAATTAATGCAGGTTTTCAAATTCGGTCATGTGTCCTTATCACAACATTATATAAGACAAATTTTGAAAGTTTT
Source organism: Stenopsyche tienmushanensis (assembly GCA_008973525.1). Lineage (NCBI taxonomy): Eukaryota > Metazoa > Arthropoda > Insecta > Trichoptera > Stenopsychidae > Stenopsyche > Stenopsyche tienmushanensis. Next base: position 129,242 of record WACJ01000162.1, on the reverse strand, counting down.
CAACTTTCAAATATGCTTGTTAATTGAATTTAATACAAATTGCATTGAAATACATCGAATTTTACTATAAATCGACTTTCTATATCCGAATGTTAAGTTATAACGATTTATAACGTGTATAGCGCAGTTTGTACGATGGCGTTAATTTATGAAGAACAGTTGAGAATGTAATGCTAATTGAAATTAATGCGATTGTAGACCAATGACAATTTTCACACATATAAAACCGTTTGCGAAAACGGTTGCTAAAAATCCGTTGGAGATATTTTTTGTCTTATAAATCATACAGAAGTATTAACGATCTCGTAGAGATGACCGCATCTCGAAAAATAATCCTCAACCAGTTGTGACATCAGCAAATTGTATTGATTTTTTTTTGTAAATAACGACTTTCTTCTTAGAACCATCTCAAGTCATATTTGATTATAAAAAATAAGTCATACTTCTAAAATATCTAAATAGAGTGTTCCAAATAAATATTTATTCAAGTCGTGAGAAGACAATACAAAAGCAAATAATTTATTCACACATCAAACAAATTTGAATGATTCACAACTCATTTTTTCCAAATTGATCGTTAAAACAGTGCAATTTAAATACGTAAATGTATGCCAATAACTATCGATAAAGGCTATTATTTGCGTCCATGAAATGATAAGTCCAAACTAAGATGTGATGATATTTTATATCGACCTTTAATGATGTAACGACTTCAAAATAGATAAAATTATTATCGACGTCCATTAAAAACATAATGGCATTTTTTACATATTGTAAATGCAATCATTTCGCCTAGGCTTGATGTGTTGACCCATCAACCGCGGGACTGAATCAATGTCAGGGTCCACTTTCGATAAACCCGTCTGCACACATTATTAACATGTGTATATGATACATGGGTAAATATTTTAAACGATGTCGTCAAACATTAGTAATGATGTGTTTTTCAACTAATTATTGACATAAGAGATCACCACCGAAATAGATGATGATGCCGAGTCAAGGGTCATAGAAATTCGACTTCTGACTTCAACGGTCGATAAGAAGGCGATGAAATCACTTTGTGCAAAAACAAGATACACTATTATATGATGAGGTTCTTCTATAATAAATAATTATGATAGATAAGGAAAATAATTTTATTTCGAATTTGAACTTACAATACTAGCATGCCACAATCGATAATTTTCAAGATAACGGCTTTCCAATATAAATTCAGAAGCATTCATATCGAAACACAGATTTATCTCGGAAAAGATTCGACGATTAAATATTTAATAATGGCTCGCAACGAAAAAATATTTAATACGGCTTTTACATAATACAATTATATGCAAATATGACCGACGCATTATTCAGCACTATAATATAGCCGAGAGTGTACAATGTATTTTGTTATTAGCATGACGGCCATTAAGATATCCAATTATTTTTGAAGATTTATTGCACAAATTCACAAAATTGTCTGCTTAATGCAGTAAAAAAATATGTATATAACTTTACGGTGAATAAAATGAGAGTTTGCGTAGCCAAAGGCGAGACTTTTAGTCTGCGTTATGACAATAAATCAGTTGGACCACTTGTTGCTCCATATAGAACGCGATTCCAGTGTCATATTTAATTATATATACTTTGTAATAATCTAATTGTTAAAATGTAAAGATTTAAGGCATCTATTGAAAAAGTGAAAGAAATGGCGGCAAATTTCGCGCAATTTTTCAATGACAATGACATTTCAATGAAACGTCCGCACGCTTCAACACTTCAACGTCCGCAATCCAATAAACAACATCCACACAATATATTACAATAATTGGATGCTAATTCGTATTGTTCCAAATTTATCATCTGTTGGCATGTATATTTTGACTAAATTTGCATACGCTCCATGAGAAAAAAACGTGTTTAGAAATTGTGCTTAATAATTCGCATATTTCAATGAAAAATTAAGCGACATGTATTAAGCCGGATTCTCAAAAATGAATTTAAATATTTATCAGTTTCGATTTACTGTTACGAATTAAGATACATATTGATATTTTTTCCCAGTGTAAATTAAATACGAAAATCATCAACATCAATACAAACATATGGCTTAATTGATCGATGCACAAATTTTAAACGCTTCAAGCACAATAAATCTTCATTTCTGCAGCCGTCAATGTATCACGTTCATTATTCGGCGCATTTGTAAAAATGATCAAAACATCCAGTTAGAATTTAATCAATTTGCATAGATTAATATGGGAGAACGCGTTACATCGCAACTGTCAATGGCTTCCGACGGAATTCAACACCGGTTCAATACGTTATGGTATAGCATATGTAAATTTCCCGCAGGAAATGTGTCAATGCTGATCAGAAAAATCGTCCAGCGCTTTCTTCGCGACCGTGAACTATGTCACGCGAACAATCTTTGAAGCGCAAGAAAAAATTGTGCCGAGAAAGAAGGGCGACCTTTGACATGTCGCGTGCCTCATCGCCGTGCCAAAAGATCGAATAAATCTGCACATCGACAAAATTCGCACACGATCAAAATTCCGCAACGCTTTTAATAGCCCCGTCGTTAAAGTGTTGGACGTTCATTGATGAATACGCAACGGCACATAGTAAGTGCGCTCGTAAAAGTGACATAAAACTACCATTCAATGATTGATTAACACATTTTCTTCGAGTACCGCCATATCTTTGATTTTTAAAAGCGCAATCATCTCGCCCACAATCATGCAATATCGTCCTGTTCAATTTTATGACCATATTAATGTTGAACGAGCCTACGGATGCACTTCGGCGGTTTTAATATTGACCACAAATTTCCTAGACGCGGTCGGCTCCAGTACTATAATGGACATTGCACAACGTCGGAGAAACATCTTTCGGTGTCTAGGAACCTGGCATCTTTACGTTGCGAAACCGTAACGGGAAACGAACAAACATTTTTGTGCCACGGTGTATTATAAACATAATGAGTTCTTATCTCGCCAAAGCATTAAATGCGATTATTTTTTGGCACTTTTGTCGGTTATGTAAAAAAAAAGTACAATTTCATATTTCAGGAAACAATGTGTCCATTTAACGCTTATTGTATTGAAATCGATGCGAAATCTCGGCCGAAGATCCCTGGATGGCGATCGTATTGAATGACTTTATTTGAATATGGTTAATAGAATTAATGACGTAAACTGAAAAGCTGAAAGATTTCGCAATGATGGCATTACATTAATAGTTTCCCGTTGGCTTCCATATCGTTTTGCAACTCGTCAAATTGGAAAGGTGGATCTCCAAAAAAAGAAAGCATTTCCATTCTAGAATTTCCAATTCACTAATGAGCGAAGGAACTATTCTCAAATACTCCAGGGAGTCCATAACAGCTGCTCAATTTTTAAAAGCATCCATCTTTTTTTATATCGAGAAAGACCCCAAAAACGATATATTCGATATATTCACCCAAGTATTAATTATAAAACGCAAAAGTATTCATGGAAAAAATTACACTGAAATATGGCTATCCTTTTATTATATTTAAATATGTGCATGCGCAGACTTGGTTTTAACACAATGTGGACCAGCATTTGATCTTACATATGGTGTATTCTCGATTATCCGGGTGCGGATTATACGGCAATTCCCAAATTGCTAAAATTAACCTGTATGATAGGATGATCGCGTATTTGCGAGCGAATTCCAGTGATTCAGAAAGAGCACTCTTGTGCATTGAGCTCGAAGAGAGACAGAGACATTGTGGACGACTTGTTAGGCGACGAGAGTGTTAAACTGATTACCCGACTTAATCTTTTGAACTAAGCTAATTTTTAAACTTTATAGTCTTAAATACTTTATTTGTTTGTCCGCCATTTATCATCCGTACAAATCTAATTTTTTGTCAGGACCACAGCGGCGCGTATGAAGCTTATATTTAACACTCTCATCGCCTAATATGAATCGATGTTGTTTCTCACAGGGCCCTAATTTGATAGTCAGAGGGCTATGTTAGATCGATAAGTTTGACATTAGTCAAGCTTATCAGTCAAGATATTTGGACAGTTGTTATCTGGAAGACGTTATAGAAAGACGTAGCAATGAGACGCTGAATTCACTTTTTGGAGATGCGCATATCTGGTGGACGCGGCGACGAACGAGTTAAATAAATAAACACTGTCGATAGCACAAAATATTCGGTAATTTCTTTGAGTAAACATAAACAATACACTTGAAATCGATTCATTATATCATTCACACATTATTAGTCGATGAATTTATCGATCTGTACGATCGTGCGATGTACGCAGGAAGCTCTCCGTCTCTGTCTCTCTCAACGTACAAGGGTGCGCTTTTTGAATCGCCGGAATTCGCTCGCAAATACGCGATCATCCTAACATACAGGCTAATAATAAGCGTTTTACTTTTAATATATAATGAGTATTAAAATTATGAAATTGCATTTTAACTAGTACTTAAATAAATTTTATCGTGAGCACTGGGACGAAATTAATTTTATTTGTATTATTCATGGACATATTTTGATCGGTGATTGGTGGTCTTTAAATACGGAATTTTTGGCAATAATATTGTAAAAAGCGTATTGGCATCGAATGCATAATGTTGACAGACGTCAAGCGGCATTCAATGGGTTGTGTCGTATGTTTTGAATGAATTGTCATTTTTTAAATTGTAACAATTACAAAAGATTGTCCATTCTATCAATTATATAGCTTTATCGTAGCTGCTAATTCTGCAGCAGATAAAAGATAAATTTATCTCTGGCTAATCGGCGTTGAAAACAATGTGTTGTTTCAGCGTTCGAGATCGTGCTTGGACGCTGATGTTATTAATTGTTTTAAATTTTCGTCGAATATGAATTTTGATGCATTTTATTTTTGTTGTTTAGTCGGTTTTTTTGGGGTTAAATGTAATTTTGGCTCGGTCGATGTGATCATTTTGACGTTGGGAGAGTTCGGTTGCCTACCCACGTTGTATGAGTATGAATGGATTATTTACCTTTGACAGATGAGACGGACTTGATGTGGACAGTTCCATCCTCGTGCAGCAGGAAGTGCTCCGGCGTCTCGGGGATGTAGTATCCTGGGGCGTTCAGACAGCGGCGCATGGCCACCGCCCCCTGATGGCACAGGGCCCAGGCGTGCTCCTCGCTGATGGGCCCATTGAAGGCGTCCACTACCTGCTGAAGTGACAGGCATCCCTGACTATCCAGCTTCACTTCACTGTAAGCACCGTCACCGCCGAATCCCATCGTCCTCTTATTGGACTTCATGTCGCTGGGACACGTTAACCGGGGTCCATTTTCGAATCGACGATCTACTCACTGAAAATCGACATTGCCTGAAGGAAGACAACGACCATCGCACTTATCCGGACGTCAGTATCAAATCTAAGCCCTCCCGAAATTAATAATTTCCATGCAAATATACGACGGCGATTGATGAAACAGCGGGCGAGACACTTTAGGGGTTTGTTGTTTTTCAGCAGCAAAACGTCACCATGCGCGGAAAACTCGCACGTTTTTCGCGGAAAATTCGACACTCTTCCACGTTTATACGACACTGGGATCGATTGCAATATTTGACAGATGCACAGTTTGACAATTAAGCAGTTTATTATTATTGACAGGTCGAATTTGAAAGAAATAAAAGGTGCGCGACGTGGATGCGCGCAATAGACACGACCGCTCGCGACCAGAGTCGCACCACAGTGAGGCCGGTCGCGGCTGCATTAAGCACAGCCTTGTGGGGATCTGCATTTTAGCATTCCCCCTATTGATTTATTGCGAACCCTCAATTTTAATCAAATTAACGAATATTTATCAATCTAAAAATCAAACAGGATTAAAAAAAAAACAAAAATAAAAAAAATTCTAACACAATATCGATTAAACGGCCGCCATATAACATGTTACCATAGCGTAAATATGCAATCAAAATCAATCAATATTCCCATTTTTAAGCCCATCCCGTGTATTTGAACAGGAATTATTTTTAGATTTAAGCGAATATTCAAACCATCGTGTCACACCGAACATATATCAATACACGCACACACAATATCGCGATAACGATAACCACTTCTTAGCTACGTATTTTTATATAGATAATATAAAATCATACATAGTTTTTAACCCTTCAAGGCCCTATATCACACATAATGCGCCATCGATTTTGATCCGATGTCGACAGCCATTTGATATGTTTATATTAGGTCATCCCGAAAGAAATCCATTATTTTATTTTTCAACTAAAACTTCACTTTTTCCGTATTTTTTTTATACAAGTCAATATAAAATATAATCTCTTTCATTATTGGCAATTAATTCCGACATCTTCTGCATGTTGAATGTCACCTTATATAAGCTGAATCGATTGAAAATACGAATCCAAATTATTTTTGACTTTTAATGAATGCTCTAATGTTTCAAATAGATAATAATTACTATTATTGACAAACCTTTATTCAGAAAAATAAAATTTTACAACGTAAAATGGTCCTCAAGACCTATCTCACAAACTAAAAATAAATAATTCAATCAAACCATTCATACATCTTGCATTCATGATTATTAACTATATAATGTTGAAATGAATAGATTAGTGTGATTTGATATTTGTATGTAAAAACTGTCTGTTGACCTATGAAAATATTTCTTTATAAAAGGAAGCTTGATTTTTATTATGCATACGTTTAAGATTGATATATGGAAAAGTGTTGAGTGCATTTTTACAGCTTTATTTTGTACAATTTGGAGTTTGTAATAGTTAGAGTTGCTTATATTGCTCCAGGCGGGTGGGAGCGAATCGGAGCTTTGGATATTAATTAATTTATTTATTTAATCATTTATTGGAGACTTGGAGAGCACTGCATCGACGAAAATGTAGTGCAGCGCCCCTATGCCTGCTGACTCGCCGGCGCGAGCCCTAGACACAGTCAGTCAGTCAGTTTAGTCAGTCTTCTTCAGTCGTTTTCAATGTTTATATAGTCTGTGTAAAAAAGGTCTGTGTATCCAACTGGTCCGCTTTTCGTACCGCTGACACGAAGAATGAGCGCCTCGCGATCGGATGCCATACCTAAACATGTCTACAGTACGATCACAAACTCTCACTACAAAAGTTATCCAAAGAAGACTGACCGGGTTGGTTGTTTAAATTTTACAATTGGTCGAAAATATTGTTGTCTTTATTTTAGTGCGAGCTTATGCTGGCTGGGAACGACCCAATATTTAAGCGATAACGAAGAAAAGAGAAAACGACAACTTAGTATATATTACAAAAAACGGACTTAGCCAATCAGTGTTGATTCATGTAAATTAGAATGGTCAAGTAAAATAAAAACCATGTGCAACTTTCGACCGAGTTCGATATTCTGCATTTTGCACCCAGCCCAGTTGCGCCCGTGGCGGGCGCCTGCTTAGGAATAAATAGTAATCAAAAGGTGCTACAACTAGCAAATATAAAAAATGCGGTAACACTACCCAGTTTACTCGATTTATGTTTTCATAAGACTTTGGCTTTATGTGAGCATGCATTATCGGGCTGTGAAATAACTTCTCCTCGATTAAAAAATACCGATCGTTTTTCTTGCATTTTGTTTGAGCGTGTCTAATTGTCGGCAAATAAACTTCCGTAGCTATTGTTCCATCCGGTTTAATAAGTTCGTAATAAATAACTCCGGTCACATTAGAGCAAATAGGTGAAAGACCAATCCGAAGTGTTGAGCTATTGATAAATTTCACTGTGGCTTCGGTCGTGTTCTTAATTTTAAAACATCGACGTATGTTCTTTGTTAGTTTCGAAAATAGGATATATGCAAAAATGAAAATGATAAGCCATAAAAAATAACATACAACGAAAAAAAAATGCTTAGAGATGTTTCCTTCAATGTGTCAAGAGAGTCAAACAGAAGTGTGTAAAAATAATTGATTTCTTTCGGGAGGACCTAACTTAAATTAGGTTTTCAAAATCAATTTTTTGGCATAATTTAAAACATTTTTTTTAATGAGAAGGATACTACAGGGATAATATTGACGAACTTACTATCTTTAATTTTTGATGATTCTTTAATTGATGTATTATTTTCCATTTTTGCTCTACCGTACTAGAATTTATTTTTTATCTATAGGAGAGATTTTTTATAATTATAATAGGCAACACATACAATAATTAAAGGTATAATAAATAGAACCACAAGCATATGATAACAATAACAATTTTTAAAGGAAATATATTCGTATATTCACGGTTGAAGTATACAAAATCCTTGGCTGTGTCTTTTTTTTACAACGATGAAAGTTACATTTGTATATTAAAATATATTATATTGTCTTGCAGAATAAAGCAGAGAATATCCTAACTTGTGTTGCTGGAAATATACAATATCAAAGCAAATTCTCTTTTGGGTATGACTTGTACCGAACCGAAATAAACCGATATTTTCGAACCAGTTCAATTACGGCTTTCGTTCCCCTTAATTTGTTTTTTGTGAAAAAAATCAGTCTCCCTTATTTCATCAACGCTTTATATTCCAAGGATGGATGAATATATTACAAATGAACCTGAGAAAACATAATTTTAACTCATTTCAGGCCGCTGTGCATAAAATTTCGACGTGAGGCCGCGCGAGTCTCGAAGAACTCGCAAAATAATACTTCCTTTGTATAAATCGAAAATTTCTGAGTGTTTTTACAAGAACTTACTACATACAGGTAGATATACATATAATATACTAGTGGTTTTTAATATGGTGCGCATACTAGCCTGAATTTTGAATTTGTGTACCATCTTTCATCAAATCAAAATCTTAAGCTCAATTGAATTGATATACAAATGTCTCGCGCGAAACACGTGTTTTTATGTAAGCGGACAAGAATGAGTTAATATCACAATTGATCCTCGCTCAATAAGTTCGTGGGATAGGATAGGATTCGTACAAAATAAAAATTTAAAAAATGCTACTATATCTAATACACATGTCAGCAAATTAAATACAATTTATCTGTTGTCATTGTGTAAATAGTGCAACATTTTTATAATGAAATTAGATCATTCGAACCCCATTTTATTTACATTACAATGTAATTAGGATATGACAAATATCAGATCAAAAATCAGATTGATAAATTTTGAACTCTGAAATCAATCAACGTACCCAATTCATTTCAAAATGTTTTTGATATGACGAGCGTTTTATAAGAATGTATAAATTATGACAAAAATAAATTGGTTTATTATAAAATAACATTGGGAAATCAGGACATAACCCTGCGTTGATTTTAATGTTTTTAATATCAATCTAACATATAAAAATTAATCTTTGTTCATATTTAAAACTTCGTCCACTTATTGCTAAGGATTGCGCGAGTAACATAGGTATAGTCTAATATACAGAAAAAAAATGTTTGTTCGTATTTTATGCGCTGCCATATCGTTCATTCAATTGCGATAAAACTTTGTCAACTTATGTTTGCAGTTTCTCAAATAATATAGGCATAGTACGATTAACTTACAGTAGATCTTATATATATAAAAATCAATGTTTGTTCATATTTATAATAAAACCAACAAAATAAAAATCATCTATACTTTTCCCTCATATATCATTCAAATACAATAAATGTATTCATTTGAAAATACAGTTTGATATATTATTTTTATCTTTATCGTGGATTACTTTTATCAGGTTTTAATATTAATCTTAGAACAGTCACAATTGATTTTTATTCGAAGTTTGTAATAATATATTTTAGATACGAATTTGATACACTTACATAATAGCTTTTTTTTAGAAAAATATTTAGGGGGCAAAATATTTTAACATTAATAGCCTTAAAATACTGAGACATCTATGAAAAGTTTAAATGGTTTGAAGCTTTGATGAAAAATTTGTTATTTAACTATAAAAAATATATATTATATTATTAGAACTATTCAAATGATGTATTAATATTATTAACCGTTTAAATGCCGCGTATGAAAAATGGAAGTTGATGTGTTTAAATAACTTTCAAAATGATATTTTTAAAGTTATTTAAAAATATTTTGCTATTTTACAATAGTATAAAAAGTATATATCTCGTAATTTGTATAAGGGGTCTTGATCATTTTCAGTTGCAATTATTTCAAAAATATGTAAGCCATAAATCTGAAGTTAAATTTTGTAGGTATTTTAACAGTACACATGTAAAAAAAATATAGAATGCAAAGATGCGTATCACATGAAGGTGAACTATGAGACACAGTTTTGTTTCTTGGCGCGCTGAATGACAGCTACAATGCTTTCTAAATGCGCGTTCGAATTTCATGCGTGTAAATCTGAATACATATCAAATTCACCTAACATGTTGTTCTGGACGTATCCAGAGTTATCACTATTGAATACAATTTAAGAGTATGGCAACCAGAATTAAAATGAGGTTTGAAACTACACAGACACATATGGCCTCTGGGAAGATCATTTTATCTGTTTAGTCATCTATATTTCTTCTAATAAATTTATTTTATAGTATGCCATTATCAATTGAATAAAATACACTCAATAATGTATAAGCAAATATAAAAGTCTTATAAAAATATTATTAAAATCGTCCTCAATCATAAACATAAACCTTATAATTATGAATACGAAAGAAAATGTACATTGTTACTTTTGTAAAAACTATAAGTTTCCAATCAAACGAAAGTCAAAGCGGTATCTATTATTCCGCAAAGTTGATAAAAAATAAAATGCTAAAATGATAACATCGGTAATTAAAATCGTTGCTCCATTTTTAATTAATATTTTTTATCCCAAAGTTACAAACTTGTATACATACAATCATAAAAAGAAAAAAGGGTATTTATTGTAATACAATTATATTTTTTATTGATTAAAATTTTTGACAATAGTGTAAAATAGCATATATTTCATAAATAGTAAAAATCAACTTTTGATAAAATTCTTAATGCATTAATGTAAATTTAAAGGCAATATGGAATACAATCTGCATGACATCTTATCAAATATAAATTTTAGTTACACAACTATAAAAAATAAGCTAATTATATATGATAAAAATAAATGTTTAATTGAATATATTACTAATAATATTATAACAATACTACTAATAATATTTAATTACAATTGAAAACAAAGTAAAAATCACTAATTTTCATGTATATCGAGAGATTCTAAATTTAATATCCCATCTCTCATGTATATAATAATTTATATTAATATTAAGCATTTTTCGTTTCTACTAGCGATCTAAAAGTGTATCAATTACCTTCAGAATCAATAATATCAAATATTTGTATCCAAATTATGATCATTGTTAAAAGCAAATAAACAAATACGAAATGAAAAAATTAATCTTTCCGCTTTTTTAAGCTCCATAGCGGATCCAAATAGCTAAGCGGATCTTGCATATCTCCACTTTTCAGTCCTGCGGCTTGTTTCATTTCTTCAAAGCTTTCTTTACTAAATTTGTTGAAATTTTCTGTTTTTCTGGAATGTGAAGGAATATGCGGTGGCGGAATGCTTGCCCCGCTCGGTACTGATACGGCTTCGCCGTTAAAATTCACAGTGCCTACAAAATTAAACGCTTTGAGATACACAGAAAGCCTCAGCAACAAATAATGTGATTTTAAACATTTTGAATATACCTGAACATAGAACTCCTTGAACATAAAATAATACTGTTCGATATATATCAACAAGATATTTGGTATCCTCCAGGACATTCGTACGGACGCTACAAAGTTGTAGAAGCCCAGTGTCCAACATATCTATAATTTAAATACAGTCATGATCAAAATAATTTGATTTCATTACATGTTTTCCATGATCTTTCAAATACATACCTCTGAGATCAACATAGCCAGCTCTAACTTGACACATTACCATTGTTAAAAGAATAATGAGTGAACTTCTTCCTGCGCCTGTATTACAATGGACTAAAGTTTTCGGTAGCGAATCGCTGAAATTATTCTCATCCCTTGTATTGAGTATTTTATCAACCAACATTACAAGTGGAGCACTTACAACCCTAAATATAATTTTTTTAATATATATATATTAAATTCCATTTTTTTAAAATATCATATAAACACATTGTATGCGAGAGACGAGGATTACAGTCCTGAGCGTGCCACTCATTGAACGTGTGAGACTGTAATCTCAGTTGACAAAAAACTCATGATGATTACAGACTGACTGTGATCCCAGTCCTTTTGATTTGACATCTATATGCAATGGGCAACGAAGCCCTCGGCAGAATCAAAGTGTGGATACGGGATAATTGCCTGCAGTTAGCGGCCGAGAAAACGGAGGCAATGATATGCAGCAGACGGAGAAGACCAAGCAGCTTGTTGTTGGACTGAAAACTGGAAAACTGGGAACTTTGGCGCGATTACATTGAAGAAATCCAGAGCGCCAAAGAAGACAGTGAGAGAGAGGCACAGAGCGGCTTTCCAACACTAGAATAGGGCCAGTTACCTAAGACTAGACTACCTGTCCTCCTGAAGCAATGTGAAAAACAATACCAGGGAGACAGAGATGGACAAAGGAGGGATTTGGTCAGTAAGAATCTGACACTACCCTAGGATCAAACCCAAGGTATCTTATGCAAGATTCTACTGCAAGACTATTTTAGGCCTCCACGATACAGTATCATTTTTTAATAGCCTTTAAATCTTTTTTTACATATATGGCGCAGATACCCCCGCGCCAGGCGTCATCACTCATCAAATGGGACCCGCATACAATGTGTTAAAAAAATAAATAATCATTTACCTGGCAGGAAAAACATTAATTTGATAATGAGTGATTTTATGTTTGATATTTTTCGATGTGATTGTTAATTTTCTCTCAGTCCAATTTACATTGCAATTACTCTCGTCAAGTGTTACTACTAATCCAGAAGGGAATTCAAGATCTTGCGTCAAAGCTGTCGGTCCATAAAACTTTCCTTGCAACTAGAAACAACAATATAAAGAATTAAAAAGGCAAAACTACGCGTATTCAATACATCTTTTAAAGATTTACCTCTATTTCAGTAAGTAAGCACACCAGCACGGCTATTTTTTCTTGAAAAACTAAATGCCAAAATGAACAATAATTGTCTTCCGAAGGGAGATCAGAAATTATCAACGGAATACACCACGAGGAAATTTGCTGCAAATATGCAAACATCAAAAATAAGCATTTTTATCATTAGAAAAAATAAAGGCCAAAGATCATTAAGATGACTCACTTTGAGATGGGAAGCATTAATATATTCATTTTTATGCTCATCTTTGAGACTGACTCTTGAGTCATCATAGGAAATTACATCTGGTGAAGCATTTTTTAAAATATTCATTTTTCCATCGTTTGTAGTTTTCAAATGATTTTCTTTCAGCTAAAAGATTTCATAAAATTAATATTTAGCAAAAAATACATATAAATTCTTAGCATTATTTCGTGCTTTTATAACATCGATTACCTGCATGTCTTGTATTTTTTTCCATTTAGAATCTAGCATCGTAATTCCAGAATGAGTCTTTTTTGTAAAGCCATCCACAAATTGTTGCATGCTCTTAACTTCTTGAGTAAATTTATTCAATAGGCTGGGATCTAAAAAAATGTCTCTCTTTGGTGGTCTCGTGACAACTTGTTCTTCCTGATCGTTTTCAATTTCGATTGTATTGCTAGGTTGAATTTTCTTTAGTGGGGATTTTTCTAATCAGGTGCTCAGCAACAGGAGGAACACGTAATTTCGGGCATCAGCGGAGTTTGTTCAATTGTGAAATCAAGACCAGAAAGTAAATCTAAAGTAGAAGGTTCTTTTTGTTCCACTTCTTTTTCCTCAACACTCGATTGAGTTTCAACAGCTTCTTCGATAGATGTAGATGTTTTGAGACCGTTACCTATAATAAAATGTTTTATATTATCATCCAAGAAAAAATTATAAATACAAATAAAATATAAATAAAAATACCAGTATTCGAATAAGTAGTAGTTGTTTTTGTATCATTTGAATTTATATACGTAAGTTGTTTCCCATTTGAAACATTCTGTTGTTCATTAGGTGTAGGCAAAACTACTTGATTGACATTTTGATTAATATTCGGAGATGTAACATTTTCCCCCGTGCCATTATTGTGATGTCCATATGGCACTGAATAATATTGACCTTTTATATCGGCCGTTGGCGATGCATAAGATTGCTCAATTTCTGTAGTAGTCGATGAAGTTTGAATGGTTCCATAAGTGCCAGCATTTGTGTACAAATTATGCTGCGGCTGGTTATCGACCGGTACATAATTAATGGTTTCATTATTTTGTGAGGCATTAACACTGCTATTTTGGATATCCATAATTGTAATCATAAATTCCAGTTCTGTTATTGTATCCATATCCTGGATGATTTTGATATGAATTATTGGCGTTTAAATTTGTTTGATCAGACGCCAATGCTTGATTGTTCATTTGCTGAGAAACTGGAGCGTTAACTATTTCTGGATTTGAAACACCAACTGTCGAAGTGGGCAACTCATTGCCATAATAAGGATTTTGATATTGCGGATTATAATATGTCGACGCTGGCACATTTGTTATACTGCCAGGCAAAAAATCACGATGTACATGAGATTTTATTGCCAAAGAATCCGACGATATTGGTTGCATATTTTGAGCGCTTTCGTCATTTTGAGTTTGATTAATTGGAATATTTTGTTGCACTGGTGAATACATTTCCGCTGGATAGTTAGACTGAGAAAATGCAGTAGCATGAGATGTGATTATACCATCAGGTACTGGTTTAATATCCTGTGATACAACAGATGGTAAATTTACATCTGCTGGCATAGTTTGGGCATAGGGATTAAATGAACTCTGCGGATCGGTAAGATTACTATAGCTTGGAAGTTGGTTTGTTGGTTGATAAACATTATTATACTGGTTTGCTACTTCAAGAGGAATATATGCTTGATTCATATAACTGTCTTTGGAATAAACATTAGTAGAATCAATTGTAGAAGGAATATGTGCCGTGCTAACATTGTAGCTTTCTTGAGATACAATTGGTGGCACGTTTCGTTCAGAGCCAATAGGAGCCATATTTGTTTGTTGGATGTTAGGATCAGTATATAAATCTGATTGAATTGGAAATTTGCTAGTATATTGTGAAGCATCATACATATTAGAATTATTTGGTAAAGATGTGTACACATTTCCATAATTTGAAGTCATTTGATTTGATGGAGTATATCCAATATTCATATTTTGCATCTGATTTGAAAGTTTATTAGTTTCAGCTTGAGATGATTCTGGATAAGCTGGTGGCATATAATTAGTGAAAGGTTGATTTGTAATTTGACTTGGATTATATACGTCTTGTGGTACGTTCTGTCCAAATGCAGATTGTTGTGGGTCTGGGTATTTTGTTGGATATTGATATGCTAAATTGCTATATCCTGCCATTCCGCCAGAAGGATTAAGTTCATTATATTGCGGTAAAGACGAATTATTACCCTGAGTAATTGGATAAGTCAAACTGTTAGGAACATTTTGTTTCGAGTTTGGATCAATAGTTCGATTAAGATAAGTATCCGATATATGAGGATTGACGTTTACATTTTCCATCGGAAGATTCGGATTATATGGTTGATAGGAGGGATATTGTGAATTTGGATACATTTTTGGATCAAATGGAGTATTTTGATTCATAGTTGCACCATATGAATATGTCGCTTGGTCCAAATATTGCTGTGAATTTGCAGTACCAGTTACTTGAGGAAGCTGATAATTTTTATATTGCTCATAATCAGTTAGATATGCCTGTTTAGAAGTTGAAGACGAATCAAAAAATTTAGATTGTACAGGCTCATTTGTTCCTAAAAAAATATTTAAATATTACACTATTCTATTCATAAATTCATCATAAAGTGATTCTATTTAATCGAACCTTCAGATCCTACTGGAGCAGGTCTAATATATGGAGGGTAGAGTTGACTTGAATATGATGTGTCTACTGAAGCTGTTTCAGGTGCTAAAATGTAAATTTAAAAAATATACAAGTTGATAAATGAAAAAAAATCAAGTACATAAAAAAATAATATTGATGAAATGATATAATACCGTTTGGATACTGAGAAGTTGTACGATTTTTCATGTATGGTAGAAAATCTTTCAATTTAGGACCTGATGGTGCTTCTTCCTTAGGGACCACATTAAGGTTGCTGATAGGCAATGAAGGTATGTTTGCTTCTGTATTAGATTTAGGTTTTATAGCAGAAGGAACAGCTAGAAATTTAAACAAAGTTTTATCAAACCATTATTTATGAAAAGCTTTGATTTTGTTACGTGAAGTTATTAATTTCATAAAACATTATATAGTATCACAATTAAAATATTTTCTCACTATTTATTTTTTTCCACTCTGTTAAGACTACAGAAGCAGTGAATTCTAACCATAAATAGCTTCTGGACTAAATATTTGTGATAATTTTAGGAAGATTTGTTAAAAATAAGATAAGTAATTGAGCTGATAACATACGACATGATAAGATATCTATTTTAATGCACTAACCATATTTCTGTGAATTACTTGCTAACAGCTGACTACGTTCTTCTTGCTGCACCTTACATATGCTCTTAAGCCGGGAGAGTAGTCGGGACACTGTACTGGATAATTTTCGATAAAATTCAATTCCTTTGCATGACTTCTTCATCAAATCATCATAGGTCTCGTAAGAAGTCGTCATTGCTTAAAAATAAAGATAACATGAATACTTAATGCATGCGAAATATTTATAAAAAATCATTTTTTTAACAAATATACCTGTGAAAAATGACTCTCTTTTTCTAATAACATCCGAAATAGTTTTTCTGGTTGGAGCATATTTTGCATAAGCATCCGTAAGGGCTTTTAAAATATTTTCTTGAGCCGTCATATTTTGCTCTATTAGATTCACCTTTAAATTCAAGCATAAACATTAAGGATATTCATATGGAAAGATTATTTGAAATATCATATCAAATAACGTACCAATTTATTGTGTTTTTCAATTTCATGTTTGAATATATCATCTAACGTTTCTCCGGTTCTGGTCAACAATTGGGATGTTATATCATCAGAATTAACACATTCTCTAAGCTGAAGAACAAACATACTTCTCTGCGCACGCATTTCGTTAACTTTCTCCACAAGAGTGCGCATTTCCCCAATTATTGCATTGTCTATATTACCTATTAACAGCAAAAATAATGAGACTTTTCAATTTAAAAAACAAAGCATAAAAGAGTAACATAATCCAAACCTTTAATTGATTCTAAAGATGGTACATGCTTTTCTAACTCGTCCAAAGGCAAACTTAATAGCTTGAGATTAGCAAGATGAAGCGTCATAGCTTTATGTAGTGTTTGATTACTTTCGTTGGCTTTATTGTGGGCCTCAAGATATTTATTGGCTTCACGTGATAACTCCGTGCTGACATTAGACGGAGGTCGCTTTCCCATTATTTGCTGGAAATCTTTTTCATTATTTTCTTCTTCCTATGTAATGAATTTACAAAATTATAAATTGTTAAATCGAAAATAAAAATTAAATTATATGCAAAAATGTTTACCTCAATTAAGCTTTTAATTTCTGAAAACATAGAATCAACTTCAGTATGAATATCTGCAAGGGTGTTCATTGATTCTACCAACTCTTTTATTGCATCTGTTTTAACACTCAAGGAAGCACAGATATCTATTAGCTCTTGAGGTAACCTTAGAAGGCAGAAAAAACTTGTACAACTGATAATAATATAAAATATATAAATAACAAATTATGAGTAAACACTTTCAATCCAAAATACCTTTCTGGGTTGTTAAGTACATTAAGTTCGTCCAATTGAAGAGATGACATAAAATCGTTAAGATGCGAGTCTTTTATTTCCACATCTCCACCAATCTTTCGTAAAAGTTTAGCTTTTTCTTCCGAATACATTGATGAAGCTTCATGGGCTTTCATTGGAACAAGTCTACCAAAAATATCTGGACCAGAAACCTAAATAGTATATTTTTATTTAAAAAAAAAAGACAGTATTTAATAATTATAAATTTTGATTAATAATTAGAATCAAACCTCAATATCATTGAAATTTATAGGAATTCCTTTGGCCAGGGCTGCTGCTTTAGGTTCAGTTAATAAATCCTTATCAGGAACTTCTTCGTGATAAATAAATTCATTTTCATTCTTTGCCGCTTTGCGTTTACCTTCTACAACATCATTTGTGAAAGTCAATGCTTCATTTATGGCTTCTATTTGAGGCAATCCCTTAGAAAGCTTTTTGGCTTCTTGAAGTTTATTGCTTGCTTCTTGATAATAAGCAACACGTTCACCCATTCTTTGTTGTTCTTCAGATTGCATACCTTGAAATAGATATACAATACTACTAATATATGCTACTTTAAACGATAAAGATTTTATCCAAATGTTGCACATTTTAGCTCCAATTGTTTCATGAAGACTGTCCGGTGTCTGCGTTGATTCCAACGCTGACAAAGCACTCTTATAATGAAGGATGGTTTGCATTCCTATGGCTCCTAAAAATTATAACATTAAAATATATTTTAAAAAATCCTTATTTTAAAATAAGCACAATTAAAATGATAATAAAATACACTAACCGACAATAACGGGTTTTCGGCTGTCTTGCATGCTTTTCTCTAATATACATTCCAATGCTTGACCAAAGCACATATCTTGAAACAATTTCATAATTTCAGGGCTTAAATCGACACCTGAAGGCTGTGGATAATGCTCTTTCAAATGCTCAAATGCCCATACTGCGCTTTGAAAATTAGTACATGCTGTTTTCATACTCTCAGGTGTCGTTCTAGGTTCTGCCGCACCTAGTTTACAATAAAGTGCTCCAATGTTGTACAGGACGCATACCATCTCAAAACGAATATCGGCTAAGTTGCACACGATGTTTGCAAAAAGATCTCGCCTGAAATACAATTAAAAAAATAATGATTAAATAATAATGGATTTTAGATTTGGCAAAATCTATCTAAAATCCTTGAGTAACAAACCATGCGAATGTCACAGCTGCCGGTTGTCCTTTAGCCATTGGAAAGCGACTTTGTAAACCTCGTAATTGGCAAAAATATCTCTTTAGAGCTGCGCATCCTGTCACATCTATCGGAGGTCTAACAGCTGCGGAACGTAAACCTTCCAACTGATGAACCTCATTACTGTAACTTTCTGGGTCTTCGCGGTAGCATTCTGCGATGTACTAAAAACAAAATATAAACCATGCATTTACAAACACTGAATTGTATCATTTTCTTACAGTATTGTTTTTAAAATCTTTTTTTTTTACATTTTGTAGTCATACATATTCTAAATAATGAAAATAATTCATATTTATTTCAAAAAAGGCAACGTTGGAGAACAAAATCAAGCAAGTATTTTAATGTCTGCTCTTTTAAGGAATACTTTCTCCTGTTGGTCAGTGAGATCTTACAATTTTTGGATTTAGTATGGCTTCACATAATAATAATTTTTCAGTATGTGGCATATAAAATTAGTCGACACTTTCAATAGAGCAGATCATTTTTTTTGCTCTGTTTCGGATTTTATAACATATATATACAAATATTTTACTCAAGTTCAGATAATTGTGTTTGGCTCATTAGTTGCCCATTGGAATTTACTAGCTAAATGTAAACTAAAACCCTATTGTGTTTCTATTTAACTTACACAGAATGTTTCCTACTGTTTGCATACAATCTAATAAACTGATTGTAATAGTAATGATATTATAAAATAACAAATGTAAAATAATAAATTATATTGTCTCTCATATGAGAATTGAATAGATATTTTTGATTATTTAGAATTTTTCATTTATAGATGTGAGCCAAACCTTCAGATATTATCTATGTCTAAACTATTAATTTTAGCAAAGCAGATCATCAATCAATCTATTTATAATACAAAAAATATTATATAAATGATCAATTTTGCCAATATGAAAATTAATGTATCATGATTTAGAAAGAGGGACTAAAATGAATGAAATAATAAAAATCCATAATCAACAGAATAAATTTATGGGTCGACACTGTAGAGTGAAACACCCATTCCACAATAGACAATAACATGGACATACCCAGAGCAGCGCTGTAACGAATGTTGCTAAAATTATTACAAAATTTAAATTTGTTAAGCTATTCATATTTTGGGACACAATATTAGGAAAGATTAATAAAGTAAAAATACTTTTACAAGAAAGAAAACCCAAAATTGAAAATGATAAATGCTCTAAAAAATGAAACTCAACAGTACCAAAACGATTTTTTCAATTCGGCCCCCAATTCAGTGAAAAGTATTAAAGTGTAGTAAAAAAGACTTCAGTTTTTTAAATGGACACGATATAAAAAACGCGCCGCTGGTTGATCTTATATGACGTGCAACAGACCTAGCCTTGAAATATAATAACGACTTAGATGCTCCAAAATTTATAAGTGACATTGAGACATTCAAATATCAAGCCATGTAACCATGTCCTGAAAGTGAAATAGCAGATGAAGTTATGAACCTAAAAAATGAGGATGGAAGTGAAGATAGTAAAGAAGGAACTGACAAAAATGAAGTTATCAGTGATAATATCACATCTCGAAGATCTAATAACATTTATTGACTATTCCTCAGATAACGAAATTCAACTATATTATACGCATTTTCGAGTTGATTATAAAAACACAGCAAAATTCTAAAGTGCAAACAAAACTTAATTCTTTTTTTAAAGTAGGATTACCGAAAGCAAGTGTGATATCAAACAGCAATGTCACTTCATGAAGAGTGTCTGAAGCAGAAGACGTAGCGATGCAATACTGTAACCCATGGGATAAATACAGATTTATGACACATTTTCCGGTGCTAATAAAACAGAACGTACAAACACAGTCCATGCTAATAAAAACAAAGTGAAGATAAGTTAGATGGCAACTATGTCATTAAAAAAAAGGGCTCTGCAAACAGACAAAGCTAGGAATGCAAATTTTGAAGCCGATCTTGAAAAATATTTGGACAGTTGATATCTGGAAGACTGTAATAAAGTTAAGATTTGTAAGTGGTTATAGAAATACGTTACCCGTTGGGTGAACGTTCGAAATAAAACTCGGTGGTAATGCTACCATCAATATCGAGCGAATGAGGGGGTGAATGTATGACACAGACGAAATGGATGTAACCCCTTCCTATGAATGGATATTGAAGAGGCCCATAGTTCTGTATTCGACTCTCAGTGGCTGCACTATGATGATGATGATGATAGAAATACGTAACAGTAAGAATCTAGATCCACTAATTATTAGCAAAGAGACGAATTTTCGACTGAAAGGAAGTAAGAAAAATTGTAAAAAGTTAGTTAAAAAGTGTTATATACACAGGGCAAGATTAAAGTTCTCTGAAGAATATGGGGTTGGTGCTCCAACTATTTGAGACATAATTAAACACAAAAACTAGTTAGAAGCATTCGCGAGAGATTGTGATAGTTCTGTAGGTCCTTTGAAACAAAAAAGTATGAAAATGTCAACGTACGAAGATTTGGATGCAGAAATGCTCACATGTTTAACCTTTTAACTGCCAAAGCGTAATGAGCGCGTACAAATGTGACTCGCCGCTGAGTCGTTGGCATTTAAAAGGTTAATAAAAAAACGAGCAGAAGGAATATCAATTAGCGGTCAAATTTGTATGGAGACTGCTAAGTTTTCCATGAAAAATTAGGATTAAACAAAAATTTGTATCATAAATGTGATATTATATTCAAAACCAAACGGAAATTTGATGATTTTGATTATCCGTGTTTTATAGTTATCCGTCCTTGCCCCCAGCACTAGCCTGGATAATCGAGAGTCTACTGTAATTATAAATATATTAGATCGTCGGAAAACGAGATCGCCAGAAAACAAAAATAAACTAAACCGAGCTATAAAAAACCTTAAAAATGACATCACTAAAAGCAAAAATGAAGCGATCAGCGACTACCTCAACGGGCTAACCGCCACTGAAGCCACAGAATACTCACTGTGGAAAACTACAAAAAACCAAACTCGACCCCAAGTAACATCACCGCCTTATAAAAAAGAAAAACAGAGAATGGGCTAGAAATAGCAAAGAAAAATCTGAAATATTCGCTAGTCACTCAACAAAAGTATTCACTCTACATAAAAGCATGAAAACTTCAGAAAAATGGATTCATCGGCCGCCAAATACAAAAAAATCAACCATTTGCATTAAAAAATTCTAGAAGTCAGATCAGTCATAGCAAAGGCTGACATAAAAAAATCGTCTGGCTACAATCTCATTACGGGAAAATGGTAAAGGAACTCCCTACCAAAAGATTTAAGGTCTTGGTACAAACATTCAATGCAGTACTAAAAATTGGCTATTTCCCCCCGCAATGGAAAGTGGGTAAGATTATTCTAATCTCCAAGCCCGACAAGGATATACATGACGTCAAATCATACAGACCCATCAGCTTACTCCCAATAATTTCCAAAATTTTTGAAAAACTACTACTGAAGAGACTTCAGCCAATAATTGAGAAACAATCTAATAACCAATCACCAAATTGGATTTGGAGAAAATAAATTTCTAATACATGTAAAAAGTGTATTAAAAAAATTATTTTATAACAAAGACTAATTTTTAACATGCTAAAAACAAAAATAAATCTTATCTGAAAATAATTAGCAGGAGGTGTAACAAGTTGTTGTTTTTTAGAGGCTTCCTTTCGTATGATTTGTCAAAATCAGCTTAAATACATATCGAATTGGAATACGTTAAAATTATACTTTTATATAATTATCTTTATGACGAATCCATGTAAATAATCGAATATCTTTCAGCAGAGAACATTATTTGTTGAATAGCTTGAATTACATTTTTTAATATCAATTTTCGAATCGGTGTTAAAGCTAATAACAGCCATGTAGACTCATTGCATATTTAAATATGTATCTACAAATGAAACGACATAAGATAATAAGAATGCGTCATCACACTTTAATGAGCAATTATTTGGAATAAAGGATTCGCATAAACGTCGAAAAACACAAATTTAAGCAATGGACTATTGAAATACACCGAAGGTAGGCGTAATTCTGTCTATTTACAATTATTTTGTGTTGAAACGGTGATTGACGCAATGTTTTTAGGAGCGATGACATTTTACAAATCCAATTACAGCTGTAGAGCTAATTGTTAAAAATACCTGTTTGAGCTTGGGCCCGAAGGATGGAGTTTCAGGGCTGACTTTGAGATCGAGGCTCAGCATCGGTAGCCGCGGAACGGCCTCCATGATGAACACCGGCCTCGGCCCACAACACACTTTGACACTCTGACGGATGGTCGCAGACTGATGAAATTTATAGCCATGTACACCCGACCCTATTCGTGAACGCTTGAAATTATTTATTTTTTCTCGTAATTTTCAATTTTTATCGATAATATAACTTATATAAATATAGTTAATATATAATATAAATAATATTAGATATATCAATCTAATATTAAAACATTTTATTTATAAATGAAAATCAAATTGAAACAAAAGAATGGAATTAATCAAAATCAGAATTTAAATATTTTGATAATACTCCTTTTTAAAAATATAATAAATTATTATTATACCGCTAATAATGATAATGGAATTAGTTTGCATGAACTGATATTTGAAAAATCTTCAATCCCTATACTTGTCTTTAATAATTTTAGTAAGAATAATTTAACATATTAACCTTTTGGGGAATGAGCAAATTTGCCTCCCGAACTGCGCTACGTTCTCTCTGTCTCTATTTGCCTCCAAGCTCAATGTACAAGAGTGCTCTTTCTGAATAAGTGAAGGGGGATCGCAGGTCGTCCGATAGTACTCCTTTAGGGTTAAAAAAATCTCTACATTCTTTAATCGAATACTAAATTTTGTTAATATTTCACTTTAAATTATTATTCACATAATTCGTTTTTCTTATCTAATGAGTTATGGGAAAATGATATCATAGCTTGTGTTTATTTAGTTTCCTCTTCACCTCTTTTATACAAATCTATTAAGTATGAAAGTATTAAGTTAGCACTGGCAATGGCAAGTTTATAAATAAAATGATTTTCAAATTTACACGAAAACTGTGTTTCAAAATAGTTTCAAATCATCTCATAACTATTTCTTTCATTCTAAATTTTATTTGGGAACATTAATTCATAATAGTTCCAATATATTACACATTTATGTGTATCGTCTATGTCTATTTATAATAAATTCGTGCCTCACTTTAATGCATTTATGTAAATGCAGCTCTTTACATCTCAAATTGAAATGAAAAAATATGATTGAATAAAAAAATTTAATATATGTTATTGAATTGTAGAAACGCTTGAATTTATTTCAAAAAACATTATCATATATTCACCTCCTCATTCGCTCGATATTGAAGGTAGCATAACCTCCGTATTTCATTTAGAATGCTCACTCAGCGGGTCTCCTGAATGAAAGTCTTGATGGGCGCTTTCGCGATAGGGAGTGTGAGAGGTTTGTAAAGACTGAGCAGTTTTCCTCGGGAGACCAACTCTAGACAATCATTTTGATTTTACTGGAAAGGGCTTTCTGGAATGCAAAGATTCCAGTCCCTCCTTTCCTCGCTAGGGCGTTGCTGAGCTAGGATGAAGACAGATGTGACTCTTAAATGCATTTCGGATTCGCTCCTACACCAACTGAGGGTGTCTCTCCGTCCACATGCAACTTACCTGAGCGAATTTGATCCATCTCAAATATAATAGCTCATCATTTTGATATTGCTAAATATTACCCATGTAATGCAGCAAGAAACGAGAAACCATTTTGCTATCTTCTCAAAAAAAACCCCCCGATGATGATACAAGAAACTAATGCATTGAACACTTCTCCAACAAATACGAGCCATCAGCTCAGATATAGATTTTGAGATAAATTAATCAAAGATCAAAATTATGATAATAGACAGAATAAGTACACTTTCCACAACCTATCTATCTCTAAATTGAATGTAGTTTGGAAAAACAAGCATAACCAGTGCAATTAAAATACATCGAGTCAAGTCTCTCATCTTCTCCATATGCCTCTATGGAGTCAAAGCTTGGACAATGAGAGCAAACGAGAGAAGACATATAGACTAAAAATAGAAACAAAACTGTCAACCACATGTTTAAAGCGTGTTCTACAATTCCTTGGACACATCACTTGCAGAGAAGATGATAATCTCGAAAGGTTGGCAGTAACAAGCCACGTAGGACTGTCCACAGAGGACAGTTCTGACAAGATTCTATAAGCGCATCCCACTGCGAACCATAGAGAATATTGGAGAACCATTATCAGACATAAATCGAGGTCACAATCCTCCACGTCATAATGGACACGACAAGAGAAGAAAAAATATTACCCTCTAAAATGTATATGAATTATAGAACTTTTTACATAATGTATTTATTAAATTTATTTATGTTAATGTTTTCGATATTTTACAATCATTACTAATTTCTTGTAGTGTTTCATGTAGTTTTAATATAATTGAGGGCGACAGGAAGTGAAATATTTCTGCTTTTATGTATATATCATCTTTCGGGTCGGCATCTGAAAGGTTATATAAATTTAAATTAAAACTAGGATGAATCAATTTTGTTTTTAAATAAAATTGCAGAGATCTCTTACTATTATTAGTTGAAAAAGATTCTTCTCGTTGAAATTCATCATATGATTGATTTAAATAACGCTAAAAAAATATTATATTTTTATATGAGTCATATTAATATGTTATAATATAATTTAAAAACATATAACAAACTATATTATCTTTGTAGTTTATATGCCCGAAGATTTGTGCTCCTTGAGGCATAATAGCTAGAGGAATATTTAAGCTTTTTTCAAATTCAACTCTGATTTTTACTTTATTTTCACCGAGTGCACTAGTTACCTGTAAATATCAAAATGTTACTCAATGGTATTATATAATTTAATAGTTGTGAAATTCTCAGATAAAATATGAATATTAAATACATCAATAAAAGGCCACAAAACAATTTGACAGTTTGACTAATTTTATACTTTAAGTATACATATATTACATATTTTTATATATTATTAATATATAAAAATACCATCAATTTGATGGCTATTAGTAGTTAGATATTTTTAAAAAATCAGAAAACCTAGTATTAAATATTTATATTATAACAAAAACAATTGGAAATAAATTCATAAAAATAATAAGTTTGTTTTGGCTCTTATTTATGAAAACAGGCAAATAAAAATCCACATTAAAAACAAGATGTCCTTACATTCTGCAGAAACAAAGAGCCATCACACAATTGCAAATAGCCAAGTAGGCGACATTTTTTAAATCTTTTTAAAGAAGAACATTCCTTCAAAATATCTTCTATCAATAAAGGCTCATACCAATCATTCTAAAAATTAAAAGAAGCAATACATTACAAATATAACTCTCAATAATTAGAACGGAAGACAATCAATAAAAAAATATACGGCTTCCAAATCTTCGTCATCTGCATTCATAGCTTATAAAATTACCACTGAATTAAAACAACTTCAATTTTTAATCATTAAAAATCATGGTACATTTTGACGTTTATTCAAACTAATGTTATTATGGCTCAAAGCAACATTTCGTCGACCAAAGCTTCAACAACGCGTAAAAACGCATTAATTCATTTTTAAAATATTTAACGCCACTTATATTTACAAATAAATATTTTTACAGTGATAAATAATCCAAATAGAAATCAAATCGTTTATAATATTTAATAGTTATTAAATTTGATAAAATCTAATTACGTCATAAGTGTTAATTATTTTTTATTTGTTTGAAATTATGTAAGTGTTTTTATAGTTCGATCTGTTATGAATTTATTTTTATTTAATATCATATTTTTAATTGAGGAATTTATTTTGTAAAATATTTCCTTGTCATTTGGGGGGTGGAAAATATTTTTAAATTAGTTTGATTGACACATTCAATCGATAGGTATTTTTTTGTGTAGTTATAAAGGCATCGTTTGTGTTGATTTAATTTTGTTTTGACGGTGGGTGTTGTAGGTACTGCCGGACGGAAAGGGCGTGCAGTGGCGTCCGGGCTCGGGCAGCGCGCGGTGGCCTGCGCCCCCAGGTGCCTGCGGTCTTTGGCCCTTCGCCTCGCCCCCGAGATCAAGCCGCGCTTCGCCCTCGGCGCCGGCCCCGCTCCCTCGGTGGCCTCTCGCGGCCCACATTCGAGTCGACGTGATTGCGAACATCTGTCATTTCGCTCGTCTCCACTAATTTTTCTGTTAGTATCCATACTAGAATCTTTTTACATTGCGAATAATTTCATTTCGATCGCTCGTGGTTAGGTTGTTTTAAATTTATTAAAATTCAAGTGACGCCTTTCTTCAGATGTAGGTTTGTTTTTTACACTTTCGAATGACACATCCCTTTCAATTTTCGGCGTCCTTCCAATTAATCCGCAGCTACGCTTCGAAGACCGGCTTCCGTAAACTATTCGATTGGATAAAAATATATCCATAGCTTTCGAAACGGAATTGATTTGTAGGTTTGCATGTCATTATAATTATTCTTTTATGAAACTCATTGAACAATCACACTAATCAATATATGAGAAAATTCACACTAATACGTTTTTCTGACAGACTCATTAATGAGTTTCTAATTTGCTCTAAAAGGCAGCTATATCTTTGATTTACCCCTTAACGGGAAAACCGGAGTCCTCGTTATTTGTAAGGATCGTTTGTGGGTATCATGTTTTAATACATTTATAGCAGCTAAATAAAGTAGTATTTCAAAATTATTAATTCAAAACTATTCTATAATTACAGACACTACATCTCGATATATATTAAAGTTACATGTTTTTGTATACGGCTTAGTTGCTTTTATATATTATAATCTCAGAAAAAACATTATAGTACTTCCTGTATTGTTCCAAATTATAAGATTACCATTTATTTGTTATGTTAAATAAACCGCAAATATCTATTATCATTTTATGCACAACATTTTCATCCGAAATATTTAAATATTCGACAAATTTTTAACAATTAGATATAATTTTACAATATTTAATTTTTACTCTTGCAGGATTCTCGTTTGTTGTTTTCGGTAATCAATTTATAAATCATATCAACTATTATCAACAATAATTGCCGGCTTGCTTTGATATATTTTTACATAATAAAAATATTTGATACTCGAAGCAATATTTGATAAGTGAGATGAAATAAACAGTTTCCAAATTCAATCTTAATTTTTCCGTAGATCAATCTGGTTTTGTATAGTCTATTTTCTGTCAACTATAAATATTATATTTTAACACTACAGTCCGGGTGTTCTGCGCTAAGCTGCGCCCAAAAGTCTACTTTCGTAAAATTGATATAATTCTTAAACCAGCTAATAGATTGAAACGAAATTTCAACGGTGCCTATAAAAGAGTTTACTGCATCGGTATATTTAAACATAACAGTGGTTTTCAATCTGTGGTGCGTGTACCGGCGTGATAAAATGCAAAAGTGATTATTTTTGACTTGACATGCATAAATTAAAAGGCACGTAAACAAATTTGTATTGAACATATTCTATGACGTATCTGTAAAAAAAATTAAATTTGCTGTATTTTGCCAAAGAATGACATTTACATATATTTTATACAATTAAAATACTATCATCCTCAGAAAGAAATTTAAATCTATATCAAGTTTGTAGGACATTTTTTTCAAGCTAAAGTTGCATCATTCTCATCACGTGCTAATATAGGCTCAGACTGTAACGTTAGTTCTTTATTCAACTCATATCCTCAAGCAATTCTTTAATTTTCCGTCATATGTCGTGAAGCTAAAAGAAGGAAAATACTCCGAGTGAATTCTTTGAAATCACATGCTGTATTGACTATAACTGCTTTGATGTTCGCATGCAGTCTCACGACGCGTTTGATATCATTATTATTATCATATCTGTTCTGTTTCACTTATCCCCATTGTTTACGTTTTAAGATGACTTCATTTAACGCTGCTTTGTTTAGTGCTGAAACTTATTGGAATGTCTCCCTCCCCCCCCCGTCGCTGTAAACATTTGACGACATTTGTATGTGATTCGTTTGACATCACACATGTACACAAGTTGACGTAAACAAGCTCAAACACTTTTACTGTCTTCTATTTATGACAGTCAAGTTTTACGAGATGAGTTTATTTTAAGTATCATCAAATATACATCGATATATATACTTTGCCATTAATAATATTATTTGACTGTTAACATGATATAATTACCTTTGGAACTCTCACATTGTAAAGTGTAGGGTTTTTTTTTTTCAATTTTCTTTAGCATAGAAGTTTAAATATAAAGCTTATTTTTAATCTTCTTTATTCGATCTTTAATAAGTCGGCAAAGTTTTATCGCAATCGAATGAACTGTATAGCAGCACATAAAATACGAACAAACAATTTTTTATTTTTGCATATTAGACTATGTCTATGTTATTTGCGCGATCCTTAGCGATAAGTGGACAAAGTTTTATTGCAATCGGATGAACGGTATGGAAGTGCATTAAATACGAACAAACAAAGATTAATTTTTATATATTAGATTGATGTAACAAAAATATTTTTTCTTGATTATGCGTTTTCAATATTAATTTCACATCCATAATCATTGGATGAAAAGCTTTCAATACATGCCACAAAAAATATACTTTGCATAACAAAACCTTTCTTGGTTGTAGTCTACTTTATCGGACAAGATAAGGGATCAGATTAGCTTCCAGTTTTGAGCAATTTTTTCTCATAAAGTTTATTAAAAAATGACGATTATAAAGAATTGATTGTGTAAATGAACTCCTTGGCTGATCATTTTAATTATGAACAATTAAACTGTCATTACTAACAAAGCTGTATACACCCAAGTCTCACTTAACACGAAAGATACGTTAATATGTTCTGTTAGATCATTGTGTTAAACGAAACCATGTAAAGTAAGATTAACAAATATATGGAAAAGCAAAATTAACAAATTTATATTATTCACTATCACTAGAAAATATTAGCATGAGAGTTTTTCTTTCTTCTTTTTGACTGAACGTCATCATCACTACTGTTATCAATTACATTTCTTGATCGCCCGACCATATCAAGAAATCAGTTATCTGTGTTTGTCTATCTTTTTTGAGATTGGTTTCTCAGATTATTATTTAGGAAATGCATTTGTATACTTCTTGCCATTTGTAATTCTTTTTTGATTGTTTTTGCAGTAATTGTTCAAATTGAACTAACAATTCATCAATTTCATTGATAGCTAAATCCTCCAAACCCTCACCTTCTATTGAATGTGTGATATTAATCATTTCTTCGGGTAACATTTAAAATGGACATCGTGTTTAACCGTTATTCTTAAAAATACGTACCTTATGATGTATGACTACAATGCAAGATTAATTTTAAAAATATCGACAAAAAGCGAGGGATGGATATACTTAATAGATATTTAAAAGAAAATGAGTGTCAATGATTTTTCAAATGAATCTTTCAAGGAAATAAAATAATTTTCAGTTGAATGTTATATATATATTTTTAAATTGCCATAATTTAGTACAATCTGATTATTGCACTAATGCTTTACAATCTCTTTCCTTATATTTATTGGGTAGCCAATTAGGAAAATGTTATTTTTTATCATTCTTTGTGATATGATAGCGGAAACTCACAAATAGAAATAACAAATTGATATAAATATACGTTAAAAGGCCTAATTAATAAATATTATAACGCTAATTGTTATGATTAGCTTGTAAATCCTGTGTTTTGGTTTTGTGTCCATATATCACACCTAAGGAGTTAATATACTGATAACATGATTTTATTTTTTTATATTGCAGATTTGTGATTTTCATCTCAGCCATACATTCCAGCTTTTCCCAATTAAAAGTTTAGACTTGCAAGGGAAAGCTTATTTCTAATATCGTTAAAGGTGACATGTTAGAGACGCGATCTCTGCGTGGCAATCCTGATACTATTTGGATTAATAAACCATTGCCTGCACCTCACGCTTCTCTAATGGCTAACATGCGGCACGGAAAAACAAATCAAGAAGACGCTTGCTACGTCGTAGCAAAGTACGACTACGCGGCGCAAGGAACACAAGAGCTAGATTTGCGAAAAAATGAAAGATACTTATTAGTAGACGATTCAAAGCACTGGTGGAGAGTGCAAAATGCTCGAAATCAATCTGGATACGTTCCTAGTAATTATGTCAAGAAAGAAAAACCATCACTATTTGATAGGTATGTTAAATTACTTTAATTTGAAAAACATATTTTTTAAATTGATTTCGCATGAAATTAAATGATATTTAAATTGTTACAGTATCAAGAAAAAGGTTAAAAAAGGATCTGGATCCAAAACGCTTCCAATGAGTGGCTCACCTACACGAGGAGGCGGATCTCCCGGCGGTGGTAACAGACGACCTCCACCAGACCCTTCAGAAGCCATTGGCACTGCGATTGTCAAATATAATTATCAAGCACAACAATCAGACGAGCTATCACTTACAAAAGGAACACGGATTCTTATTTTAGAAAAGAGCAATGATGGTTGGTGGCGAGGACAGTCCCAAGGGCAAACCGGATGGTATTTATATTACATTTTTGAATTTATTTAACATTTAAAATTATTAACACATAGGAAGACATGTCTCCATTACGCACATTGGTGTGAAATGACTGCATATTGCAGACATGTCCACCAAAGTGTCAATTAAGTTATCTCGTCTCTTAAAGCTCATACGTATTTGCTTTATGCTATTTCATTTGTAAGATTTTTTCCGTGAAATATGCTTTTTTTATGTTAACAAGTACTTAATATATTTCATTCAACATTTATTTTGTAGGTTTCCATCTAATTACACAAGTGAGGAAGGAGACGCTGATGACACCACTGTGCATACATATGCTATGGCAGAAAGTGTCTTAGATATTGTCGTATGTATCCTTTTTTTTTAATTATCTTATAATTGTCGTTGTGATTATTCAATATAATTTTTTTTGTAGGTGGCACTTTATTCATTTTCTGCCAGCAACGAACAAGAATTATCTTTTGAAAAGGGAGATCGCTTAGAAATTGTTGAAAGGCCAGCAGCCGATCCTGAATGGTATAGAGCTCGAAATGGCCAGGGTCATGTTGGTCTTGTGCCTCGTAATTATTTGCAAGAGCTATCAGAATATTTGACTCAGCCGTACAAGTAAATATTTTAATTCTATACTATTAGATTGTCCCGTTAGGAATATCGCTAAAGTGTTAAATTCAAACAAAAAATATATTATATCATTTCATCGATACAATTCCCATCTATTGAATATATTTTTTAATTCCGGAAGATTAAAATTCAACGGGTTTTGAATATAAAAAACGACATTCCTAACGGGACATTCTATTATTTCATTTTTATATGTAAATTTCAATATCCATACATTATTTTCTTGGATTAAATTCTATAACTTTGAAAATTTAGTGAAGGTAGTGGAAGCGGTGATGGTGCGATGTCACGCTCTACAGGGGGGAGTTTATCAGGCGGTGGAGCAACTCTCCAAGGAAAACCTTGGTATTATGGTCCAATTTCACGAACCCAATGTGATTCTTTACTCAATCAACATGGCCATGATGGAGATTTTCTCATTAGAGATAGCGAAACCAATGTAAGTTTATTTCTATTTATTTTAATTATACATTTTCCTTTTTTTAACTTTGACGTTTTATTAGATCATTCATGAAATGATATATTAGGGGTACCGGAAAATAATCCATTTTTTAAACATAACAAAAACTTATTGAAATATATTTACATATCATTATAAAATATAATTTCCATTATTATTAAGGACTGTTTGCCATCTTTCTGGCAACTTTTCAATCCCCTTTTTGTAGAAGTTGGATGTCTTTGAGGAAAAATACGAATTTAAAAAATTTTCAACGTCATTTAGAATACTATTTTTTTTTCGTTTAAAGAATGCTCCAACGAGCGAAACAAATAAAAGTCAGATAGTGCGAGATCTGGTGAGTATGGAGGATGATTTAAAACTTCGAAATTAAGCTCAGATTTTTTTTCGGGGGTCACCGCTGCCTTGTATGGGCGCGCGTTGTCGTGAAGAAGAATCGCCCCTTTTCGATTGACCAAAGAAGGACGTTTCACTTATAATTTTTCATTCATTCTTTCAAGCTGTTCACAATAAATTGCAGCAGTTACCGTTTTGCTCGGTTTTAAAAGTTCATAATGGATAATTCCATGACTATCCCACTATAAACACAATAAAACCTTGCGGAGGGTGAGACCCGGCTTAGGGGTCGGAACAGGTAATGCGTTCTTCGAAAGCCATTGTTTTTTTATTTCACATTGTCGTAGACAATCCATTTATCGTCACTAGTTACAATTCGACTCAAAAATGGATCAGTATTATGTCTAATTAAAAACGAATTGCACGCATCTATGCGTGCATTTTAGTTGTCTTCGGACAGCGCATGTGGAATCCAAATTCCCATTCTGTGAACTTTGCCGATTTTTTTCATGTACTCTTGAACTGTGGACCATGGAACATCGAGTTTTTTTGATAATTCCTGGATACTTAAATTAGTATCGGATTCCACCATGGCCTTCAGCATATCGTCTACGAATTTCCACGATTTTCCTGATCTTGGTTCATCTTTCAAGCTTCTATCGCCCGATTTAAATCGCGGGAACCAAAACTGACATCTGTTAGCTGTTACTTTCGCTCCATAAAGCTTTTTGAGATTTTTGGCCGTCTTCGTCGCATTCCAGCCTTCATCGAAAAAAAGGAGCATGCAGTGCCGTATATGTTGCTCTGTTGCTTCGGGCTTGCTCATTTTACTCCTAATAATAAAAAATATTTATGGGACAAAAAAATAAACCCGAGAAACAGTACTATAAAAAAAAAAGCTTACGACGATGTTCTCTTCACGGTGTCCAGAGACAGACTGATCACAAATAACGCATGCAAAAAAATGGATTAGTTTCCGGTACCCCTAATATAAACGTAACAATCAAAATAGCTAAGAATATTAAGTATAATGACTAGGATATGAACAATTTAAAACAATATTTCCTCTGCGACAAAATACCATTTTATGGAATCAGTGATATCGGATTTGTCATATCAAATTTGATATTCTCACATGCAAAAACTATTTGTCCTTTATGCTTATTTATAAATTGAACATTATCCTCTATAAATCCCAACATTGAGGATAAGTGCTGATTGAATTATACGTAGTATATAATTTTTTATCAGTTTTACTGGACAAATATATATTATTATTTAACGCCTCAAGTTCAGATAGACTGTCATGTTTCTACTTTCAGGAACAATATATTATAACAATATGTATTCGATCCTCGCTGATGTATTATTAATCACCGTGGTATTATTTGTATTTTAATACTCCTGTTATAATTTCAGATGGGTGACTATTCAGTATCATTAAAAGCTCCAGGACGTAATAAGCATTTCCGCGTGCACGTGGAAGGATCATTATATTGCATAGGACAACGTAAATTTCACACTTTAGAGCAACTCGTTGCGCATTACCAACGTGCCCCTATTTATACTAATAAACAAGGAGAAAAGCTTTATTTGGTCAGACCGTTACCGAATAACAGTGCTTGCTAAAATATAGAAATTAATAATATTGATTAATTTTGATGTAGGCATATATTTTCTTATTTTTTTCAATCGACTCGCAATGTAATAAGCCTATAAGATTTTAGAAGTCTTACTCTAAAAGGTGTATTACTTATGATTTATTTTAGTATTTAACTTTAAATTTGGTTATTGAAACGTTTATATTATCGTAACAAAAATGAAGTACCTTTATTTTGAATTGTTCTACACTCCCCTTAAAAATAAAGGGCTACTGCAGCTAACTAGTTTATTAAAAATTCAAATATTAAGTGTAATATATTTTTTTTTCTATAATGAAAAAGCGTCTTTTCTATAAAGCGTCGATATTATAATATTGAGGCGTCGATAATGCTACTGAAAATATGTAAATGTATATGTGTTTTTAAACCATTTTTTTGAATGTTTTACTTTGCTTTAAGTTGACTGATGTTTTTTTATCACATTAGGGATTGTTTTCAGCGTTTTATTTATTTTTATGAACTTATTAGAACGGTATTTTTAAAAATCTCAAATTCGAAAAATAATTTTGTTAATTAAAAATTTGGTATCCAATTCTAACATTTAGTATTGGATATAAGAAAAAATACAAAAAAAAAAAAAAATCGCAGTAGATTTATTTGCTTTTTATCAGTCGTTTTGCTAATGTACATTTATGAAAATAGTATGTCTACATCAATCATATTTTTTAATTTTGAAATTTATGGTATTGTTATGTGGTAACTTAATATTTATAGACTAATAGTTAATTCGACTTTTGGATTTTTTTACATATTTAATAATATAAGTCTGTCCATTATACTTTAAATGCAGACCTATTTTTAGCATATGAAATATTTAAAAAAAATATCATATATTATAAGTGTCTAGCTTCAGTTACACATTTATATTATTTAAAAAAATACTTAGGTAAAATTTTTGTATCCAAAAAAATGTTCAATTTGATATGTTTTTAGAAGCTTCTTAAAAATCTACTCGTTGCATATAATAAAAGCACACAAGTAATCGAATATTTAAGAATCCATTATACATTTTGAAGATTGTTTACCTTGAAATTGCACGTATTAGTACAATATTCAGATATTCCTTTAATTAGGATAGCGTTTTATTTTCATTTTGTTCCAAATTATATTTGCAAATAATTGTGATTATGTTTATTTCTTATCAAATAAGGACTATTTGATTTTATATTTATTATTACTTTTCTCTGAAAAATCTGTAGGAATGTATGTATTCAAGATTGATATAATTTAGGTTAATTTTAATAGATAATGAAATTGAACAACTAGTCTGATCAATAATACTTTCACAACAATGTAGCTACTATTTAATGTTAAAACCGGATATTTTAAACCAACACTTACAAAATAAAATAAGAGTTTGCTGAGATATTCTAAAATGCGTACCGAGGGCGTTTTTCTCATTAATAACATTAGCTTGAAAATGTTTATAATCTGAATTATGGATAAAATCAAATTAAAAATGTGATTGCTAATCGATATGCAGTAAAAATAGGGTGCCAAGAAGGTGAATTTTAATTCAAAATATACTCATCCCCCCGACTTACACGGTTGATAAGTTTTTCAATACCCGGGTAAATAGAAACCACGTAAAAAAAGATAAGGAATTCATACAAAAATATAAGATTGGTTTCATCATATAATTAAAAAATCCGTCATCTAAATTTTTTGCAGTAAATAATGACGCTTCGGAAGATTCATCTTCAATTGCATGATCTGTTCCGTGCATTAAAATAAGGCTAACTAATTCCTCTTCGGTTATAACGTCATCGGTAAATAATTCTTCGATATCCTTACATTACAAAACGCATCAAAACATAAATTTTATCGACTGTGTCAAAGCGCGCAAAAAAAGTGCCGCGTAAATCGGTGGATGAGTATATATATTTCTTTTGTTGGGCTTAATTATTTATCATCTATCCTCTAATTTTCAAATTCCCTTTTTATAAAAATCAACGAACTTTTAACCCTTTGCGCTCGGGCAAAACAGCAACTCGAGAGCAGTCAGCCACTCCCGCTTATTTAATGAGTTCTTTAAAGTTAACTTAAAATAATTTTAGACACAATAGAACACTTTAGGCTTGTATATTTTAACATTATACATATTTTCATAGTTCATTGAAGGATATTTGTTAAACATTACGTTCTATATTTTTGCTTCTTATGGTATTGTATAAAACAATCTCCAAGGTGCATTCTTGGCTTGTGTCGTCTTTGACCAGGTCTGGTTCGTTGGGAACAAACCTTGCAATCCCTTTTTTGTCCAATCAGAATAACATGCAGCTTCTCATTTAGTCGGATGCTTTCAGAACTCCTCTGTGAAGTAGAAGCTGTGCTAGAAGTGTGTGTGTGTCTTTCACCGGATACAAACGGTATTCTTGTGGGGATTTCTTCGGATTCTGTGCATATTGTCCATTCTAAAGATTCAATCTCTTCTGTACAATTACTATGGCTTTCAGATTTAGTATCCGTTATTCGGATTTATCGTTTTAACGTCGTCTCTATCTTCATCACTTCCGTCTCCGTTCCCATGGACAAGCTCGCCATGTAGAGAGGTAATTTCGTTCGCTATCTCCGGAAAATTAACCGCTCAAGCGCAAAGAGTTAAGTCAAATGTATCTATGTATATTAATAATGATACATCTATGTAAATAGGTGATAATTTAATAGATCGCCGTTTAATAGTGCGTTCTTAATCAATCAACAGAGGGGAAGATAGCAAACAAACTTCCATTCATCAAATAAATACTGTCGTAGCGAAAGCCTTAAAATCTACTTGATCATGGGACTTTATTATATAGGATCAAAAAATAAGACTTGGATGATCATACTTTTATAAGCCTTTAAATTTTATACAATTTTCTGGTACCCCTATTATAATGCTTCATAATAATCACATTGTCAAACTGAATATGTTGACAAAATTACTCATTTTTTCTATTGAACGTTTATAAAAAAATGTAGAATATAGATGTTGGTTACTAATTTTGAATTAAAAATACTGGATTTGCGGATAAAGATTTTTATTTATTGAAAGAAAACGAAAATGCTTAAAAACATTGTATATCCATCCTGCATTACATAATCGGCGATTTTTAAGACAAACAAAAAGTATATCGATTGCCATAGTTTTTCCTTTTGAAATATATCATTCTTTGTAAGAGAATTTAGTTTATATTTTGGTAACTTTACCTGAGAGAACAACTTACGCTGACAAATTTGTTTTTAGATATTAAAATGTTTGCATAGTATAAATACTAATCTTAGTAGGCAACAATTTCTTTTTTAAATATCATTGTACAATAATAAAAAGTTTCAAAATATATGTTCTCGTTTATTTATAAAATAATACCAAATATTTCGTAGCAATTTTGAAAACATGTTTTTTTTTTAATCATTATTTTTTCAACGTCAATATGTAGCTAAAATTGATTGGCTTGTAAACGTAGGAATGAAAAACTTAGAATTTAAGGGGAATATATTATCTTATAATTACGACGAGCAAACAAACAATGCATATTGTAGTCAGATCGTTTCTTCCATCTAAAAGCTTATTTTATACTCGCATGAAATGTATCATTATATAAATAATATAACGTAAGGTACATACTGACCTGTGAGTGCATTATGAGATTATATTTGATTTTGAGTGGACAGATGAAATCTCATATCTATTTGTGCTCACGGGTCAGTACATGGCTTTATATGTAACTTTATGAACAAATTTACATTATGCGATGCGATGGTATACTCATTTATTCCTACACAAGAAAAATTCGTTTCTTATATAAACGTAGAACAATTGTTTATTGTAAGCTATTCAAACTTGATAATATGTAGATACAGATAGTCAATCATACATGTATTGTTTATTAATAAAAGTTGCTGTGTTGCAACGTATATATTTGTTCTTGAAATCCCAAAAAAAAAAATGTTTATAAAGGACTGTAAATTTATATCATATTTATGTATGTGTTATTTAAAAGCAGTATGAATGAAACGATATTAACGGATTTACTGAATTTCTCCGAATATAGATGTAAACGTGTCTATCCCTCTATATGTATTCCAAATTAAATTTTTCATGCTTATATTAATTTTTCTGAGCAATGGCGTATATATTTTTAATCTATAATGTAAACAGCATTCCTTTTTGTCTTTTAATGATTTGAGATTTAAAATAATGTGTGTTTCATGACTTTAAAACATTCTAATTCAAAATACCACCTGATGCGACAGATTTTGTATAAATAGATCTAAACTATAGCTTATCGTA
The DNA here is from genome assembly GCA_008973525.1 of Stenopsyche tienmushanensis. NCBI lineage: Eukaryota > Metazoa > Arthropoda > Insecta > Trichoptera > Stenopsychidae > Stenopsyche > Stenopsyche tienmushanensis. The sequence goes on along the minus strand of WACJ01000162.1, from coordinate 90,209 downwards.
ATTTTAATTTTGCTATGTATATTTTTTCAGATTTATTTTTCTATGTCAATTTTTTTAAGTCGCGCTTTGAAAACACCGAATCCAAATCGTTCAACATTTTTTTAAATTACGTTTTTAACCTCTGCATGGCTTCATTTATAGAAATAACATTTAAAATGAAAATATATAGACGATATTGTTTTTTATGAATATACTTTATAAATATATTTACATTATGGAGCGGTTGATAAACCATCAAAGCAATGAAAAGAGGCTGCTATGAATAAAGTTTTTAAATGGAATCTGTGATATAATGAAGATTGTGAATTGATATCGAAGAAAAGTGGATTTGTATTCAGAAATGTAATGAAATCGGATTTTTCGTTGTGAATGACTGCAATTTCGATTATTTACATCTGAGGCCGTTTAATGAGATTTCACCTTTTCGTGTCGAATTAATAATTGAGTTCATCGATATAATTGCAGTTTTCACTTGCCAAAATGTACTCGTTTACTTAAAGTAGGAGTCTCGAAAATAGAATTCTTCCAAAAATGTTTTATGTAATACTGTAATCGAATATGATATTTATTGGAATATTCACGATATATACGAGGAGCTTTTTGCACCGATAATAAACAGAATTTGAGGATAAAGTTTGCTTTGTAAATATGGAAATAGTTTAAACTGTTTGAATAAGGAATTTATATAAATTCATATGAATGTGGAAGCGTAATATTAAGAATGAATTTGATAATTATGAAAAGGGCTCAGCATATTTTTAATTCATACTTTTGTTACGGCTGCTCTATTTTTAAACGTTAAACTGTATGTAAATCTGTTTTATAATTTATTTGCTCGTCACTCTTAAAATAGCAAATATTTCATATCACAACGCGTTTTCATTTTTATATTATTATTGTTTATCACATTCACGGAGTAAATGGTTATTGCTCTTAATATTTTCTATTTGTATTGTAAGAAGATATATAATACTTCATACAGAGCAATATTTTACCGCTTATATGTTGTAGTATAAATACTTCCACCTTAATATTTCCGCTAAGGAATTAATGTAAATGCACCAGATATAATTTATTACATGTGTCAAATGTGTAGAAAATAAATGAAATTGTTGCATTATGTATGTTATAAATCTTGAAAAAAATATATATTGGCAATATATTGGCACAAACATCTAAATATTAATCGCATAAATCCTAAATGTATATATGCCGCCCTAAAATATTTAAACGATTGTTCCCCATATACTAAATTCCGTGAATGTGTTAAAGATTGTCCATTGTATAAATATGTATGACTGTTTGTCCTAAAAATTCTACATTTAGAAAATTATGCTATGTAATAAAAAAATTGATGTATTCATCTTGTTCGGAAAAAATTGAGACCTTTAACGCAGGAAAATTATTCAATTTCGGTATTGAAGTCACATTTTCAATACAGAAACAACTCACAAGACTTAAATGTGTAGTCTTTAAAATAGTCTTAATGTTTTCAGAATAAGTATTTCCTAAAAAAGCATTTTTGTATGTTTATTTGTAATTGAAGTCATACAATTAGTTATCCTGTAAATGCTAGCTATGATCATAAGTTGCTCTTAATTTTGATATTATGAATGGTTTGTGATAGTTCTATGTATAAAAATCTATGTTTTGTAGTTAAATTGTACGTTTAGTAGTTGTCTTTTATTGTTTTTTTGTTTTTGGTAAAAATGAAATGATCTGTGAATTTATTTGTAATGTATGTTCCAATTTCAATTAATTTTAGGGTTCAATAATAAATTGTGTTCTTTAATATAATACCTTCTTTGCAATGGTCAATATATATACAATACATCGATTACCACTCTGAGAGAAACCCATACAATTTTATATGTAATATAAGAATATTCGAAATAGCGTTAAAGGAAGTGTTTTTTTATACTTAGTTAAGTAACTAGATTAAAATGTGCACAAACTGAGCCTTTTAATTTATAGGTGACGATAACTCAGATTGAGAATAACAATTTTGTAATTTTCTATTTAAAAAAAAATACATCTTCCATACACTTTTTAAAATGTGCAGCTTATACCGTTAGGTAGTGTTTATCTTATAAAGGCTTTTTTTTGTAATTTGCTCAATATATAGCATGAAATTTTTATATATATATATTTGCCTACATTAATTTATTACAGTAACAAATATCATAAATTAATTATAATGTGGAATATTGTAATGCGCATTTATGATTGTAATGAATGTATGATAAATGTGAACTTATAATATAATTTATTACTTTGAGATGCAGTTTCGATAACCTAGCTCTATGTAATAGAAATTTAATTCATTATACCTTTCCCATAAACAGGGTAAAATCAATTCCCATGTTTATTCTAAATTATTAAAATAAAGGCAAATGAAAAGACAAGGTAATAATTCTTATTTATTCAAACGTCCATAACATATGGAACATTTGAATTTGCCATATAGAAAAAGATATTTAGTAGCTCTTAAGTCTCTATTTAAGTATCCTAAAATAATGAAATCAGCTGTTCATTAACGAAAACACTGCCAATAAATAACTCACACCTATCATAATAAATAGAATTCTAACATAATAGGAAAAATGTCCAATAAGTAGCGTATGTCGCATAGTATGTTATTTTTAAATCGGCGAATGAAATAACGCATTTGAATACATGCATGAATGTGATTGTATCGAAATGAAACGGCTTTTTGAAGTCTATTTGTACGTGATGCTCGGTAAATTTGAATATTTGGCACAATTATTTAAACTTTCATAAGAAACACTATTAACACTTTGAGTGATAACGTCTGGTGCGGGGGTATCCGCGTCATATATGTAAAAAATTGACTGTTCAAAAATGATACCGTATGTCGATAGATCAGTCGACTTAAATATATTTTTGGGTGAAAAGATTACCACTTAAATACGCATTAATATATGATCACAGTCGCCCGCGGTCAACGAGTGCTGCGCCGAGAACTGTAATCGCAGTCTCCCCCAAACAATGTGTTAATATATCGAGTACATATTTATTTGTTCATAATTTTGAGAATCTGTTTAACCTTTCTCTACCGGTGATTCGACTCTAATAATGGGATTATTGATATGAAATATAATAGATACGGAGTTCAGAATTTTGGTATTCCTCCGTAATATAATTATGAATTACATCAAAATATTATAATATATAGTTATTCATCTGCAGTGACGGAAATAAATGAATTTTTGATTTGAATAAATGATTTTGTGTGTTTTAGCGCGCGTCAACAGAAAGGAATTTTATCAGTCGCGTTGCATTGTATTTTTATTCAATGTTTGACCATTCGGTGGCATACAAGTCGTTCTCTGCAATGTTCTTGCCGGCTTAACTTAAAAATTGTTACATTTCAGCCTCAACTATAGTCAACAAATGCAATAGTGTTGTATCAAATACATATCAGTGCGCGCTAGGATGGTTCTTATTTGGGTCAAAAAATTATTTTTTTCGAATATTCGACCAGTCAACATCTCATTTGATTTTCCACCCTAAAAACTGTTTCAGTATTTTCTTCAATTTTTTAAAATAATATTTAGGAGTCGCTACCAAGGTTTGAGTTTTAATTTAAAAAATTGTCTAACTTGTATTTATCAATATAAAACATTTACATGTAAAATGAATGTTACCCTTTTAATATTATAGTCATTATTCCGGATACAAGCGTTGATTATTTTTGTATCAGGATATTTCGAACGATTGTCATCAATTTATTATATTCCTTCATTAAGGCAACACCATGCTCAGCAATGACCATTTTCTTATTAATACATATATCTTTCACTGCTTTCTCTTCCTTTTTTGTCAGTTCAAACTGATATTTAAATAAGAAAATCTTCAAGCAATACATTACTTTAGCCATTCATTTAGCACGATGAAGACTAGCAAGTAGGGAATCCAATCCCGAGCCAAAACTTCAATCCCGGGATTGCATTAGACCTTCCCGGGACCGGGATTTTCAATACTTTAAGAAATTACATTGATAAATTTGGAAAAAAATTATCAAGAAGTCCATTTTTTCAACTCTGGGGCACAGTGGTATGAAATGTGTCCCACTTTTTTTAGTACCTAGAATGCATGGCGGGTCATTTTTTAAACCACCAGCAAATGCACAGCAGAAATTCAACAACAGCTCGAAATCTATCCCGATATTAGCCAGATGATTTTTGAAAAAACATTTTTTTTTAAATTTCTGTGTAACTGGGTACTTTTTTTCCTAAAAATCTTGTGCCTCAAAGAGTTAACAAAATCAAAACTCAAATATAAAATAACTTGAAGGCGAAAGAATTTTATTTATTTAAGAAAAGATAAAAATACAATATGCCCGAAGTAACATTAAAGCATCGAGTGTTTCGCCATTTAGTCTGAATCTGATTTTGGAAGCCAGGCAACTTACTGCTGAAAATGCACCCTCAGCCTCCACACTTGTTGGAGGTATCGTCATCAGATATTTAAATGCTAGTTCGAGTTGATGACCGCGTGAGCCCCCATTTTCGTATAAACACCATCAATGTGACTGATAAAATTCCTTTCTGCTGAGACACTTTTTCCATTTTCTGCTCCAGAAGCACACAAGCTCTAAACAATAAACTTGTCACTGCTTGTAGACGCTATGATAAGTTGAAATGACTGAATTTGAAGTGAGTAGTAGTGCAGGGCTCAATTTCAATGCGTACCCGCAGGAAAGGGGGAAGAGGAGGAGGATTGACCGTAGTAAAGTAGTGAGTCTTTCTGACCTATGGTAACAACCTCTAAAAGCTTTGTTAGCATAGAAAATTATGACAGGGTGACCACCCAATTTTTTAAATTTGAAAAATAAGGATCACCCTAGTGTGCGCAGATGTCTTTTAGCACAGCAAGGGAAAGGTTAAAATGCATAGTACGGAACTGCCGAAAGATCATCATAATTCACTTGGTATCGAATGTTTTTGAGCTTAACGAATGACGTATGGTTCATTGAATGATATTTATGAGAAATAAGTTTACACAGTATCTTAAACACATGGTTACGATTGACGATTTTCACCACAATTACACATAATCATTACTGACTGATTTATATAATTAAAAAAATATGTTATCATGAATAATCCTATCGTTGTTTTTATATCGTTCAAAAATAAAAGACAATTGTAATTTTAAATCATTTATTTAAAAATGTTTACCAATCTACCATATTAAAATCTGCAATTTCATCGCCTTTATCATTCTCATCAGCGTTGTCATCGTCGTCTGAAACCTCTTTAGGCTTTTTAGACTTTTTCGCTTTCTTGGCCTTCTTGGGAGGCGATACCGTACTCATTTCTTCCTCCAATTCATTGTTTTCATTCTCGCTATCAGACGGGAACAAATCGACCTGTCCATTTTGTGAAGAGACGACTTCATTATTCCGTTTATTGCTCTTGAAAATTGTGGGCAATTTATCAGCAATATCGTCGTTTTTAGTGGCGCGTTTCTTGCTTTGTGCGGTGTTCAATTTCTTCCAGTTGTCAAAGAACGTTTGAATGGGCGTTCCAGTATTTTGTAAATTTGTTTCCCAAGCTCTTATTGCCTTTGCATCGTTCAACTGGAATGATATTTTCTTTCTTTTGTTTTCTACAAATTGTATATTTTCCTCAATTTTATCTACGACAGTACGAATTTTCCTGCAATAGTTGGCTACTGAACATGATTTCAAAAATTGTTTTAGCTAAAAGAAAAAATTGATCTCAATTAAATGATTATACTCATAAATGTGAATATTTAATAATTGTAAAATATAAAACAACTAACTTCCAAAATGCACAAGACTACAATATCTGGAAATGATATTGAATGAGAATATATGCTTAGTGTTTCTAAAAGAAGTGCATATACATTGTCAATAATTGCATCTTTAAAGCCATTTTCAGTTAAATGTGATTTGGAAAGTCTCAATATGCAGGAAAAATTTAACGGTTTCATCGAAACTTTTTTATGTTTTTTGCTAAAATCGTAGGATGTGATGACCTAAAATTAAACAAGGTTTTAAGCCAAAAAAGCAGACAAACAATTCAATTAAATATCATTTAAAAAATACACTCACCTCCAGTAAAAATGGTAATATAGGTATAAATATTTCTGAATCTCTCGACAGATTTACCAATATTTGCACACAGTGAAATCTTAATGGATAATATTGAGGCGTCGGAATTAGTTTAATTGTATTAGTTACTATCATTACAAGCGGATAAACAAGAGATTGCAGTTGAGGTTTCATTCTAGTTGCAGCTAATAATTCGGCCCAAAGTTGTAAAGAATTAATAAATTGCCAATTATAAACAACTTGTACATTTTCTTTCTTATGCAATACGATAGCGTTTCTCAAATGTATAGCCAACTGTCGTATGTATAAAAACACATGTTGATAAGAAACATTGACGTCCAACGCGTACATCTCCACCAATGATCTTCGCATAAAAGAAATACCCGGTCTGGTAGAAGGGCTGACAAATTTGCTATTTTTTACATACGTCATGTACATCATTTTCAAGACGTTATCTAACAATGCTTGTTGATTGTTTCTTGTTATTCGGAGAATGCACAAGAAAGCCAACACTCGCACCGTTTCTTCTGAAGAACTCCACAAATAAGCCAAACGTTTGAATAAAACTTTTGTGAGCGCCGGAAAACAACCGATGAAAACGGACATCTGATGCAAATGTTTCAAAAGGACAGTCAATATATTTATTGACGTTACGCCGCCTAAGAGTTTGAACAAATCGATGAAATAAGTCTTTAATAAGCCTTTGACTTTTATCCATCGTTTACATTTTTGCGGATTTTTGTCTGTTCTATCTAGCCCGAGTATCTTCTTCATGGCGGGTTGAAGATATAGAACGCACAATTGAATAACGGAATTGAATACTCCAGAACCTAAAAATCAAAATCTATTAAATATACTGAAATAACGATAATATCATATAAAAAAGATTAAAATATTAACCCTCGACTTTGAAATTTCCTTCTTCATTTTCATTTCCTTCTGAAACTCTTAATAAAGCAGCATGAAAAGCCTTGACTATATTGGACAGTGTTGACAATTCAACTCTTTTTTCTGATTGTAATGCAGCTTGCCATTCATTAATTAATTTAAGAGTAATTCTATTTGGGGCAATAACGGCATCTTCCTCCTGATTCAAAATAAATTGAATTTAAAAATAATTTTGACGGTGTACTCAATTATAAAAATGATTAAACATACCTCAAAGTCACTTTCATCACTGTCGCCTTGTAAATCAGCACTAGGCTTATGAAGCTTTTCATTTTCATCGCCAGAATCATCTGCATTTTCTTCATTGTCTGATAAATCAGAGTCAACTTTAAAATCCAAAAGCTTACGATCGTTTTCTTGTAAAAATTCATAAAACTCTGGATCTGTATTTTGCAATTTACTTAAAGAGTTGATAAACTCTTTTTCATCCATTTCGTTGTTTGTTTCTGGAAAACAAATATTTATCTGTTAAATAGACATTTTAAATAACGTGTAGGTATTTCTGCATTCTTTGAATCGGTGGTGTTTTTATAAAAGGATACAATTGAGGTTATAACATGTGATATGATTTATAATCACGCTGTTTTATTCGAGGATGGGATGGAATGGAAGTAAAATATAATAAAGAGTGACGATGTAAATATAACGAGAAAGATATATACCATCTTCAAGTGTTTCTTCTGTAAATTTATTTTTTGACATCGGCCGCTTCCTTTTGACGGACATTTTCAAGCAAAACACGTGCGACAGTGGCAATAAGACTTAAGTATACGACCATGAATGTTTGTTATTGATATTAGACGAAATTTTTGCATTTTATTTTATTCATGGATCATAAATATAAATGTGTATATTTTAAGAAATAAAATAATTCAACATATGGAAAATAGTAAAAGAAAGCGTTAAACATTTCACATCACACATAATCTAATTTATTTGACAACTAATATTTGTAATAATGAAAATTGACATTTTAAATTTTATTTATAATTTTTTCAAAGTATTTTCAAAGTCGAGTTGTTGATTATCATAACAAAAGTAATTATTTTGTTTTAATCAGTTTATTAAAAGCATGCCAATATTGCAATTTACATTTTAAAATATAAATAACACTGTGTCTAAAAATTGTATTATTTTACTTATTAAAAATATATTGACACCAAGTAAATCACAATCGCAAAAGTATTTAAATTTGTTTATCTTCAATAGTCGTATTTCAGTCTTCCATTCAGTGGCTTATCCCAATTATTATCCAATCTGTTGACTTGCATGATTCGATTCAATTGCTGCAAAAGGCGAAAATTTTCCTTCTGGATGTTATATTTTCTTTCTTCTTCCCATAGCTGCTTTTTTAATTTCGTAGCAATGTGCGCTCTATCCAAAGGCGTATGGTTATCGATGACCGGAGAAGCGGATTTAACCTGATGCAATACACACAATATAGAATAGATTTGAAATGAAACAATTGTTTTAATAGAATAAGTACCTTTTTTCTGTGATCCATATATCGTTTTTGCTCAAACGGTTCGATTAGAATGCTGTATTTTGTCATCTTGTGCGAACGAATGAGGAAAGTTAGACTCGTATTAGTTTGATCAATATGCGTTGTTCAGTCTTGTCCGGGTGAACATCAAAACTAATCGATATCATATTTTTATATTTAACGCGAATAGTACTGAAAGCTCAAAATGGTGTCCATCTATCTTAATGTTGCCTTTGGTAAAATTTCCACAAAAAACATTTAAGAGTTAATTATCTTTATTGAGGGTAAATTTATAAACAACGTGATTGGATTATTTTCGATGTTTTAAAATTTTGTCGTCCTTGTTGATTATTTATTTTGATTATAAAATAATCAAAATGTATCATAAAATAATATTTTTTATAATAAAATAAATATTTAGAAGCAACTTTGACGGAAATCTCCAATTTCTTTAATTTAAAATATAACAAATTGAAAATAAATATTTAGTGAATGTGATATATTATTTTTATATTCACTAGATTCCCAATATTTCAAATATATTTAAAAAGGGGTTCTCGAAAAATAAATTTCCGACGCTTTTTTCAGCGTCGATTAAGTGTTGCCATAAAGTAAAAAATAAACGATTGGCAGTGCAGTGTAAAAGAGCGTGAGAATGGTTGTGTTAAATATTTTGCGTCGTCAACGGGAGAAGCTTTTGGGGCCACAGGTCTGTAAATGTATCATGAAGATTATTAGACTAAGTTTTAGAGTTTTTTTTTAGATGAACTTTATCTCAAGATCGACGGCACAGGCTGCGATTTTATTATTCGCTTTGACATTTATTATGTGCACATATATTTGTGTACTTTGTCATTTGATAGCAATCCATTAAAGTTAATAAATTCACACAGCAACCGGCTTATGATTTCTGCGCGCAAGAGTGTGCATAGCTTTGGAATAGGCGTATTATTTCCTATCTGGCAGATAGTTCAGAGTTTGCTCAATTGAGTAATTACCTTAAAATGCCTCAATTATTTACAATTCCGGCTTTAGAGTTTAACTTGATGCGTCGTTGTCACTTGTCACTACCTTTTGGACTTAAACAAATTGCAGCCACACCCTGTTTTTTTCATAACAATTATAAATATAATTTTTCAACATGGAGTCTGTAATCTAAAAACGTTATCAATAGCATTATTTAGCGATGGAAATAGTAGGGAAAAACAATTTTTATAGATTGCATTTTAATTGGGAAACGCACTTAATATATTACTGTTAAATTGTTTTATTATTGAAGTATAGTCTGATTTTAGGCTAAAGATTTTTGGATAACAAAAGTACTTAACCTTAATACACATTTAACCAATTTAATCTAAACTCACACTTGTAGTGGGAATTTCTGCGTCTTCAGCGCAATTTGCCACTTACGAGTGGGATATTTTGTTGGCGAACCTGTCTCAATCTTTTCTAATTTATGTTTGTGAAAGTGTTTTGATAGTCGTTAGGGACATTTGTATGCGTTGATGTTGATAATTGTGAATTTGAGCCGTAATCAATTTTGTTCTTTGTAATATCCAATATCTGCCGATTTGATAAATAAACATAATTCCATTTTATAAGTATTGTATATGTATTCATAAATGTTGCTTAAATATACAAATGTAAATAAACAGGATTCTGATCACAGTTATGCACTTAATTTATCACCGTATTGGTGGAGGGGACTGATGCAAGTTTCTCGTCAAATATGATTAAAAAAATAATTGTATCCAATATATGTGATAGATTGTTATATAAAAAAGCTCTAATCTGGAAGATATTGCTTTGTATTTGCCATTGAAACTGGGTATTTTTGAAAGAAGTTTAGTACTCTGGTTGAATCTATACAACAATATAATTGTATCACTTATTTGATTGAAAATTGGCATATGGCCTGAGTAATTCTATCAGCTAAAAATCCAGAACGCATGTAGCAGTGTAATAAAAATAAATATTGTATCTATTTTGTTATAAAATTTCAATCTTAAATTGGTCCCGCATTGCTGAGGATCTCTTCATTTGATCAGTCCAGCGCGTAGGACTACTTCCTCTTCTTTTTCTTTTAATGGCGCTGACCACAACCCAACCAATTTCTTCAAACTATTATCGCCTCGTCTAACCACATGTACAAAGAATTGAAGAATGCGTCGCATAAAATACACAAAATAAAATACAATAACAATTGTGTAATGAGAAATGATGGGGATTATTTCTAAGCAATATTCTTTCATATTAACTTATTTATTAAAAAAATTACAATTTTTTTTATTGTAAAAATAGAATCAAGAAGGAATAATCTGTTAATGATATTTTATCAGTAGCATATGGTGAGTATGGATATCGAGTGTGCTGTACAAATAGCTCTCGGTTTACACCGCAGTTCTAAACAAAATCAAAATTAGTCGAAAAATATTAAATAGAAAAAAATAAATGTTTTAATTAAAAATATTTGTTTTAATGAATGAATGTACAATGTTGCGGCTCAGCAAATATGTCAACACTGATATGAAAATCAGTTTATCACAGGAGACTTGACATAATTTTTTAATGTGTTTTCATACTTCAGTACACTCTGAACATACATCATAACTAAGGGGTTAAATAATTTATTAATACTGAATATATTCAATAACTTTATCTGATAAAATGAATAAGAGAGCCCCGGCTACCAACTATGCTTGCCACCATTTTTGCCTGGGCCTCCTCCCTGCAATTTCCCAGGCCCAGACGAGCACTGTCTTTTTTGACCTGATCAGCCCAGCGTAGCTGAGGTCTTCCGACGGATCTACTGCCATTCAGCCCCGAATCCAAGGAGTTCGAGGGACCCTATTATTTGGCATTCGTGCCACACGGCCTGGAGACAGCGGGATCTGACGAAGCTTGCTATTGACGCCTTGCCGTACATGTCCATGACCTCATAATTTGAGCTTATGACTTCGGTTCATTGCATCACTGATGGTCATGATCCATGTTTTACCCTTTTATACATTTTGATCTTTTTTCTCACCGATAGTGATTTATTGCCCAATATGTTTTTCAGATATCATGATAGCAACGATTACTGTGTTGAATCCTGGAGGTTATTTCATTATTTATTGAGTTCTTCTCTGTGAGGAAGGATCTAAGGTATTTGAACTCTTGGACCCTTTCAATATTTTTATTGTTGATACTCATAAAAGTGTAACCTCCATCATTCAGCTTCGATACCACCATATATTTCGTCTTTTCATAGTTAATTTTCATGCTCCGTTGATAGACGTAAGTGCCGCCAAAGCTTTCGTTCTTGATTTAGCTATGACGCTGTTGTTGTCAGCAAAGGTCAGATGCATTGCATTAGCCTTCCATGGATCTGCGTGTCCTGATCTACCAGCCTCCAATGCAATACTAAAAAGTAATGGGGAGAGGGCATTTCCCTGTCTGACTCCCATCGTCACCTCGAGAGGCTCTGATAGTAGATCCAGACACACACATCCTCGACAGCGTCACCAGCTTACTCGGGTTTCCCATCTCTAACATTGTCCTCTAAAGTTTTTCCTGGTTGACGCTGTCATATGCCTTGCAAAAATCTATAAATATGTGATGGAAATCAACACCGTATTCCCATATTTTTTGCGAGAATATTCTCACATTAAATAATTGGTCCACAGTGGATCTGCCCTGTCTGAAACCGCATTGGTGTTAATAGTGTGTACACTATTTCACTGTTAATGGTCACTATGTATGAGACCAAGCGCACTAAACAAACATACATTTATTGCAAATATTATATGTTTTTAGGCTTCAAATAGCCTGTTATATCACATCAGCATGAATCGAGGAAGTTCTAAACAAGGATATTTTACAGATTAATTGAAAATGAACCCGATAGGTGGTTCGAAATATCTGATAAAGGTTTAAATATAATTTTGCCTTTTAAAAACCTAAAAAATATCCCAATCCAAAACCCGTTTACTAACGATGACTCGCGTAAGTTTTATAAACTTCATATATATAGATGCTTTGAAATCGCCGAGCTGGGAGGGCCAATTTGAATTAGAAAAGCATCTAGTTTCAAATTCGCTTGGGTAAGTTGCACGTGGACTGGGAGTCACTCTTAGTTGGTGTTGGAGTAAATCAGATATCTTTATGTGCCTTGCATTCCAAGTGCGTCGGCAACCAGTAGCTGAAGCTTTATCTTGTTTGTGACAGTGCGAAAAAGCGCTCTGGTACTGAGTCTGTACCACTGCCGCAAGTTTTTCAGTCACGACGTCTTCCTGGCTCCACGGCTGCGACGACCTTCGATCTTCTCCTGGAGTAATAATTGTAGAAGTGCATATTTCTTGTTGTGCATAATATGCCCCAAGTACTCTTAACTTTCATTTTTTGATTATAGTAAGCACTTTGGGTTGTTGGTTTAGTTGTGCCAGCACCTCTATGTTTGTTTTTCGTTCATTCCATCCAGGAGATTTTCAACATTCTTCTGTAGCTCCATATCTCAAAGGCTTCTAGATGCTTACACTTTGTATTAGTAATTTCAATCGTAGTGTTGAGCATAGTATTTTTTTCAATTTTATGCAGGCTGCCCTCGCATTCTCTATTCTGTAGCGAATTTCTGTGGTGTTTTCACCGTTTTCATTTAAGTAGCATCCAAGGTATTTCTTGTTCTGCACTCTCTCCACGATATCGTCTTCTATTCAGATCATTCCATTGATGCTGTTTGAGGTTTTGCAGAAAAACTAGCCACTTCGTTTTCTTAATGTTTAGTTTCAGCCCCGTTGATGTATTGTGTGTGATGACTGCATTTAATAATCCTCGCAGATCATCGAGGTTTGTGGCCAGCATTATATATTATTGATGGTACTCCCGTTTATTATTATACCGGTATCAGCCTCCGACGGCCTCCTCAATAATATGGTCCGAGTATAGGTTGAATAAGATTGGACAATGCCTGTCGAATGCCTCTTAAAACTTTAATGCTTTCTGACGTTTCACCATCACCTCGTACGTCAGCGGATTGATTCCAGTAAAGATTCGCTATTATTCGTATGTCGCTATTGTCCAGGCCCAATTTTGACGGGATGGTTATTCATTTAGCTACCTATAATACCTTCAATATCAACCGAACGAGGAGGTGAATGTATGATATAGACGAGATAGATGTAATCCCTTTCTATTAATGAATATTGATGAGATTCTGGTTTTGCAGTGGAATGTTTATGGCTGCACAAATTATGTTATAAAATGGGTATCTCATTGTGTTTAGTAATTTTTTGCGATGTAAATAGGCATTATAATTTTTTTTTTAAAATATCTATTTTAAACTAGTCTGTTTATTAATGTACATTCTATCTACAATAGATAAATTGCAGTTACTTTACAACTGGATTTAATCCAATTTTTTTTTAACACATGTGTAGGCGTGCATATGCGCGCAATTTGATATTTTATTTTGAAGACACACATGTAAAATAAAATTAGCAAATAGATTCTTCCAATAAAATATGTGTCTAATAAAATATATCTTTTGTCGATAAAAAATTGGCAAAAAAAAGCAATTTCACCATCCTCATACATACACGTACATTCAGAGCGTATTGGACTCGGAATGTTAACGCTAATTGTACAAATGTTAGATATATATAACAGTTGTGGCATTCTTGTATTAACGAATGTAGGATATTCTTTAAAATGTGATACTATTCCTTAACGATCGTCTCATTTATGGCATTTTAGATTCTTAATAATTTCATTATAAGAGGATATGTATGCTATATATATGTTTTTTTTTAATGTCTGCATTATCAGGTCCATTTTAATTAGAGCCATCAGAGAATGCAAGTGATTAATAAAGACACACGTAAAAGGTTAATATGCTAATTTACATGAGGATATTTAAATTAACAACTGTCTCCATCTTTATCTGTTTACATTTGAATGTATTTCTTTATGACGTTCTTATCAGTATGCTATATGAACCTGTTCTAAAAGTAGCGTGTCTTTTGAGTTAATACTCTGTTTCGTTCGGTTGATATAGCTTTTTAGAGTTAATATTCTGTTAAATTAATACTAAAGATCAGCAATTAATAGTGCTTGAGTAGCTTGTAAAGATGCAGAATAAAAAAGTAAGAATTGTATATTTTATTATACATTTATAGCTAATATACTTTGGAAAACAGTCAGAATTATGAGTAATTCCGTTTATCAAAGTTGGTTTTCGAGTATTGTTTATGTTTATATATTCAATATATATATTTTTCAATTTTTATTTAACACGTTGATAACATTTATCAAGATAAATATGTTGGTCATGATGTTAGTCATATGAATTTTATATACTCAACCTTATTTAACTATATTATTAGTTTTATTCTTGTGGGAAATTAAGAAAATAAAATAATCATTTAACCCATCAACTGATCATTTGCATCGACGGAGAGATAATACAATCTTACATTTCAAATCATGCTATGTATTAATTATATGTAACTCGTGTGCTATCTGTTTTAATTCCATATGCTGATAAATAATAATGTCATGCGATGAACTTGCATACGTCATTCCACAATAGAAAGAATGTTGGCTGCCTTTTGGTTTTTAGGATATCTAGAAAATTTTATCTCATTTTTAAATGTTACCCTATTTATCTATATTTCCATATGCACAAGTAATAATAAGAAAATAGCATTGAACAACTATTTTTTAATACATTGTTAATTTTAACAATAATTTATCCATTTACCTAGGGCTCTACTTATTTAACTCATAATGGAAGTTAAATCATAACTTAAAATCATATTGGAAGGTAGCTCTTTCGAATTGAAATATCTTGTAATGATTCCGGACGTCAAGCTAAAGTGCGCGCACGCATTGTAAACTTGAGGCTGCTCAACTCTGTATGAGTCCTATCGACTACCATTAAGCTGCTCTTCTATAAATCACTCATTCTCTCAATCTTCATTTATGTGGTACCCATTTGGAGTAATAACCATTTTTTGAGGTGGCTTTTAGCAAGCCCTTTTATGGGATTATTGGCAACCATTTTGATGTACAAATGTACAAACGTGATCAAATTGTGTTTTTAATTTAATTGAAAATATATAAATGGTGTCAATCTTAAAAACTAAATTATTATGATAATAATGTATCCATAAATGGATCCAGAGCTTAGAGAAGAAAATTTACATTATTATTGATATTTATTTTAATTGTTTTAGGTCACCGTTGATATTAAAGATCCTTACTCAGAGGGGAATCTGAAAGAGAACCCTGGATTTTGTGGATTCTCTTATTGCACAACTCTATTTCTCTGCTTGACTGTTGTACTTATGGTAACACTCATATGTACAAGCGGTGTTTACTTTTATGATGAGTATAGACAAGCAAAATCGCACAGTTTCCAAGGATGGTGTAAAATCCCGATACCTAAAGAAATGGTATGCTATTTTTTTTTCATGATCAATGCAATTTTAATTACTATATATTAATATTTTGTATCTGTTTCTGTATTTTTTTCGTAGTTTTAGTGAAAGACAAACAATTCAATGCTAGTTCTAATGCTTAGGAATTTAACTGGTATGAAAATATCAGTAAACTTTGGGTTTATTATTATTGTTAACTTGATACTTTGTTAGGTTTGAAATTTGAATTTTGAATTCCAACTGGTAATTTTAAGTCAAGACGATGTACTCATATTTTGACAATGGACATAATTGTCTTTTGAAATACGCAGTATCCATTGTACTGTTTCATGTTTACACAGTACTTGGAAAACATCGGACCAAGTTACCAGGCCATAAACTGATGAAAGACCGTCTGATACTGCTCTTTTGTGCAAATATGAGTAGAGGGAAGAAGATAACGCCTCTTCTTGTTATTCTTCGGAGAACCCGCAAGCATTCAAGAGTTTACTGAATGGATATGCTCCGCTGCTGGTCTTGAGATAAAAAAAATACCTGCTGTTTTACAATCTTCCTCTGAAGACCATGCTAATTATGGATAATGCTCCTGTCACACCGAGAGAGTTCTGGATAATATTTTGGAGTTTAGTTTCATAAAAATTGCCTTCCTTCCACCCAACACAACTCTTATCCTGCAGTCCATGAATCAGCAAGTTATCTCTATCGTCAATTGTATATGAAGGGACTTTTCAAACTATGCTTTGACGTCACTAAGAACACTCAGCTTATCCTGTGATAATTTTGGAAACACTATTTCGATATTGTAGAGTGTTTTAAGAAGAACACTAAACTAAGGAGAAATTTGTGGCCTAACGTAGTTTTAGAACGAGACTTCACGAGTTTGCGAGTGAAAAGTAGCCTGTCAAAGAAATTGTGTCCCTGGGCAAATCTCTAGGCCTTGAGGCAAACGAATTTGATATCAAAGGACTCGTTGCAGAACATACATATCATTGTCGACGAGTTGAAGGAATTGCATGAAAAAACACTGTCAAAAAGGAGGCTCCATCGGAAGCGGAGAAAGAGGAGAGGGAGAAAAAGAAACTGTCTGAAGCGGAGAGTTGAGCTCATACTTCAATGCGGTTAAAGTTACAAACATTTGTGGAAGAAAATCATCCAGATAAAGTAGCAGCTATAAGGGCTATTCATTTATTTAATGATTTTGCTATGGCTCATTTCAGCACCGTGTTGAAAAGTCGCCAAAAACAAATGTCAATTGAAAAATTCTTGAATAGAAAAGTTAAAGATAGCGAGTCAAAATCATCTAAAAGAGTAAGTCAGTGATTGCGAGAGTGAATCTGTTGACAGTTCCCCAAGATATAGCTGATCGAGGGAGACAGCAACAGTGACTAATCCTCCCACCACCTCTGACATGCCATGAAGTACCACGAATAAATAATTGTTTTAATCTTTTATTAAATAATATTGTTTATTATTGAATGAAATGTTTTTTTGAGTTTTTCGCCTTCGAGCTACTTTCCGGAACGAATTAAACTCATAAACCGAGGTTCCACTGTATTGATTTCTGTTTCCTTTATGTCTTGTTATAGATGAAGCCACCGGTGTTTGATGAGCTTATTGATATTGATAGCATGAGGCTTATGGAAACTTTTCATGAAGACTTCGAAATATCCCTGGATGAAGATCAAGCCAATATCAATGTTCCCGATTTTCAAGATGGCAGACGCGGTCGTTACATGCACGATTTCAACACTAATTTTACTGGTACCGTCTAAATATTTTTGCAAATTTTACAATTACACCGAATGTAATAAGGTCGTTTTAATACTAGTTTTGTGTTTTTGAAGGTATTGTTGATACAGAGGGAAAACGCTGCTTCGTTATGCCATTAGACAGGACTGCTGTTTTACCGCCGCAATCGTTGATGGATATGATAACCAAAATGATGGAAGGCCATTACAATGTTAATATGACTGTTGTTAAGCAGAATATGGTTGTTGTTGTTCCTCCGATTCAAGATTTCTCTAAAATTGGTTGGCATATTAGAAACGAATGCCACAATTTTCCCATTTATAAATTGGAAAAGGCTACTCATTCAGGTAAGAATCGTTCGATTCTAATTAAGGTTTTCATTAAAAATAAATTGTTTTAAGTATTAATTTATTTTCAGTGGTTCGACGCTCCGTCGACGAAATTGCTCCTGTCAAATTCAGGGAATTTGCTGGAAACGGCCTTCAAGAATTCGATATTCTCAATTTCGAGGAGATGATTAATTTTGAGAATGGGCTCAAAGAGCAAATTTAAATTTTACGTCGAAAATTATTCTTTATGTTCTAAATAGCAAGAACAGATTTGATGTTTATATGATATTTAACATTGAAAGATAATTGTAGATTGTGTGTAGTTCTATTTGTGAAAATAAGAGAGTTGAAAGAAATTAAATTGAGTTTGGTTTTAAGATTTAGGGTTTCAGAGCTTACACGATGGATTTATATGTATTCGTTTTTCTTTACATTAAAACTCAAACCAAATTACTTATGATCTCATTACTATTTTAACGATAAACAGAGTTCTTTTTCTAAATTTTGTGCGTGAAGATATTCTTTAAATGACGTTTTTAAAAGCTATTCTATACATACATATCATTGTTTAAAAAAAAAAAATGGAGAAAAATTTGGATAGATGCATGGAATGTGCCATTTTAAACATTAATCTTCCAAATTATTGTATTAATACAAATAGAGCTCCAACTATGTGCCATTTCCACACCTTGGCTGTTAAATATAATAGCATTTTTAAATCAAATTGTGAACAGGAAATTTAATAGAGTGGAATTAGCAGTCATTAGAATAATTATTTTGCTAAAATTGTTTTGTCTATTATTCTAAAGTCAACTCAGCCTTTTATTTGTTTAGAAGTTTTGAGTAATTCCCGCATATCAAAATTAATCCTCTCTTTTTCTTAAGTAACATTAAGGTATTTATAGAATAAAATAGTTTTATTATTACTAGTATAATTAACGGTGAATTTATTAATTATGACTTGTGATCAGTTATGATTTTCTTACGAACGAAATCACAAATAATTAAATTGTTTATGCATTTAATATTGTATCATTACAAATAGATATATTTACTTGCCTTCTATTTTATTTATTATTTGCAGTACAAAATGCTTCTTTATTGCATACAATTTCACCGTTTAATTGTTTTGATTATTGTTGATATTTTAATGGCTTTATGTGATCTTATTTTATTATAATTCAAATTAAATTCTTTTATACTCGAGCTCCTACAAGATTATTTTATTTTATTTAACAAAGATGAAATAAACAGCTGTAATATATATTGCTTCTGTAATTGTACAGTGTGAAAAATACCTGTGTAATAAAAATTTAAAAAAAATACAATTTTACATTTTTATTAAGGTTCTATTCAACATTAAATTTAAATACACAATAAAAATAAATATTAAATTTAGTTATAAACACTTAATCCTTCAAGTTCTTTAGTATATTACATTTAAATTAATATTATAAATACAAACCTAAGAGCAACTTATTATATAAAAACCATAACTTCACTGGAAGCTTGTTATATGCATAATATTCTCAATGGTTTGAAGGACTAAAATGACAATTATAAATAACGTATAATTAACAATCAAAATTCCATAGGAACTAATTACATTTATTTATAAAATAAATAATGCTCATTCTTATGGTATAGGTATTACTAGATGATTCACATATTATTTATAATTTAATTTGTATATCCTCGTCGATAGAAATGGAAAGGAGATTCAATCATGTTATAAAATATTTGGACCTTTTAAAATGTTTTTATATTTCGAAAACAATTTATGTTTGTGATATTCACAATTAATGTGGTTTTTTTTTTAAAAAACTTATTCATAATACAAGTACAGTGGAACCTCGGGTTACGGGCATAAACCAATGAAAGTCTGCCTGATACTCCTCTTTTGTGCAAATGCGATTGGCGACAAGAAGATAAAGCCTCTTCTTGTTTCGTCTTCGGAGAACCTGCGAGCATTCAAGAGTGCAAAATGCGAAAGGACAGGCTACCTGTTATGTTGAGATCAAACAGTAGGACTGGCGAAGAGCTGTTTACCGAATGGATATATTCTGTTGCTGGTCTTGAGATAAAAAAATACTTACTGGATAATAATCTTCCTCTGAAAGCCATGCTAATTATGGATAATGCCTCTGCCCACACTGTGAGAGTTCAGAATAATATTTTGGAGGAGTTTGGTTTTATAAAAATTGTCTTCCTTCCACACAACACAACTCCTATCCTACAACCCATGCAGGATCAGCAAGTTATCTCTAACTTCAAAAAATTGTATATGAAGGGGCTTTTCAAACTCTGCCTCGATGTCACCGAGAGTACACAGCTTACCTTACGAGAGTTTTGGAATTACCACTTTGATATCGTAGAGTGCTTGAAACTCGCAGGGTGTGTCAAGAAGTACACTAAACTCTGAGTGGAGAAAGTTGTGACTTGAGGTGGTTTTAGAATGAGACTTTGAGGGGTTTGCGAGTGAAAAGCAGCCTGTCGAAGTGTCGATGAGTTGAAGGAGTTGCATGAAAAACAACACCGTCAACTAAAGAAAGCTTCATCGGGAGCGGAGGAAGAGGAGAGGGAGAAAACTAAACTATCGACAGCAGAGATTAGAACTCATACTTCAATGTGGTTAAAGTTATTAACATTTGTGGAAGAAAATTGACTATTAGGGCTCATTTCAGCAGCGTGTTGAAAAGTCGCCAAAAACAATTGTCGATTGAAAAATTCTTTAAGAGAAAAGTTAAAGATAGTGAGCCAAAATCATCTAAAAGAGTAAGTCAGCGATTCCGAGAGTGAATCTGTTGACAGTTCTCCCGAGATACAGCTGATCGAGGGAGACAGCACAGTGACTAATCCTCCCACCACCTCTTCCATCCACCACCTCTGACATACCATGAATAAATAATACCTTGTTTCAGGTTACGAGTTTTTCGGCTTACAAGCCACCTTCCGGAATGAACTAAACTCGTAACCTGAGGTTCCACTGTACTATCAATTATTTTTTTATACGGTAGATAGATATGTTGTGCAAAATATGTGGTTAATTATGTACAATACCGAAACTTTGAATGGTTAAGATTTACACTTTTACTGTATATGTATACAACATGCAATATGTGTATGAATATACTTAAATTTGCTTGATATAGGTAACGCAAAATCACTTTAAACAGATGCACAAAGAATCAATTTTTTCACATTAATATTTTATAATTGATATTAATTTGAAATTTAATGTAATTTGTTTATAAATATTATGCTAATGGAATCAAATACATATAAGAAACAATAAACACAACGTACTTACATTTTTACACGAAGGTTTGTAAATATTTTTATTCATCTCGTCCAAAATACAAAAGTTTTAAATATCGATACCAATGTCTTATAGCTTGTAAGCATTTTGAAATGATACACCTACAAATCTCGTTATTCAATCAGTCGCATGTAATATTAATGTTCTTATTTAAATGTTTTAGGAACTTTACTTTAATTGTACTGAATCAAGTAAAACGGAATGCTGAATTTGTCATACGAATGGCACTATTTCCTCTATATCACATTTTCCTGTCGTTAATTCGTCTTCATACGTGTGCTTATTGTATTTAGCTTTCTTTGCTGCTCCTAGATTAGTGTTGAGATCTGCGGTGATGTAACTAGGATTATCAAAATGCAATGAATTCAGTACACTGACGTCACTTATGTCATTTTCTTCTTCAATAACATTTGGATTTGTATGCCTGTTTAATACCTCAGGTATATCAAGTTCACCAGAAAAATCAATTTCAACTGATGCTAAGGGAACATCCAAGCACGGAGAAAGAAGTCTCGGGCTATTTGCTAGAAATTCGGCGATTTCTGACGCATGCGGCCGAGTTCTATAATCTAGATTCCAACAAGATTTCATCAGACCCTCGCTATACAAAATAAAAAACTCAATTAATTCCCATTGTATATTGAAAGTATTTAAATAAGTAGTTATAATGTAAATAAATAACTTACAGCTGTGGTTTTATTCCGGAAGGTATTGTTATTGTGCGTCCAATTTTTACATGTTCTAAAACTTCATTATTGCTTAACCCTTGGAATGGAAAGCTTCCGAATGTTATAATCTCATAAAGAAGAACAGCAAAAGACCAAACATCAGATGCAGGCGTAAATATACCTAATCCTAGACTTTCAGGAGCCATCCACCTAACTGGTAACATACCTTTTCGACTAAAACGATAGTAATCATTCTCAAATATTAATCTTGTCATTCCAAAATCGCCAAGTTTAACGACTCGTTGCGCATTAACAAGACAATTTCGACAAGCTACATCTCTATGGACGTATTTTAATTCGGCTAAATAACTTAACGCTCTAGCAATATCTAATGCCATGCTCGTGAGTTTTTTGCCTGATATTTCTTCTTTTTCATCGGTATACGGCTCGTTTATTAAATGTCGTCGAGCAAGTAAATACGTTTTTAAATCTCCGTACAGCATAAATTCCATAATTGTATAAAATGGTTCATTTTTGGTGCAAACGCCTAAGAGTTTAACAATATTTTTATGCTCAAATCTTTTCATAGATTCTGCTTCAGAAAGAAAATCAAGTTTCTCGTCTCGATCGGATCCGACTTTTAACGTTTTTACAGCAACTGCTACCCATCCTTTTCCCTCGCTTAAAATTGCTTCGCCCCCAAATACAGTTCCGAATGCGCCTTCTCCCAGTTTACGATTTAAAACCACGCATTCCCGAGCAGTTTCCCATTTGTCGAGGTTGGTCAAATTCATTCCGTTATTTTTATCGAAGCCGATTGCCTTCATATATTTCATATATTCTTCGTTCATCTTGATTTTTTTATCATAGCGCCTCTTCAGCAGGATTACCATTATCGTAAGAAATATACCTAACACGGTAAAACTTAAAACATTCACTAGGATGACTGCGTTTTCACAGCTAATTTGTAAATATGTCGCTACCGGTTCCAGTAAACACGAGTTTAATGCTAACGTGCCGTCTTCTGGTATCAATCCGTCCGGTGTGAGCCAAACGATATTCGATTTGCTCAGATCTAAAATTCCACCTATGACTTCAGGACGCACTGTTGAAATATTCGGATGGAATGATCCGACGACAACGCTCTTTTCGTTTATCCATTGTATGATGTTTATAACGGAGAATCTGGATGGTCCACCGTAGAACTTTATTTTTCCAGAGACGCCGTTGAAATCTATTTGACTTATTATATCGACAAGTTTCCTGAAATATTAAAATTGCATTAGTTGTTACACGTTAAATAATCGAATATAATTTTAATCAACGATCATATGATTGACGCACAATGTAACATCGTTTGAATGAATGCCGGATAGTGACTCGGGATGTTTTTTCAATAGCTCCTCAATAGCCAATGCATAAATCCATACAGCATCATAAGCATATCCAGCATATTCTGAAGTAAAATCATTGTTGTTTAAAGCCAGGTATGGATTGAACTCTCGGTTTGTGGACGTATTGAACCACTTGTCCACATGGTTCTTGTATTTATCTCGCCATACTTTAACTGATATATTTTCTTGCATTATTGAATCATTTGGACCAAATGCAGCATGGTTCAATGAGAAATGGCCATTTATAGCCTAAAATGTATATGAAATGTGTTTAATTTTGAATGTATTGGGTTTATTTATTTTGTAGAGTTACTCACTTCAAGCATTGTATCAATACTGCAATCGACGGTTTCGTTAAAATATTTGTTGTAATGAGTGGTATTGTACCATTTTGTAGGTAGCCATGCTGGTAAAAACCAGACGTATCCTTGTTTGGCAGTCATATCAAGTTTGTGCGCTTGACACATGACGATGCGGGCTATTCCATCATATATATCTGCTATTATTATTTTTGAATGTTTCCCTTTTAAGTCCTCTAGGTACTATAATTTGAAAGAAGGATACTTTTATAATTTCCCTACTACAGACTAAATTTTATAAAATTCTGATATACAGATAGTGCAAAACTTTTCTACATCAGGCTTTTAAATAATTAAGTAACATTTGCACATTTTTGGACATGATTTTATAAATAGCAATTTAATTGATTGCCACTGAAAAAAGTCTTTAAATATAAAAGTTAGTGGTATTATGTGAATTATCAGATGAAATCTACCTAAACAATTTACAATATTATACCATATATTTTAGTAAATATTGTGTGTAAATATTTGTTATTGTGAATTGTATTTATATAAATAAATAAATAATGATAACATACCTACCCTAGTCAGAGAAGATTCTTTGCTCTCTCTGGGAAATTTCATATTTGCTATGAAGTTAATATTATTTGCTTGAAATAAATCACCCATGCTTGAAATGTATTCTGTGTATTTTTGTCCGTCTTCTGTTAATGCGGCTATTCGATGCCATTCAAGTTCTTGAAACAAATGTAAATACACTTGTTTGTAATGCTCATTTTCACCAATGGTTCTGAAGAAGTATGGATATCTCGATCTGTCGCTAAAACTGGAACCTTCGGCACTATAAGATATGACTAATGTCGAATAGTGTTTAGACACCCCGGCGAGCGGTTCCACAGTCTCCGAACAAGCCGGCCCTAAAACTCCAATAAGATTTTCATACGTGTTGTGATAGATGTAGTCGATGAACGTTTTCATGACCATGTCGGCTTTACACATTCCGTCATTGACGAGTAGATTCAATTGATAGTCTGCAAGAATCGTGGAGTTTGCATTGATGGCATTTTCAGCCATTTTTGCAGCAATAACTATACCGTAAGCATTGTATAGGGATCCTGTTATCGGAAAAATGCCACCCACGTAAAGATTTTTCTTATCTGACCTCGTCGACAGCCACGTTGACCATAAAGGCTTATTGTTTTTTATCCACATACAAGCTGTCTTCTGAAAAGAGCTGTTGCCGTTTTGATTGTATAATTGCAACAGTTTTTTGTAAGTATTCATGTCGAAATGCATTTTATTGATTAGTTCGAATGCCGGCCAAGCTACATTTTGAAGCTCCTTCCAGGACGTTTTTATAGTTTGAGTCATTTCATATTGGCATCCCGACGATGATGGATTTTTGAAATAGTCACAATTGGGTATGGAAACCATATTGAATTTTTCTAGCTCCGTAGTAAAAATTCCAGGTGACCACTCTAAGAATATGATTGATTTGTTTACATTTTGATCTTTGTAAATGTTTGTTAATTTGTCGACGACATTTCTTAAATTGTTTCCCAACCATAAGATTTTTATATAAAGTTTTAGTTCGTCTATCTGACTGATAATAAAATTTGTGGTGTTTGGATAAGACGTCAGCATCACAGCACAAGATTGATTTCCTTGACAATGTTGAGGTACATAATAACCGTCTTTGCAGTTATTCGTTTCGCAAATATACCTAAAATTTTAATAAACATAATTAAATAGTTTTGTATAAAGAATGCGCCGAATGAAGTGTTACCAACTTGATTTAATTGTAAAAGAATGCTTGATAAATAATTGAAATACACATTAGCTTTAAGTGGCCTTTCAAACATTGTATTTTCAATATTTTATAGACAAAATTTTGATTGAAGGTTTTGAATCA
Organism: Stenopsyche tienmushanensis; assembly: GCA_008973525.1. NCBI lineage: Eukaryota > Metazoa > Arthropoda > Insecta > Trichoptera > Stenopsychidae > Stenopsyche > Stenopsyche tienmushanensis. The sequence continues at coordinate 64,584 of WACJ01000162.1, read as the reverse complement.
TGAACAAAATCATGGTTTTATAAATTGGCAATGCTTAGTCAGGCGGAATCATAAACAATCAATGGTGATATTGCTTACTTCTGATTTTTTGTATTAAATGAATATTTATGCAATAAATTCAGATCTTCGCTCCTTGTTATATCGAAGTTCTGCGCTGTTGAAGGGTTTTTAAAATACTTCCAATGATCTGAACCTGGAAACATCTCATATAATTGCTCGGGAATGAACCAACCATATCGTCCAGGCGGTCCAATGTTTCCACATTCTGTCATGAATTCACTTAATTGTTTGTATCCTGTTTCTGGATTTACGAGCGTTTCCAAATTGATTAAGACATCTGGACCTCTGAAATAAGATTTATATACTTGAAATGTGCCATATACAAAAAAAAATGAGAGAGAAGGCTGCATTTGGAAGACGTACTCGGAATATTTTTCATGTAAATTCTCCCAGCTGGATATATCCAAATGTTGAAGATCTTTAACGATCATAATGTTTTGATATCCTAAAACATCTTGCAATAATATTTTCAGTATCTCCGTCGTTAGTCTATGACTAACTCTGTCTGAGATTTCAAGGGTGAAATTCATTGGACGTCCATTATAATGAATGTATCGAGGTTTGTGATCTGAAATGCATAAATATTGCATATTATATCGTTTTAAAATAATTTGAATTAATTTATGCGCAATTTACCTGGCAAATCTGTAAGACATGTGTTTCCTTCAATTTGAATATTTTTCATCGCAAGTAATAGAAGATAGTATGCAATGTACCTCATTGTTCCGTTGATTAAATTCATTCTGTAAAAAACAATAATATTATTGTCTTTTTAAAAGAATGTCTATATGTACTGTGTTTTTGCTAATACAAATGCTAATATTATGAAAGCGGAAAATATCTTTATGGCATTCTGTTTGTACAGTAATTATTGTACAAAACGATATGATAACTCGCAATAAAGTTATGAAATCTCTCGGGTTACATGAGAAATCCTGCAACCGTTTAAAACAAGACTAGAAATACATGGGAAATCAGGGATGTTTTTATCATATTAACCTATTCAATGCGAATGAATAAGTGTTTAGCCCTTAGATTTAAAATTGTAAGCAATGAGACTTACAGAACGAAAATTACACATCACTTTCTGTTTCTAACGTATGCTCGGTAATTTATGTAATATTTTTAAATTACAGTGCTTCGATTCGATATATCCGACTTTATAATACACCCGACTGTCACTGTTGATACTGTCGAACTAATTTCGAAATCTTTCAAAAGCGTTCGCCAGGTAGAAAGTCCTTTTTTGTAATTCTGAGAATTCATACTGGGTCTAGCTGTTGAATCAGCTTTAAGTCAAAATTTTGTTTGTTGCTCTAATGGTAGAAACTTATATCCACAGAATTGCTTCTGTGCGAGAGTATATCAATGAGAAAATATGAGGGAAGCTATCAAAAACCATATTAATCTTGTATGATCATGTAATAGTTTTATTAGAAGATTAGACTGAGAAATATTAGGTTGAGTCATAAATATTTGCCGGCGAAGAGATGCCGTTATAATTATTCGGTTTTACTCTTGACAAGTCATCCGTATTGGTGAGTATAGGGTATCATTAGATAGGTATGAGTCCTATCAGTCTTTCGAAAACAGTTAATCGTATCATATATGATGTTATAGTATTTTTTTAACCAATAAAATGGAAAAATCAAAAAGTACATTTTCGTCATATAATACGTTGGGAGTTTAAACAAGACAACAGTGGTATGGCTACGCCTAAAAAATGTACGATATATATGGTGAAGGAGTAAATGAATAGTGAGAAATTGGTGTTTTAAAATTTCGCTCAGGAGATGAGACCCTGAAAGATGAACTAAGGACTGGTCCTTCCCGATTTCCTTTCCCGATTTCCCGACAAATTATTTATTTCCGTCACTAAAGATGAATACTTATATACAATAATTCTTTGATGTGATTCGTTATTATATTACGGAGGAATACAAAAATTCTGAACCCCGTATCTATTATATTTCATATCGATATTCCCATTATTAGAGTCGAGGTGTAGTAAATACATCACCGGTAGGGAAAAGTTAATATAACAATTTGAAAAACATATATGTGCTGTATATATGTATACATAGAATAGACAGTTACTGCCCTTAAGCGTCGCCTAAGCTCACTAATTAGTAGTTACGCCACTGTTTCCAAGCGTTCAGATTTTGGCGGGAATGTCTCGATTTAGTAGCCTTCATCGTGCTGGTGAGGTGGACGATTTCTGTTAGGTACAAATTTCAATCCCGACTTTTTCGGGTTTACGTTTACTAATCCCGGGATTCATGAGCACCTAAAACTGTCCGGAATCCCTAGCTACAATCAACCATTTGCCGGTACATGGAAAAATTGGGGAGGGCTAGCAAGTAGTGGGATCGTCGAGACATAATCCACCACGAGCTTATAAATCAAAATGAAACAATCAGTGCCGATAAATACATTCAACAGTTACGTGTTCAGGAAAAATGCTCTTCCCTCGTCTAATGGTGAATATGTAATAGAGTAATATTACTTTGTTATTTTGTTAAAGCTAAATGAATGTTTGAAAAAAAATCGGCAAGTATTTATGACTCGACCTAATATTTATGGGGCCTTAGCCTAGCGATCGATTCCATGGGATTCTAGTGCTTAACGACATACATACAAAAGATCTGGGATTGTTTACGTAGTTTGTTTAATTATGTAGGTATTTATTTTTGAATAGGCAAAGAATAAGACCTCAGCTGCGAGACTCCGAAGACGAGCCACTTGCTCGAGTTTTCTCGGAAAGCCACTTGCTCGAGTTTTCTCGGAAAGCCACTTGCTCGAGTTTTCTCGGAAAAAATGTTTCCGCTGACCTTGAATGAAAAAATTCTTACAGAGTTGATACTTTCTCATTTTGTTGTTTTGATAAATATCTTATACCTACAAAACTGAAACTATGTTATAACGGCTTATAATAAATAAAAAATATGTACTTACTATTGCAATGCTTCGAAAGTTGCAATATTTCAATCAAGTTCCCGTGCTACAACTTAAGCCACATCTACCGAAGCCCTAGCCATTTTGTATCGAAAATAGATGTCGTTTATTTTACAATGATTAACGTTAACTACTTGTAGACAAGAAAGCAGCTTTGTAGATTTAAATTTATATCCGTATGTACAAAGCTTGTTAGACTGTAACTTTCTAGATTTACATCGTATAAACACTGACTAAAATAAAATGGGTGCAAAGTTTCGGTCGCTGCCTCCCGTACTATTAGATAAAACACTGCTTTAACTATTATAAATAGCTAAATATTATTTAAATGTTTAATTGAATTAATTGAAGCAATATTTTATGAACTTTTGAATAATCATTGATTCTTGGGATTAAAAGTGAGGAGGAAGATATTAAGACTTAACCCTGCGCGGGATGATTGATTTTATGAGCTGTCGCCTCGAGCTTGATGAATGACCAGATCATTTGGGCTGGAAAAGTGCTGCAATGACGATATTTTAAGAAGTCCATTATATGTTTGTATACATAAGAGAATGACGCACCTGAATAGACACGATGGCATAAAAACTGTCATTCAAAAGGTTTTGGACTCGTATTGCAAATACGAACAGACCGAGACCTCCACATCCGCTCTTTTCATCGTCGTCTTTGCCATCCACCGTGGTGAATCTCAAGGTGGATCGGTCAAATTTCACAAACAAAAAAGCAAAAACAACGGCAATTTTTCATGTTTGTCTGGTGGAAATATAATGAAGCCGTTTTTTGTCTAGTCCATTTGCAAATTCCCAAGTTGACTATGATTGTTTGTGGCAGCTTTTCTTTAATCATCGAAAATATATCAACTGTTATGCATGCTCAATTTTAACTACGCATAAAGTACACTGAACAAAAGTATTCGGGACGAAAAGCAAAATAACTCAAAGACGTAAATGCCCTGAATGAATGAAAATTGATTGAAAATTTCATTAAGAATTTTTTCTGCCAAATAAGTATTTAAATATATCGTCAATAACTAATGCAAATAAATTCCAATCAATTGATCCTTTACATTAAGTTTATAAATATTGGTTTTAATAAATAATGATTTTCTCGAAATTGATTTGAAATGTGATGATCTAAATCATTGGTTCCCAACCTGGGGGTCGCCACAGGTTTTCTGTGGAGTCGCCAACTTATACAGTCAGTTAAAAAAATATTTACAAAAATGCAATTTTTATTTTAATAAGAAAAAAATACCTAAGTATTCAGAAGAATATCTGAAATTCGACTTTACTAGCAATGAAATATAGAAGCCATAATGCTTATTGTGCAAACTTGTTTCAGTCATGAATCTATGAAACCTTCAAAACTTAAACGTCACTCAGAGGAGAAGCATTTAAAACACACTAAAAAGGATCTGGAGTTCTTTCGTTGGCATGAAACTAGTTGGAAACATCAGAGACTTGATCGAACAGGACGTTTTCAGCAATAGTTCACAGCATCAGTGCAAGCACCATATGAATTTGCATTGGAAATTGCTAAGCAAAAAAACCTAGACATTAAAGAGTAGATTTTGAATGAAATCAAGGTTTTAGCATTGTTTTCTTTTCAAGTTGATGAATCAACAGACGTAAACTCGTGTGCTCAGTACACAGCTCACTACAGCTTGTACATATGGTGCACCATCTATGCTTGGGTCAAAATCGGACTTTCAGAAAAAAGTAAACGAAATAGCTCCCTAAGCAAACTGCATGATTTATCGGTATGCCCTTTTTAGTAAGACTCTTCTAACTCCTCTTCAAGAGATACTTCATTCCTTGATAAAAATCGTAAATTAAACCATATCTGGAGCTCTTAACACCCGTCTGTTTAAAAAGCTATGCTAAGACATGGATTCCGATCACGATGTTGTTATTTTCTACACTGCAGTACATTGCTTGTCGAAAGGAAGTGAATTGAAAGATGAAATCGACAAAGCTTGGCTGAAAAGAGTAGCATATCTAGCAGATATATTAGAACAGCAAAACAGGCTTAACCTGGAACTTCAGGGAAAGGAAACGAATATCATCGCATGTCATGATAATCTCAGGGCATCTTTATCCAAGCTGCAAAACTGGCGAAGAAAAATAAATCTTGGAAACATTGCAATGTTTGAGAAACTCAACAGTGTGTTAGGTGAAACTAAAGGCGAGATTTACTAAATCCGAAAAAGAGTGTAGAAGAATTATTTAAAATCTGGAGCAGTGAGTAGCCATAATAAAGTAAGGATTTCATTCGGTCATAAATTGGACAGCAGTAGCAGGGCATGAAAAAATAGTACTTTTTTTAACTGATTATACTAGACCAGCGCCTCTTAAACTTATGTAGTCCGCGGACCCCCTCTTGACCAAAATTTTTTTCGCGGACTTCCTCTTGAACAATTTTTTTTATGGACCTCATCCTAACCCTTGTAATTTAATTTTTCAAACAAACAAACATTTATTGGTCAAATATTGATCAAAATTGATCTTCTTATACTGTTTTCTGTAAAAAAAATAACGAAAATATCTTGTTCAACTACAGATAAATGTTTTTTATAACTTCGCGGACCCCCGGAAATGGCTTCGCGGACCCCTGTTTGAGAACCGCTGTACTAGACTACTACTATTGTACATGACGTGTCAAATAAAATGCAAGTATTCGGGATCTTCCTCTTTTAGGGTGGCTTCTTTTCCATTTAGGATTTTAATTAGGAGAAGATCTATGAGTGAGTAGCGAAATTATTAACTACATATATCAACACTATGTATTATATTCATTAGCAAAATTGTTTAAAGGCATAACTTGGATTTAAACCTTAATCTCAGCAATATAAATCTAAGAACTGACGAACTATGCCAACACTTGTTCAAATATTTATGATACACAATGAACATTTTCTTTCAGTAATAATCTACAATATTTATAAATCAACAGCATGCTCTTAACTGGCAGTAGATTCATACTATTACAACAGATGATGCCACTCAGATTCGATTCAAAGAGCCGTTAACAGATGCCTTGATTGAAAAATGAAGATTTTCATAATTATATATTTTTTAATGGAGGCTTATTGTAAGTCTTGAACGTTTTGTTATATTTTATTTTTAAAATAATCTTAAAAAATCAAAAATCACGATAAACATGTATCGTACGCACTCGTTAAACTGTCACAGAACAATGAACTGAGACCTCGAGCTAAATTTGTATCTTGAAATACGTTTTATGGGTTGCTAAAAAAGGACGACATTCATTTCGAAGGTCTCGGAGCAAAGCTAAAAATTTAAAAGTACAAATCAATCCGAGCAAAAATATTTAGAAAAGGCGTTGATCAATCATAGGGTTGCTCTTGTTAGTTCTTAATTTTTACATGAATCTCAAATATAAAAGCATGGTTCTCCAAAATATGTTATTTTCAGATGAAAAGACATTCATTTTCAGTAACGTTTAGGAAGAAGTTAGAAATCCATAATTATATGGAGAAGAAATTTTCATAAATTCAGGAGGAAGTGTTATTATTGATTTCAAACTAAATGAGTTTCTGATAACCTTTGAAAAATATTTTGTTCATTTAAATACACTTATGAAGCAGAATAATGATTTGGTTTTGAAAACTCTTGATATTCTCATATTTTTATAGTATTTTATGCATAAGTAAAATGTTTAACCAAAACGTACAACATCCAATATTATAAACAATAACAATGATCTGGAGTAACGATCGGTTATGTGAGAAAGCGAAAACATTATCAGGTCATGATTTGGATTTATATCATGGATTCGTTAACAATTTAGACGCAGATTTAATAGTTAATGATTGATCAAAATAAATATCAATATGTTATTATTTTATATTTCCATCAAAGATAGTCATTTAAAGCGAGAAGTTTAATGGAACTGCCCGAAAAATGTTAATTGGAATTTAAATCTCAGGGTCCAGAATACAACGCATATTTTCTTGGAGACTGAGCTTTGATTCTTGGAAATTTGACATCTTTTATGAAGTAATTCCCTCGCAAATGGCATGAGACGATAGTAAACACGAAATGTTTATATTTGCTTCGGCTATAGATTGGATGATAGATAGTTAGCTGGAAAATGAAATACAAATTAATTTCAATATAAGTACATACAACGCATTGATAAACAGCTGATGAAATACTCTTAAGAATTCAAAGAATGTCAATCAACTCGAAAATGTGATTATATCGCATATGTAGACAACCAATAAAAATACAATTTTGGCACATACCGGCGAATATCTTAAGATTCTAGAATTATGTTAAATTGCGTATTTTTTTCAGTTGAGCGAAAATGGATTTGAAAGTCATCCAAATTTTTTTGGCACTCATATTATCTTTATAGTGAATGCGTAGAAAATTTTTACTATATCCAAAAAGTCGATGTCGACTGTTGACAAACAAAATGCTGCAATAATTCGTAATGATCGAACGTTATTTGGATCGGAAGTCAAATCGTTATATTATTATTTTGCGGTCGATGCAATTATACGTACGTTATGCTTTCAATCGATGGCCAATTTGCAAATTTTCAATTAGTTTCAGGGTCTTTTAAATCAGTGGTTGTAAACTAATGGAATGGATTGCCAAAGGCATTTTCCTTGACATAAAAATTGTAATGTTTATGTATGGTTGATTAAAAAAATATATAAATCACGATGGTTCGTGATTTTTGTATAAGTTCCAAGCAACAAAAACGAATAAATTCGCATAGATAAAATGTGCAACAATGCATTAATAACGATGCACAGAAAATTATTGATGGGTATTATTGTTGTTTCCATTAAAAGTAATTGAATGGGGAATATTATACAATGGTAAATTTATGACATGATTTCTTAAAGATGGCATAATTTTATCATCGTGTTGAATGTTTAGATTAATGTTATTTCTGATTGAAGGATATAAGAATATAAATATGATCTATAAGGGATCTATTAACTAATTAATTTAATTTAGTATAATTTTTAAAGTGAAGCTTGTATAGGCGCGGTAAAGCAAATTGGCATGGTTGGAGAGAGAATCGTTTGTAGTCTCTCTGTTTCTGTCGTATACATCAAAGCCGTCAAATTCAAAGGTTAACATGGGTTTCCTCGTGTTTTTCAAAGGATGAACATATTCTTTGGACACTTTCTTAGATCACTTGAATAACGAGCTACTATCGTTTTCTAATTCAGGGGTAATACTGCTACCAGTGATTACTTTCAAAACTGACCCAAGGTAAGCATCGTTTATGCTGGATTTGGCTGGAGACTTATGATTTTGCTTTGATCTGATCACTAAATCAGTAATTGGTTCTGCAACTGAATTTCGAGACAAAGCGATTGTTTAAAAATGCTTCAAATTTTCCGGATAAAGAATTTGTTCAGCTTTAATTAGGCATTCCTTGATAAAACCACCTTCAATAAATGATTTGGAGTGTTTATCTATCGTATAAGATATATAAGACGTAATTATCATATTTTGATTTATGTTGTTCATAGTGACAGTGATTTCTTGGAAATTTCGATGTTCATCAGCTATTTTCCGTTTATTTTTATTACAACTTGGTTTCGATGAAGACATATTGAATATAAAGGGCTGAAATAAATAAGTAGTCAAGCATCATCCTTCAGCTTCATAAGCTTCATCACTAAGGCACAAGCATCATCTTTATCACTCTGAAGAGTGATGTTTCTTCAATTTTGATTGGTATTATTATCCAAGTAACACTATAATAATATTTTGTCTAACAATTTCCCATAACGACTGGAGATAAAAAACAATGCATAAAATTAGCATTTCCTAGGATGAAGTTTCAGTTTTACCACATGTCATTTATAAAAGTATTGAACAGAACTTTGAGTTTATTCCTGATGGTTTCTGAAGTTTGAGTTTCTTACAGAATTTTGTAATTTATACAACACAGTCATCCCATTACGTCACAGGTGACGCAAGACGAGATAGACGATTCATACAAATCCATATCAACGTGAACCTGTTTATTCTAGATAGTCATACAGGTATACAGTGGTGGATTTAGCACTTGACACAATTTTTAGCTTGAGGCCCCTTGGGTCAATTTAGTTTTTCGTACAAATTCTGACATTCGGTCTCTGATTTCGATAGTCACGGTCTCTTCTTCCGATTTCACTATTACGCGGCATGTATGTGATTGGACTTAAAGATGGACTTGTAAATAAATATAATATTTTGAAGCCAGATCCATTTTTCTCCCGTTCATCTTCAATTTTTGCTTATAAATTCCTTTTTAACAAACAGCTTTGATAAGATCAGGCTTTCAATTAAATTTTCAGACAACATTTCGCTTATATAATCAATATTATTCAGCATAAATTCCATATTATGATAGCATAATATATCTATGAATATTAAAAGTATTACTGCATCTAGAATCATCGTAATCATTTAACGTTTTTATCACATCCTGGTACATTGTTCGTAGTAAACTTGTTGTGTTTGGAGGAAAAAATATAATTTTCACCTGTGGATCAAACATTGATAATACCCAGGTACATTTGTGCGTTGGCAGATTAATGATTTTATCTAAAATATGTAAAGATAGTGTAAGTTGAGAGATTATGGCACATAATCGTTCATAGAGAATAAATCCATATTATGTGTTATATTTAGGTGAACAGGAACTTTTAGCTTGCGCATGTCTGAATTGGTAGATTGTTTTGAGCTGATGGCTTGGTTGCCTGGAATGGATTTTAATGGTATGGATCTTGTATGGAATTCTTGGAAAATTCTTGAAATTTTTAATGGAAGCAGTAAGAATTCAAAGAACCTTAGTCGTGCCTCTATATGACTTCACAAACACATCTGCATGCGCGCATGAGAATGCCATCGGAGTAAGTAAACACCTTGAGCCAAAAAGTTAAGACAAAATATGTTTGGACAAATGTCTTGGAGTCTGCTTTGCTGGCATTCACGGTTATATGCCCGCGTGCCTCCGTGTATAATTTCTGCCAATGCGTGTAATACATGCGATGAAAACAACCAATTGTACACATGATAGCACATGACAGACTAAAGAATTGGCAAGAAGACGTTTCAAAACAAATCTGACGACCGTTTTTTGCTCATTTTCAATAAAGAAAGAACCTTGAAGAGTAATACGCAGATGAGTCCTATCGCATATCGAAATTGAATTATAAAAATGCTCGACGACTCGAAACGGATTTCATCAACATCGGAGTTCATCATCGCATTGGACGACGACAATGGAAACTATTCAATGGAAAATATCCATGGCAATATCATGGAAATCATTATATGGAAACATTCACCACTTATGGAACGCAATGGATGAGATGTAAGTGCGCGTTATTGTTGGTATCGATTTCTAAACAGAACATCAAACATCTGCTAATATTAAAAAGGCATTAAATTTTACAGAATGCAAATAGCATAAAATGAAGTGTGAAGCACAAAGACATGATAAATGAGATCGAACGTAAATTTCGTCAATAAAAACATATTTGAACAAATGGATAATGATGTTCGCGGAATGGCGTAGTTTTGGAGCCAAACAAAGAACACATGGATATTATATTTGGATACGTATAAATTTGCGAAACAATGCTAATTATGTGCAAAAAAAATACAGAGTTCGTGGCTTATTCTTTCGTACAGTATTTGTATTTTGATCGTCTGGTAAAAAAACAAACATTTCACGACTGATTCGTCCTTCGACGCCTTCGAAAACAACATTTATGTAACTACAAACAATTTACGCTACGACATAAGCAATTAAAATATGTTCCCGAAAAAAAAACCAGAAACAATCATGTTCATGCGGCTTCTGGAATCTGGAATATCCAAGTTCCCGCAAAAAATATATAAATACATCTCCAATCTTAATGCATTTCAACAAAACAAATTTAGCACGCAAGGGTGAGATTTCCGAGGCGATAGCCGGCCAAAGAGTACGGGATTGTATAGTGAACAGACAGACATACATTAGATTACATATGCGCATAACAGCGATTTTATTAGCTTGTGATTCACTCTATGAATTTTGGAACTTGTGGGATGCAAATCTCAATCTTGGCATCGGAACCAAGCTAAATAAATGGATAATGATGTAACGACAAAACAAGCATTTTTTTAAGCCATCTCTATATTTTTGTTCTAAGCGAGGTCATGGATGGACCATTTAGCAGGGGAATGATTTAATTGGATCTTGGAATTATGACGATATTCTATTTTAAAAAACCTATATATTGCAATATAATTCGATTTGAGTTATAGTAGGACCTCGATTATTTGGACTATTTGGGGATGAAAGGTATCAAAAATAATCATAAATGGAAAGACACGTACACTTTTTTTTATTAAAAAAATCATTTATCAATTTTGACTTTAAGCTAGCTCTTCTTTTAGAAGCTGCCAAATCACGAATACTCTTAAGATATATAAGTTTTCCTGAATTACACTCTTCTTCACGTACAAGAGGAAAAGTGGACACAATTCTCCAGGTGCAAGTCAGTAAATTATATATTTTTTTGTTCTAATTTTTACAATACAGATATTCGAAAATCCAGATAATCGAGGTTCTACTGTATTAATACCACGCGAATCAATCTTGTACCGCGGAAAAAAGTGGCCAGATCTATGAAAGCTATTTTATGTGGCGTAAGTACGGATCTTGCTAATCGCATGATTTTTCAAAGAAGTGGTTCGTTATTGAAGTCTCGCAGTTGAGCATCTGTTTCTAAACACACGAAATAAAATATCTTGAACCAAAGTAATTGTATTTCGGTCATCTTTAAGGTCCAATCCCTGTGTGGTGTGTCATGAAGAAAACGTCAGAGAAATAGGGCACATCTATGCAGATGATGATTTAATCCTAATTTTTTGAGAATGGTTTGCAATGTATTCGAGAAAATAAATATATTTTAATAGGTCAACGGTCATGGGATTATTGTCAAAGAAAAATCTATTATATTTATTTAAATAATAAAAAAAACGAACTATTACGCAGATTTTACTTTTGGTAGTATCGATTTTACATTTTAATAAGTAGTAACTTTAAAAAAGCCATTAGAATTTGATATCAACAAAAAAATGATAAGAGTACAAAGGCTATTTAATTGTTTCAAGCGAATAAAGATTTTTCAGCGTACGTATTAGAAATCAGATTTTTGAAATTGCCGATCTTTAATGACTAATGTACAACAATAATAAAAATATAATTTAAAAACAATACGTAAATAACATAGTCATAGATTATATTATACCCAAGAATATCGATTCAATTAGTCTTATCTAGGGAATCCAATCCCGGGATTCCGGACAGTTTTAGGTTCTCATGGATTCCGGTATTAGTAAACGTAATCCTGAAAATCTCGAGATTGAAATGTTTACCCAACAGAAGTCGTTCAACTCACCAGCACGATGAAGGCTACTAAATCGAGACATTCCCGCCGAAATCTGTACGCTTGGAAACAGTGAAAAACTTTTCCTTACCGGTGATGTATTTACTACACCTCGACTCTAATAATGGGAATATCGATATGAAATATAACAGATACGGGGTTCAGAATTTATGTATTCCTCCGGAATATAATTACAAATCACACCAAAGTATTATAGTATATGAGTATTCATCTGCGGCGACGGAAATAAATAATTTGTCGGGAAATCGGGAATTTTGCGAGTTTTAGTCCGTGTTTCAGTAGAAAGGAATTTTGTCAGTCATATTGGTGGTGTTATATGAAAATGGGAGCTCACACGGTCATCAATTCGAACTAGCATTTAAATATCTGATGACGATACTTCCAACGAGTGTGCAGGCTGAGCGTGCATTTTAAGCAGCAAGTTGAAAGAAGTTCAATCAAATTTTATTCAATTCTGAGTCTATAATGTAAGTTCATTGAATCCAAAACATCGCAATTTGCAGCCATTCTGTTGAGCAGAATAGCTTTCCAAGTGTTATTTAAACAACCCGAACAAATTGACAATTTAGTCTTTGCACTCGAATAACAGGTGACAACACAGGACTTACGTACTCGACAGATGTTGACACCAAAAATGGAACGATCCAAATGAAAAGAAGTAAGAAAACATTCATATCAGACGTGTCCATCGTGCTAAAGTGATGTAATAAGACATGCTGCTTACAATGCGAGATCGATTTCTGGCATCGGAGCAATGTCTGTCGCGTGCTAATTGTCTTATCAAATGTTTTCGTGTTATATGGCAGAAATGCAATTCACATGTCATCTTTGTGTATAAACAAATGATTGTAAAGCTCTGCTGACACACAAATGCCATCAACTATTGTGGGCCATTGTTCGCTATAGGATTGTAAACGATCCAAGCATTTCTATATATGTTTTGATATACGGTCATTGCCTCGCATTAAATTTCATAATGTGATTCACACCAGCAGACAAGATCTTTACGCGAAAAACATATATTTTTGCGTTATTTGATTATTACACAAGGCGTATTCATTGGCTGGACGAAACAGAGATATTTTTACATTTTTCGTGGTAATTCGTTGTGATAACCGATGAGCGAATATCTTCGAAGATGGACGATTCTAATGGTACAAGAAAATTTAGAAAACAACTGTAAATTATTGACGTCATTGAAGCACAACACAATGATTTTAGTAAATCTGATACTATTGTCTGCATTGCGTACAGATGTCATTGTCTATATGCATAGTTCTTCAATATGCCCAAAGGAATCGCTCTGTCACAATGTATACAATCTAGTTTATCATTTGTTCAGAGATCATTCTAAAGTTACAGTAAAACCACAATGATCCGGAATAATTTGGATTTGAGGTCAATCGACAATATCTTTATAGACAATTGCTGTTTTAACAATATGATTTTAAAATAAACATAATAGATGAATTTCATCCAGCGAACATCCGGATAACATGATCTTATGCTTAATAATAGTAATCTAATCACCATAAAGGTACTACAGTATTAGTGTAAACTATAAAAAAAATATTTTAAATTGGTTTGATTGACGATAATACAAGTATTTATTACCATTAAATGAACTATTACGAATAAAAATAAAATACATGAAATTCTTGCGTGGCAGAAATGAAAAAGTTGATTTCATACATTGCTTTTTTCCATTTGTTAACATAAGTTGTTAGCTAAAAGAAAGCTGTGTTTGTGTAATATATAAAAAAAATAGGCAAGCTACTGGTAATGTGGTTACTTTATGTTACGCATGGTTTCAAGTTTAAGCCAATTTGATCGTATCAATGGAAGTTTAACTTCTAAAAGCTCAAAAATAGTAAAATCTAATTATGAAAAGAAAATCATAGTTTTAATACAATCGCGTAAAAACAACCCGGAACGAATGATTCCATGACGTAAATATCCGCGTAAATCAGGACACGTATTCATAAAAAATTACTTCGGCTTACGAGTGTTCCTGGTTACGAGCGTTTCGGGTTTCGAGCTGAGACGCGTCAAATTTTTTGTCTAAGTTTACGAGAAAAAAATCGGGTTACGAGGAATTCCCCTCGTACGCCAAATTCATAACCCTTATTGACTTGGAGCAGTACATTCTTCAGCCGGTCTTTTATTGTGATGAAACAGGCCTCTTCGGGGAAAAAATGCCGATGAGGACTTATATCACACAATATGAGACGAGGTTCCCATAAACCGACGAAAGATCGTCTGATCTCTTTTGTGCAAATGCTAGTGGCGACAAGAAGATAAAGCCTCTTCTTGTTTATTCTTTGGAGATCCTGTGAGCATTCATGAGGTGCAAAATGCGAAAGGACATGCTGCCTGTTATGTGGAGATAAAATAGCAGAGCCGTCTACAGAATAGATAAACTTTGCTGCTGGTTCTCAGATAAAAAAATATCTGCTGGATAATAATTTTCCTCTGAAAGCCATGCTAAATATGGATAATACTCCTGTCCACATGCAGAGAGTTCAGGATAATATTTTGGAGGAGTTTAGTTTTATAAAAATTGTCTTCTTTCCATCCAATACAACTCCTATCCTGTAGCCCATGGATCAGTAAGTTATCTCTAACTTCAAGAAATTGTATATGAAGGAACTTTTCAAACTCTGCTTCGACGTCACTGAGGGCACGAAGTTTACCATACATGAGTTTTGGAAAACCTTGTGGTTTTCCAAATAACGGTGAACATGAATGATTCAGGTCAGCGACCCCAACGATGTTCATTATTTTTGTACTGATAAACGTAGCTGCCATTAATGCTTTTCAATTTTGCGAAAATTTTCAAGGCCTCTTGTCATTTTTAGAATGAGTTTGTTCGATCTGAAACTTGACCGATTCTTTGTTCAGCGTTTTCTTTTAGACTGCCAGCCTTCGGTGTTTCACTTGATGCATTTCAGCAATTATTAACGAGTATGGCAACGCTATATATCAAATTTGTTGTTTGTCAGTCATGGCTGTTGAATTTGCAAAATATGCGATTTAATTATAAAAATGAATTCCAGAGCAGCGAATCAATTGCCAGCCAAACCAAACATGTTTGCAGACACAGAATGGCAGACGATGCATCAGGTGTCGGTGACACCTAGTCAATACCTTTAAGACGCAAATAAGCAATATTCTAGTCGATTCATGCTTTTTTAAAAATGTGTTTCAATTTGTGAACTTTAAGCCGACGCTGACGCAAAAATTTGTTTGTGAGAAGAAGAATTCAATGTATACATTTTCGACGTTCTTAATGTAAGGCCTAACGCAGTGCCCAGCAACTTTTTTTACATCGCAATCTGAAGTGGATGGTACAATCGTATACATTTTTTTAATGTCTTGAAATTACAACTGATTTTAACTATAAATTTTCGAAAAAAGTTAATTCAAAATAACCGCGTAAATCGAGGCATATGACTTATATAATATAGGCGGAATTTCCTCAAAATAATCGATTTTAAAAAATCGAGGTTTTTTTCTATTATGGGATGTACAAATAACCGAATAATGCGGTCATTAGGGTCCTAAAAATGCCACGAAACACAAAACTAGCATGAAAAATTGGGTTAAAACTACAATATTTTAATTTCATATCTAAGATAAACGATACTGATAACCGGTAAAATCCTTATATTTTCCAAGTTTGTTTCAAAACGTTGGAAATCTTATTTAAAAAAATACTATGACGGAAAGTGTCTACCTTGTAAAGCTTAAGTTTCAATACGCTACATTTTTTAATATTTGTTTGGTAGCCATCAATAGTGAACGTTCTCGGTAAATTTGTAAACAGAAAAAATTGATTATCGTTAAGTGATGCAATTTTTTTTTTGAAAGGTCTCAGTCCAACTAATATCAAATGCGAGCTAGATTCTACTCTCGGGTAGTCTGCTCTTTCGCTTACAACAGTAAGATATTGAGTGGCAGAGTTTAAATGAGGCCGAACGAGCTGCCAAGACGAACAGCGCAGTGGTCGACCAAATGAGATAACCAACCAAGATATGGTGAAGAAAAACCATAAAATGATATTGGCTGACCTGTCGAGTGTAAGTTCGTGAATTAGCAGACAAGGTAGGCCTTTCAAAAAATGCTGTACATCGCATATTGACTGAAAATTTGGACACGAGAAAGCTGTGCACAAGATGAGTACCGCGTTTGCTCATAATGAACCAAAAACAGCGTCGTGGTGATGCTTCAATCGAGTGTTTGGCGATATTTTACAGCAATAATGCTGAGTTTTTGCAACATGGGTCCATCATTTCGCATCTGAGTCAAAGGAATATGGGGACCCTCTACTGACTCGACCTGTTTATTGTTCCCGCTATTCGGGATCATGCTAACTTCCTCAACAAAAGTGCATAAGAAGGTTCAAAATCTGAATTTAATATAATATATTTAATCATCATAATGTCCATAAAGACACGCTCATTCTCAACTTCAAGTAGCCACTAGCGCTCTGAGCGCGGGCGAAATTATCTAGATATTGTAACTCAAAACTAAAAAAAATAGCTAACCTAACATATATAGTTTTTATAAGTGAGGGGAAGTCTAGACTCGTTTATGACCTCATTTGGTGCAAGTCACCTATGTAAGTTAGCCACTGAGAGAGCTTTCCTAGTCGAACAGATTATATAAAAGCCCTAAGAGAGAAGAGAATGGCCACAAGGTTTGTATGTTCAACCGGTCCGCTTTTCGGACCGCTGATATGACGCCATACCCGAACTTGTACTAAATTTTGGGTTATCCCAGATACCATTTCCACCAAATTTGTTTAATCAGTATCTTCTTTCACTAGTTATTCTTGAATGTCCTTGATATTCATATATTTAAATCCGTCCTTTCATAAAGATTACGAATAATCGTTATTATTCTATGTTTTCAATCGACTCAATTAGACTTGCATGATATCTAGTTACAATTTTTTTTAGCAGCAAATCCATGTTATAGAAATTTCGTATTATACTTGGGTTGACTGTAAATCATCAATTGCATCATCATTTCAATCTTCGAAATCGTTTTCTGCTAATACATTCGCTGAAATTATAATTTGAGGAACAATACAATTGCTTGAAATATTATTTTTTTTGTTTGCAAAAAACCTTCTTTACGCAAGTCAAAATTGAATAATAACAAGGAAAAATTTGTATTTTATAACGTGTAAAAACACTGCGCGAGTGCATGACACATTTTGATTTTTCAAAGCAATAAATCGTCCTAAATTCAATAAATCCAATAAAAATGTCATATCGTTAAGATAACGACGTTGAAAACACCGTTATAAATAATAACTAGAGATAAAACCATATTGATAAAATATCCACTAAATATATCCATAGACACAGATATACTTTTCCAGCGCAGTTTTTCATGAAAATGATACAATATCATCAAGTGGAAATTGTTTATTTACGTGAAGTGCCATCACCAAATATTTGAATGCTAAATATATCAGCAAATTCGTATGGTCATAAAAAATCCATTCAATATGGGGCATTGAAATCACAAGAATGGCGGATATTCAAACTGGAAAAGCTTGGAAAAACGTGCAATACGGAGGCTAATGCACCGGCGGTGCATTTTTATTGCATTTAGAAAACTGCACTTATCGCAGGTCGCTCAAGGCTTTCTGCTGCATAAATGCAATTTTAATATTAAACTATCAGAACGTCAAGATTTATGTTGCGCCATTAAGCTATCGACTTCTTGACACGAATTACATAATAAGCACAATAATATTTGCATAAACAATAACATCATACGATTGAGCCTCTATAAACAATACACGCAGGGAAATGTTTATTGAAAGTATTATAAATATTTTGAGTGCATATCGAATTCTACAAGATTTACGACCGATTCATAATGTAACTGTGTTTAGATAAGAGGGAAGCACGCCAATAATTTGGAGCAGCGATTGATCATTAGAGAGTGAGGACATGCCTAGGTCGTGGTAATCCAATTTACACCATTGGGGATATCCATACTAGAATTTATAAATTGTAATTAAAATATAATTGTAATATTGCTACTCATTTCTACAAATGTACCCTTTCCTATTCAAAAACCACATTAAATTGATATTATCCTAATATAATCATTCGTGGAAGGTTCCGGATGTGTTATCTTAAGAAGAAATACAGAATTATGAGGAAAGCATAGTCTTATAATCAATTCCATTTAAACAAAGAAGTTGAGGAATACTCAAATAACCATTGGGGAATAAAGCCGCAAATACATAGCCACGTATGGGATGATATAATGGACGAGTTCCAGAACGAGTGCAAGTTGGAGAGGCATTTATGCAGATCTATTATATAACATACTTAGTTCGGACTATGTTTTCTGACCTAATAAATGGGCAACAGAAAAAAATGATGATAAATAGTAACGTATGTGTAATAATACACAAATAAACGATAATGTTTGATATATTAAGGTCATGTTATTGTGCCTACACCAATATGTCCTATGCATTGTATATTTGTAGTTGGATTTCATAAAATCGATGGGTATACTGTAGATAAAGTCGAGTGCCTTCAATATCGAATGTATGACGAGGTAAATATACGAAATGTGATGGTGAGTCTTAATCTCAAATCTCAATCATTTATGTATGCTTTCTGTATTAATTGTAGTGGAATATTTGCAGAATTTATTTCAAATCATCTTTTCTGTCCATGTCGTGTTCTCAGTGAATTTTGTAAACATGGAATTGATTATGGTTAGTGATAGAATACTTTTATTTGAAAGGTCTCAGTCCAACTAATAATAAATCTGAGTTAGATTCTACTCTCGGGAAGTCTGCTCCTTCGTTTATAACACCAAGATGTTATAAACGAAAGTACGAGCTGCCAAGATGAACAGTGCAATGGTCGACCAAATGAGGTAGCCACCCCAGAAATGGTGAAGAAAATCCACAAAATGATATTGAATGATCGTCCACTGTAAGCGCGCGAGCTAGCAGACAAGGTAGACCTTTCAAAAAGGGCTATACATTGCACGTTGACTAAAAATTTTAACACGAGAGTGGCCACAAGGTTTGTGTGTCTAAACGGTCCGCTTTTCGGATTGCTGACATGACGAATGAGCGCCTCGCAATCGGACGCCATACTCGAACATGTTTACAGAATGATTACGAACTCTTATTACGAAACAAAGTAGCTCGAAGAAGACTGATCGGGTGGGTTGTCTAAATTTTAAAATCGGTCAAAAATATTGTTTTTATTTTATTGCGGGTTTATGCCGGCTGGGCCAATCCAATGTTTAAGCGATAATAAAGAAAAGAAGGATTAGACAACTTAGTATATATTATAAAAACGGACAGAGCCAATCATTGTTGATTCATGTAAAGTAGAATGGCCAAGTAAAATAAAAACTATGTGCAACTCTCAACTGGGTCGATATTCTGCGTTTTGCGCCCCAAGCCCAGTTGCGCCCGTGGCGGGCGCTTACTTTGCCACCCCCTTGTTATGGTCTTGATTGATTACTTCAAAATGCTCAAATACCAGTAATTTCTGTGCGTCTAATTTCTATACGTCGATGCGATCAAATAATAAATATGAATATAACAAACACATTTCCAGTTATCAAAATAAACAGCAAATACATAGCAATCAAAGGGTTATAGAAGTAAATGACGTTATTACTGTATTTTAATTTTCATTGCCTCTGGTTTAAGAAATTAAGTTGAAAAATAAAAACAAGCAACTCTCTTGGACAATGGCAATCAACAACGAATATGAATATCTATTGATACGAGGTGATGATAAGCAGATGATGACGTATTTTCAAAATATTCATGGAATAAATTTTGTTTTTATAATGGAAATGCCCTATTGGAAACACCAATTCGTATCGATTGATTGATATGAATAAAAAATAAATTACATTCATGAACATGCATGAAAATTGCACTATCGATCGATTGTGCAATATAATGTATCGATATTAAGATTTAAAAAAAATATTTTTGCTTTTATGATTGTTGGTTTTGTTTTATACAGCTTGCATCATCGGTTTTATATGATATTATTAAAATCATGCACACTGTCAAATGATTGTATTACAGTAAATCAGCATTTCTTAGATTTATATCATACAATTGAAGTCTTGGATATGTGTTCTAATTAGAGAAAAATTGCTGAAAATTCGCTGTATACGAAAATAAGTTTGTATGAAAGCATGTTCTAAATGGTACACGTTTATGGTTAAAATATATCAATAGAGATCATTAAGGGTTGTTAAGCTGATTATAAAAACATTGTGTTCGAATTACAGTTGAATAATTGTTAATATCGATGTATTGTATAAACATTTTTGGTAGGTAAAATGACGTTATATCTATTTAAAAATTCAGAACAACAACACTTACAGTTACAAATATTTTTCTTCGGTTCAAGTTTGATCTCCCATTGGAAGATTTCCACTGGCTTTAAAATTAAAATGATGTAATCTATCCACTATTAATTAAATCCCACTGTCATTAAAAACGCATTCGATTCATAGAATGTCTTCATAGAGGCCAAGCACATGATTTTTCATACACACAAAGGACTGCGATCGTTCAGCAGGATGTCGAAAAATCTTTTGTATGTTCTCTTCCTACGAACGTTGGTGTCGAACTAACGTTCACGTGCCAGCACAACTATATAAATATGACGTTGGCGATCATAAAGCTGCGAAAACGTAAATGTATTCTAATAAATTGATCAGTCCATTTTTGTTTATATTTTGTGTAGTATCAATCGATAAAACTCAATGAATTTGCAATATTCGTTATCTATGCTAGCGCTCGAAGGTCGGTCAAAGGCAGCATATGAGAAAAACTGTATAGGTTTGAAGATCTTGACGATCGATTGGTGGTCAAGGTTGGACCATTTACAAATTTCATTAACTAACTCAACAGGAAATACGTTCTAAGATAAGAAACAATTGATATAGCATATGTTTGCAGCTCAATTGGAAAATAGATAGGCTCAAATGGAAGAAATAATGGATAAATTCTAGATCTTATACACTCATTGATGCTTAATTTTGTGAGATATGTGAGGATTAATAAAAATATATAATTGAATTTATCATTTTATTTATACTTTGCATGAATGAGATCCTTTAGGTAGATGCTGCAAAGTTAAATATTTAATATCTTCGTAAGGAACAAACGAAGGTCTTCTTTTTTGGAAATGTTTTGACGATTTCTCTGTTTGAATATGATTAACAGCTTTAAAGCCTGATTTTTTATGTTTACTTTTTTCATCATATCTAATTTTGAACAATTTTTCTTGGGAAATAGTATCAGTTTCATCAGTATTTGCGGTTAAAGGATTTTTTATCCTGTCATATATCTTCAAATTGTTTTTCTCCCTCATGAAAACTTGAACACCTACAAATAGATGGTAGAAAGCAGATTGACTAACCCTAATCCTGAGTAATATGGACTAATTATATTCTAAAAATATCTAGCTAGATTAGACTGGTAGTTGTTATTTTATTAATTTGATAAGATATTCAAAATATACGTATTGAAATAGGACTTTATATTAATACCTACACTAATAAACATTACAATTTGATATTTTAGTAAATATTTATCAGATGTAGGAATGACGATGTTATAGAATGCAACTGATATGATTCAAATTTATATGATGTTGGACCATAATATAATAAATCGGTTCGTAGAATAATAATGTAGTTTTAAATAAAGGAAAAAAACAAATTCAATTAGGCCACGAGTGCTGTGAAATATTCGCTGACTTTACAATTACTTTGTTTTTTTGACACAAAATGAAGTAAAAAATGCTTTAAGTTACGTTATTAAACAAATTCTATCCATTACTCATTCTTCATGACTCAAATTTGATATGCCGCTCTAATAATACATCAGCTTTGTTGACCATTGAAGATAGCCGATAAAATTCTAACAGTACTAAAACATTGTTAAATAATTTTATCGTAGAATAATAGCAAAATGTGGGATAAATGTAACGTAAACAATAAAATAAGTAATAAAACTTTACAAGTAGTGTTAAATAATAAATTTATTATAAAATATAAATAGAAAAAAATAAATACTGTTATCACATATTGACACACATTTAATAAAATTATTATAAATGTGTAAGTAAATAATTTTAAAAAATTCTAAAATATTTTTGCGTAATTAATAAGTCAAATTTGTAAGTACAAATATATAACGAGTTAATAAATTATATTTTAATTATAATTGTTCTTAATGTTGTTCCAACTATAAGTAAATTCATGTGAATAGTCATTGTTTATCAACCATTTTGATTAAAAGTTAAATATTTAAGTAACGATACGTTACTTATTCGTCCACGATTTTATGTTGCATCAACATATTCTTGAAAATTATTTTTTGTATTATACGTAGCGATCTAACTGAGTAATGTAATACTGTTTGAACAACTAATCTTAAAAACGCATTGTAGATTTTGGGTTGATCATGCCATACATTGATTTAATACAAAGGTAAAAAATCATATATATTAAATATATATCTGAAGACATGGGAGTTAAATTCGTCATCAGTGGAATGTTGTTACTATTGCAATCGAGTGTGCTGATACTATTTATGTAATGTTGTTCATTCACCTCAAGTTATTTGTGGTTTGAGTGTATGTTACATGATTATTTTTTTCGTTTATTTGAGAGCATTCGAAGGATTGATATCTTATACAATAGGATGATATGCTTATTTCTTTGGATTTCTAAGAAAAAACATTTGACAAATTTAATAATAAAACATAACTACTAACTTATGTAAAATATACATATGTTCTGCTGATTATTTTTATATGAAAATAAATAGAATTGATGATGAAATGTACACGTGTGAGTTGCACATTTAAGTGTTTATAGCTACACGTGAAATTTGAGCGAATAAATTCAATGTTCAATATTTATTTATATTGTTAATCAAAATCTAGAAGAAACTCCTCCGCCTCTGCTATCGGAATGAGATGTAAGATCATCGCCAATTTGCTGTACAGCATTACACGTGGGATATGGTTCTGGAGCTTCCACTAATGGACTAATACCTATAAGCGCTTGAAGATCAATATTGCTGAATTTGTTTGAATGACTCTCTGAAATAAATATTAAAAAAATAACATGTAGCCCATTTAATAATTATTGTATTGAAGTGGTTATAAATTATGAAAACCGTCTACTTACTTTCATAAGCAATATGTTGGTTGTCCAAGAATCGCAGTCGAGGATTTTCGAGAGCCGGATAAAGTTGATCACCTTTTAAAAGAGTTCCAATCACCTGTGCTGCACTTAATATTTCACCACAGCTCAATACAACACGTTTACCTGAAATATTCACATTAATAACTTCTAATACTATGTTCAAAATATAAAAATATTAATATATGTACTGTAATTTATGGAAGGATTTATGATGGCTAAACAAATTTTACGAAATTGTATGTTATATGAATTTCACCAAAAAGTAATGCAACGACAGTTAGAAAAAAATTGAAATATTTACAGGGATAAATTAATTATTTGGCACTGCTTGTTCAAAAAATTTAAACATTTCACTTGCAAACATTTTCATACGATATTTATGAAAATGTATATGATATTAAGTACTTACCGCATGTGTAATCCGATGTCATAATAAGTGGTGTAAATTTGGACGAATCTTGATTAGCTGCGGCAGGTGTAACATCCAACAAGAAACCATTGTTTGAAAATGACTGTGATCCCAAAAGTACACTGAGTCCACTTTAATAGAAGTATGGAAAAAGATACATTTAAATGCCTGATCTTATATTTTTAATATTATAAATATATGTAAATAAAATAGTACGTGGTAAGTGATACGTAGACATCATTTGTATCGATAACTGCTACAGTTGACGATGGACCATTTTCTGCCGATGGCATTGTCATTTTTAAATTATAAGCTGTCCTGTAAAATTAATTACTAATATATAATAAACGAAACTCATATTTAATAAATTAAATTTGAAGATCATTTCACCTGTATATTGTGTCAGCGCTGGTGAAATTTTCATTTGAAGCTCCGTTTCCAAATGTGATGTTTAAAAATTTTATCAGATTAGAAGTGGACGTTCTCATTGGCATGTAAATAATAGAATCCGCTAAATTAAATGAAATTGCTTCCTTCATAGAAATGCCCGAGACGTTTGGAGAAGTGATGAACACTGAAACAATTTCATTTAATATATGATACGTTGATTAGCTTATGAATAAAAAGCGCAGATGTATTTTACAAATGTTTTACTTACAACTTGTGCTGGTATTAGCGACAGTCGTTAAATATGCACCAAGATTGGGTATAGTAATATTGCCTCCAGCTTCAATTTTGTTGAATAAATTAGGATTGCCTATGGTTTGGATTGCTTGAAATAGAGTACTTGGAACGCTAAATCCATTCCTATTTGTAAGAAAACTGTGGTTTTTAAAATCCGATACATATGAATGATATTATAAAGATATTTAAGATCATTTACTTGGCTAAATTTGCAGCAGGCATTACGAGCTCATACCAACTGATGCTTCCGAATTTTTCATGAATAAATGCCAGACCTTTGATCAATTGTGGTACACGCGGTGAAACATCTCCCGAGAAATCAACTATGGTCGGCAGCACTGGAGTAGGTCCTACTGCTCTCGATTTGCGGTAGTCGTAATACATCATCGTGCCAATGCTACAAACACATATAATTGTATACAATATATAAATGTGGATTTTTTAAATATGGAATCTATATAAAAATACAAACTTGATGGACGGTATCGTTGCTATCCAAAGTGTGCATAAATAAACAATGATAAAAGAGAAGCGTTATAATTAAATTTAAGTGCGTGAAGTAGAATGCTTTGATCGATTATATAGTGGAATCTTACGCGTCTAGTCCTGTAGAATGGGGATTAACGACGGCTAAACAAAATGATGCCGCAATTGCTGCATCGACGGCATTTCCACCCATTTTCAAAATATCCGTTCCAATTATGGAGCATTCTTTGCTATCGGTTGCTACAGAACCGTGCGGAACTACCTGTAAAACATAAAGAAATTTTAATTGGAGTTGTTACTGATTTAGAATATTGTATTTATATTTATATATATATTACTTCAAAATCTCCATTGTAGATTTGAGTCGCTAGAGCAATTGTGACGGCTATTGATAAAACAGCAAAGGATGCAATTATCAACCGAATTCCGCCCAACTTGCGAGCAAATCCACTAGATTCGCTCGGTCTGAGAGGAATATCTTCACGTAATTCGCCTGTAAAGGACATATTTTTAAATTAAATTTCAACGTTATATTATTAGTATCAAAATTTGAATCAACATGCTTTTCTATTAAATTATTTTACATTTTGTTTACATTAATAGATTAGTTAGTCATTCATTAATTGACGAATTATGTCGCTTTCCTCTTTTCAATCAATTGAACAAAATCCATCAATAGTATTATGTTTTTAAATGTCATTTTTTAAAAGGAAATGCAATGATAAACTTGTTTACAAAGTAATCTAATCTTGTATCAGTCGTGATGACACATAGCATACTACTGACATTTTAAAGGTTATCTTTTACAAAACGTAAACATTGTTGAGTTTTATCTTAGAAAGTTTGATATGTGCATATTTTATTTGAATAATTTAAATAAATGTCAAACCTGGATTTGACGGTTCATCGCTGGCCATATTTTTAGATGTTTGGGGCACAAAACTTAGTTATTTTATATACTTTTTTCGATTTACTTTCGTTTCCTGATTGTTTGAATTTAAAAACATTATATTGTACAGATTCTAATTAATAATAAATAATCAAATATAGAACATGAAGCACGTGTAATTTAATCTAATGAAGCAAAATGTCGATTTATTGCGAGAAGGCTACAAACGTCACCAGGCGTTGATGACGTTTCTTGTACTTGCAAGCACGGCAAGTACAGGTGTTGCAAACTAATGGTTCGTACACGTCCAATGGGTTCGTTTTTAAAAATATAAAAAAATGGATTAAGTGTTGGTATAACAGATTAGATACTAGATATTTGTTATAATGTTTTGGGTTCCAAATTTGGGAAATCGAATGTGTTAATATTTTAAATCGATTTAAGTTTATCTCGATTTCTGAAGTCAGAAAAATGATTAATAAATTCGCGAAGGGTCGTTTATAAGCGATTAGATTTGCAAGAATAATAAAAATATTATTTAAAAAAAAGATAATGCTCTATTTTTACTTATCACTCATACCTCCACGCTTACCTATAATTCACATTCAATTAAACATATCTCAACTTAATCATAAGTGAAAGACGATTATCGACACACTATCGACTTTGGCTCATTTTTAAAAATTCAATCAAGAATTTGTAACGTGGAGAAAAAACCGATTGGAACATCATCAACATAAAAGACGGTGTTGCCGTGCAAGCCTGTCGATTTCCCCTTTTAATGGAAGGATTTTTTATAAGAATGTAATGATACTCGGCTAAATGACTCACTCCAAAACGTTTTCACGTTTAAAATCATAAGCAATTTCTGATTAAACAATCCACGTACCTCAACAACTATAGTAATTACTTGCTTACAAAAGCGTACGAATGATCGAACGTTCTAGAAGCGTGGCATAATAACATTAGTAGGTGATAAGAGCAAAGAAAATTACTTTAAATTAACAACTGGGCAATAAAATTGTCTTCCAGAAAGATCGTTACATGAGAAGAGGAGCATTAAGCTGAGAACCGAGATTTCTCGCTTCGGGTTTCGGCTCGATTTTCGACTCAACCAGCTCCAGTTTGCAGGAGTTTTAGTTCAGCTCCAAACAGATCTCTCCCGCTCCGAGCTTCGATCTTTGAGCTTTGACGAGTGACGCGGCAGCCGTGGGTCGTCGGAAAACTTTTGCTGATGATACCGTCGCACGCATAGAAGAATAGAAAGGGACCGGCCCGCGACGAAGATACCTAGGCTCTGATATTCGGCTAGGGCTCGCCCACGTTACAAATTTATACCTGAAAATCTATGTTAAAATCTTATACTATAATGTATTGAGCGCAATAAATAATATTGTAAACCTATGAGCTGATATAAAATAGTCAACAATGAATGGTTCCTGGAAATAATTATGCACGTTGTAGTATGCAAATAAACGCCAGAAATTACCACAGATAAAATAGTTAGCCCAATAAACGAACTACGAGTAGATTTCGACATCAACAATGAAAATGCTAATGAGTTGATTAAAACTTGATCAGTACTTCCGACAAATAAATAGTTAAATTAAGTATATAATAAAAGCGACGGAGAATTTTTTAATAAAACAATCAAAACTTTGACAACCAAAACTTAAAGCCTTTATGCATATTGGCAAATTTTTGACTATTTTGAAATAATGTGATTCTAATGAAGAATGTTTATCTCAAATACGTAGAGCGATTGAGAAAAATACATATTGTAGAACAGTTTATTTATTATTACCGATTAATAAATATTTTAAAAGCTAATTATGTGCGAAAATCGAGAATCCGTATAAAATATGTTTTATTTATGAACAAAACACATTAATTTCATTGATATAAATAAATATTTACGATACGACAGATCAAGTGCTAATACATAGTTTTTAATGCCATAACTTTATACGATTCAATTATAAATGCACAGATGTGTACAAAAACTATTCACGTTCTTTGAAAGCTATATTTATACACTTTGACATACATCCTTGAAGATTCATCGTTTGTTATTGTTGGTTAAATATACTGTTAAACATGTTCTTAATATAGAGTTTATTATCCAAATTTCCTTCATATTTTACATTATTATTTATTCTATATTTTCCCCTTTTTTGTAGACATATGAAGGAAATCAATATTTTGATATCTTGAGGCAACTATATTTATTGAGTCATGCATTATAATTCGCTTGAAAATTTCTAAATGGGTCGACAATATAAATGAGATTTGAAACTTTGTCAGTTTGAAACGTCAGTATCAATTTGTGCATGCAGACTTGAATGCATACAATTAAATTTATAGCAGCATATGAATCTCCTGGTATTTGGATATTAAATTTTATTATTCCTAAGAAGGAACTTTTTTTTGTATAAGCGAGGATCATTAACCGTTTGCAGTTTCAGTTATAATAAAACTATAGCAAGCACATGCCTGTTACATGACTATATTGTCTTCGTGTAATTTTTATATAAATATTTTTAGTGTTGCGAACGAGATTTGAAAGCCCCTGCAGTAGCCGTTACTCGGCCACTGACTCACCGTTTCGTAACAATAGTTCATAAAGCCATAATTGGTTTAACATTTTTATGGCGACTAGAGTTTTTAAGAAGCAGAAATCCTAAAAAAGTATTAATATTTAATAAAATATATGTTTATAAATATATACATATTTATATATAAATAAATAAATTATATGGATTGATAACTATTAGAACTCGAATCAGTATGAAGACACGTATACATTTGAGTTTATAGACTAAAAATTGAAATATTAGGGCGTAACATATGAAATTGCCGAAACTACACAATTGAGACAAAAAGCGATCAGATAAGAGAGCAATTAGAATAAATTCGCAGTGTTCAAATATAGATGCGGGAATTGGTCAATAGAACAAGCAAATATCTTTTGTTCCTGATTATCAAGTGAAAATTTAAAAGAAAATATTTTTTAGTTTGCGAAATGCATGCGAAAAATTATTTCATAGGGCGACTAATCCTTTCAAGCGATGCATTATTTTCACATTGACTAGCGATTTCATTAGATGGAGATGGTTTTGAAAATTTAAATATTATTTGAGAATTGCTTGTCGATGAAGAAATCAACGAAGACGATTCAGTTCTGAATTCGAAAGTGAATCCATTAGTGATTCAAATGAACCAGCACTATTGTCTGCAAATAATTTTAGCATTCTTCAGTTATCCAATAGTAGAAAGAAAGCTATGATAGAAATCGAACTAGCTAATAAATGATAATGGATCAAACGTATTCAATGTATGATGGTATTGATTTTGAGCTATTGATTATAAAGAAGAAAGTAGTTGCTTTGGTAACAACTAACAAAAATGCTAAATAAATCATATTTTATTTCTTGTACCATATGTATATTTTTTAGATAGTTTTCTTCTATTTTGTACGAGTTACATGCCTTGATTTATGTGCTTTTTATGAATTCGAATGACTGTTCTATATCAAGAAATATAACTAGAGTGGATGTTATATTTTCGTAACATTGCATATCCTTTACAGTACTTTGATAAATGTATTATTTTTGAGATATATTGGAATTTTTGTAACAATGATATCTTTTGATATAATTACTATTTACAGAAGAACATCGATTATCTGGATTGTTCAAAATGAAAATTAAAAAAATATATGATTTGCTGATTTGCACTGTGGAGAATTGCGTTCACATTTGCTCACTTATGTGAAGGATTGCATATTACGAAGTTTATTAATTGTTTAATATCAGAAGATGGAAGATCAGAGCTACAAATTATGAAATAATCAGGAAATACATAATCAATTGGACAGCCAATATTTGGTCCATTATTATGTGAAAAAGCAATATTTTTAAATACAAAATTAAATAAAGATTCCACCTTCAAAGCAAGTTCGATCTGGTTTGAAAAATTCAAAGGACGACATGGTATTAGGGAACTTCGCGGAGAAAAGGTTTCTGCTGACATATCTTCAGCAAATCCATTCATTGAGACATTGAAGCTATTTGTAGAATTAGAAAAAACTACTCAACATATCTTTGAATTCCCGACTTATCGACTAATTATTTATTTTCGTCGCTGCAGGTGAATATTATACTTACATACTAAAATACTTTGATGTGATTCGTAATTATATTACGGAGGAATACAAAAATTCTGTACCCCGTATCTATAATATTTCATATCGATATTCCCATTATTAGAGTCGAGGTGTAGTAAATACATCACCGGTAGGGAAAAGTTAATATAACAATTTGTAAAACATATATGTATGTACTCTATATATGTATACATAGATTAGATAGTTATTAATACTACCCCAAGGCGTAGCCTATGCTCGCCAATTAGGAGTTACGTCACTGTTCCCAAGCGTCCAGATTTCAGCGAGAATGCCTTGATTTAGTAGCCTTCATCGTGCTGATGAGGTGTGCGATTTCTGTTAGATAAAAATTTTAATCCCGAATTTTTCGGTATTACGTTTATTAGTCCCGGGATTCAAGAGCACCTAAAACTGTCCGGGATCCCGGGATTGGATTTCCTAGTCCTACATATTCTGAAGCTTTTCAGTGTTTAGATATCACCATGAAAAGGCTTGAGAACCAAGAAGAGTGTAATTCAACAAACCTATATATCTTAAGAGTATTCGCGATTTGGCAGCTACTAAAAGATGAGCTTAAAGCTAAAATCGATAATTGATTTTTTTAATAATTAATAATTTATTAAGTCCGACCGCCAAAGTGCTGTTTCGACTGCTCCCATAATACAGTCTTGACTGTGGAGCCATTTGATTTTGTTGATGTGGACCTGACTAGTTGATATTACTTGATACGTTACTTTAACCTATTTGTTTGTTCCAGCTCTGTCTATTTTTTTCCAGTTTGCTCCCAGTCTGACCAATTAAATATTGTTTGATTGTGCCCAGTTGACACTAAACGCCGAAGTTCGAATACTTTGATGCGACATAATTACCCTTTGCTAATACAATTTGACTAATACTTCTTTGAGACCTAACGACATCTGACTACTCCTAACTACTATGCTTATACGATTTTATGTATTTTAATTATTGGCCACTTTACTTATACGTATTTACAGAGTAAATACTTAAATACTCTTTTAACAGCAAGCTAATACTTAGTTTAACTACTATTCACTGCTACTTTTACAAATCAAGACTTGCTTATCACTCGCTATTCGTTACATAGTCGATCCTACCCAAAAATATGGAGCATGATGAACCGTATCGGTTCGGAACCAAGATTTTTTAGGAACAGAACAAGGACAAGAAGAACATCAAAGAGACGGCCTCGAAGAGATGCATATGAGGAACTTCACTTTGCAACGTAAACAAAATTGTCTTCCGTTGACTTCTATATCGTTTTGTAATCGCCGAACTGAGAGGGACAACCTGAAATGATGGCGAAACCACTCAGTTTCGAATTCGCTCGGGTAAGTTGTACGGTGACGGGGAGACACCCTCAGTTGGTGTAGGAGCGAATCCGAGATGCACTCAAGCGTCACGTCTGTCTTCACCCTACCCCGGCAACGCCCTAGCGAGGAAAGGGGGGACTGGACTCCTTGTACTCCAGAAAGCCCTTTTCAGTAGAGCCAAAAAGGTCGTTTAGAGTAGTTTTCCACCATCTCCTATGAAAACTACTCAGTCTTTACAAACCTTCCACATTCCTTATCGAGACGATTGCGAAAGCGTTCGTCAATACGTTCACTCATGATACCCGTTGGGTGAACGTTCGAAACTAAACTCGGTGGTAATGCTACCTTCAATATCGAGCGAACGAGGAGGTGAATGTATGATACAGATGAAATGGATGTAACCCCTTCCTGTGAATGGATATTGAAGAGGCCCATAGTTCTGCAGTGGACTGTTAGTGGCTGCACTATGATGATATGTGTATGTAAACCTAGAAAAATAAAAATTATTCATACTTTCCATGTCGTTTAATGACGAAATACGTGTTGATTCTAAAGCATAGATTCCATTGCATTCTCACAGCAAGTAAACTCTAATTGCAATACTCCTTTGGAAGATTTCGTCTGTGCTGGGATGATCAAGTTAATAAAGAATGCCGAAAATCTGGCTTTTGGCAATTGGAGGAAGAAGGCTTAGCTTTATTTTTTTAAACCTTTTTTCTTTTTTATTTGGAGTCGTTTTATCGCAATTTCGAAAAAAAATCTACGGACTTATTGAGTGCTGTGTTACATACACATTTATATTTGCGCGGTTTTCTGATAAATTCCACTGACTTTGTATGAAGTTATATGCTTCGATTCACACGCTTTTTATATCCTGCATCATATATCAGGATTTTGTATGAGATCCATGTATATTTTGAGGTTTATTGAATTGATAGCAATAGTTTAACACGGACTTATGAAATGAAATGCAAAAGCGCTGTTATTCTTAGCATTGCATGCGACGATACGTGACGACAATTTAACAGCAGCCATAATAAATAATTATAGCAAAAAGCAATTTGCGTTTATTGTAGCATTCTAAATTGATATTTGAACCGTATTTGGTTATTTTTGGGAATCTTGAACAAGTTCGGAATATAAAATATGTTTTATTGAAGTTGAGCGTCGTTCGCATTTCCTCCCTTGAATAACATCTTGTCCAACATCATGTTATAAAATTGATTGACATATTTATTTTTATAAAAGCACAATCGTGCAAAACTTAATAAAATCCCTTTTATTTTAGGTCTCATTCCGTGCTTTCAGATTGCGTGTTTTGGGCATATAAACAAAGGGCTCACGGTTTGTATTTTTTTTATCAGTATCAGTAGATGGCACGTGCCATGATATTTACGTCACAGTTGCATTTTTTACCTTTTAACTAGCCACAGAAATCAAGAAAATATCCTGAATTAATTCAATCGCCCGAATAACCTAATTAGGAAGGAGCCCAACAGGATATGATATGGCTTAACAAGTTGTTTCCTTGATTAGAGAAAAATACAATACGTTACTAAAAAAATATCTTATTAGCCAAATATTTTCATTATAGAAAACCTGTAAAACTTTTTCATAAAATTTCTGCTTCTATCAGTGGAAGGATCTTCATTTAAAAATATAGCTTTAATAGTTCGTCCAAGATCTTTTATGTTTTAGGGGAAAAATGATTAATAACTTCATCGTTTTTATCCATTCGTCTTCTAAATTTTGCATTATCCTAGATTTCAAAAAAATGTTTTATAACCCTCATTTTTCAGCAATAATTCTTGAATATCCTCGACATTTATATATTCAAAATCTATCACTTTTCCCAAGCGAAACAAGCTATACTATTTATTTTATTATGCTTTCAGTTGGTTCCATTAGATTTACAAATTGAGTCGTCTCTGATTATATTTTTTCCAGCAGGTATTCATTGTTGACGATCTTATTCGTATCAGCGTAATATAAATGTCGCGTAATACGAAGACTATTTGTATTGAGCTATATTTAATTAAGTCTAGCCGTTTTGTGACCTTCTGTAATGTATTTGCAAATTAATATGAACACAAAATATGGCATTTTATAGAATATCTTACATTTTAATTGGCTTAATTAGCGTTTTGCATTTCTTAAAAAGGTTACCTTTAGTTATGCCCTACTGGACTAATTGCGACTATGAAATATTAATTAGTGCGTATGTTCTAAACCATTCTAATAAGATTATTTTGTAGGTCATGCTTTGATATCAAATGCACGCAAAATTGAAATCGATAACCTCAGCAGCTTCTTTCAAGTCTAAAATCTATTGATTAAAATGTAAATGAAAATCAATACTAACATTGATATTGAGGGCAACCATACAAGTTTCTTACGCATAAGGTCGCCATTATATATATGTGTGTTTATATCGTCCTCATTTCTTTTTGCATCCAGCCTAATCGGAGTCCTTAATATAAATTATGGATGATGAAAGTACATAAATTTCTTGAGGCATCATCAGAATAGGGTTAAGATTCTCATAAGGTTATTGAAAGCATAAATCGACAGAGTAAACCTTCAAATCTTTATTAGTTCCTACTGCTGCCTCTCTTGAAGCGTTTCCTTCTCATAAATTGAATCGCCCCGAAATCGATTTCTTTCAGACGCTGGAGATAAACGGAATTTATGGTAGGATTTATTAAAATCAACATCGCCTATAACGATTCAAACTATTGGCAATTGGAGCAATTTTAGAAAAAAAAAGTCGCTTTGAAAGCTGACAATTGCTAAATAATGCGTCGATTGATGTATTTTTTAAATGTGATATGATTTTATAAATATTTCTTTGTTAAGACTTAATTAGGATTTGGCATATAAAAACCAATATCACATCAAAATGTCTCAAACCAATTAATTTATGCCTATATAAATTGTTTAAATGTATACTTATGCATTGGATATATAAACTGAAATCAAATTTTGGTAGGGTACGGTCACTTAAATTACGACCTAATCAAATCCTTGCCCGTGCATGAACATTTGCTGATCAAAATTGATGGACAAAATTTATTATCAAACCGTGTTAATTTTATATCAATTGCATTTTTTTAAACGCTAAACCTTATTTCATTTGCTCGTTGCAAATTATTATAAAGTTAGAGATGTTTCATTAATTTATTAAAAATATTTAAACGCAAACTAAATTATATTATATCAAAAATATCCAAGTCTTGTAACTTAGTGGCTTTTGGGAGGAAATTATGGCGGCTTTATTTTACACCAGACTTAATGAAGATAATGGATTTTGTAAATTAAATGGAAATTACTTTGCATTAAATACTTTCGTAGTATCCACATGGGAAATGTCATGTTTTTGCAATTATAAAAAGGTAATTTGACGAATGCCGTGAATGTTCTAGTTTTATCAGTTGTTTATGAATCCTTCGACAAACAGATGTTGTATCTTGATCAAATTGTAGCAAATCCAAATCCAAAAAATCTAAATATGATGCTTTTTATTAAAAATAATACATAACCATCTTTATTGGATTAAAAAGACTTTTAACGTAATAAAAAAAAGTGTGACCGTATGATCACACAAGCATTTGAGATGCACAATGAAAATATTAAAAATAATCTGAAATTTAGAGCAATTCAAGTTCGTATTTTAAACCAATTGTAAGTGTGAAATTTAAAACATCATTCAATAAGTTCGTAGGATTTTTTTTTCACTTGATGTTATTTTATCGCAATTTATTCAAAAATCAACTTCAATCCCACGAACTTATTGAGTGATGTATTTTAAGATAACAATTTACCTTAGCTGAATTTAAAACAAAGATCACTCAATATCTGTTCAATTCAATACATATTTCTTGGGTAGTTTCATAATTATAAAAAGGTTTGGGATCAAACAAAGATTGTGAAAAAACACCCTACGAACAAATTTAGTAAATCGGAAGTATTCATATTTTCGATTGATTTTCTTGATTCAGGTCTTTGCTGATTTCTTGATTCTGAAAAAAATAAATAAAGTCTACATCTGATAATAGATATGGTACCTTAACTTTATAAATACAGTGCGCACAGATCTGTGCGTTCCATCACATACATTTTATACACAAAAAACGTTAAACAACTATTAGTTTTAAAACGTTGTACGTCTCTAGACAAAGAAATCCAGTGGTATTAGGTTTGGAGACCGTGCGAGCTACAGAGTAGGGTACGTCCCTAGACAAAGAAATCCAGTAGTGTCAGGTCGGGAGATCGTGCGAGCCACGGAATAGGGTTGCCAAAATAATTAATTTACACGACAGAGGTGTTCAAAAAAAGAAATCCTAAATGAAGGAAAAAGCCCCGCCTTTGCAAAAATGAAAGAGAAAATGCTTCTTCAGAAACTACAGTTGAAATAAGAAAAAAATATGGTACATGCATACAAAGCAGAGGTCGCCAATTTGAACAAATTTTGCAAATAAATTTAATAAAAACATATTTTTTATTTATGTATTTCGAAAGTAAAACATATTGAGAGTATACTATAAAAGAGAAATATTTACGAAGTTATAGCGCGTAATCAGGAGCATGCCGGAACTGCTGTGAACTAGGGAATCAGGTCAGGTAGGAGCGCTTGGAGTTGAGCAACATTTCTTTCATAATACATTTGTTTAAATCTTTTGTATCTTTAGTTTTATTATAGGAGATGTTTCTAAAAATATTTTAAGCAAAATTATCGTTATATTGCACTCATATATCTCTAACTGTAGGTATGTGAAATTAAAGTTGCTCGAAGTCAAGTTTAGCTCGATAGTTTGTCGTGTGTGATTGAATTTTCGATGCAAAAATGTCAAAATTTTTTAATAAAAGAACGAAAAGTAGAGAAATTTGCTTTAAAAAATATCTAAAGATTTAAGACCTGACTCCATTTCTTGACCAAGAGATAAAACAACATCTCTTACCAATTTATAAAGATTTGTCCAGGGATGAATTACTTCAAAGATGCTTGGGTGGCCATACCCAAAATGCTAATGATTGATTTAAGTCGACGGTTTGGGGACTGGCTCCAAAGCACCTGCATTCTGGTGTAAAAATCATTGAAATATTAACATACATTTCTGCTGGGATATTTAATAACGACTACAGTTTCATTTTGAAGATGATGAATACATTAAATATAGTTACTGGCACCTACTGTGAAGTCTTTGCTAAACATATCAACAAAGCGCGGGTAGCGAGGTAGAATCGTAAGAGTCTTTCTGAGACAAAAGCAGTTCGTATAGCCCGAAAACAACAGTTAGTCGAAGTAAATCCATTTTTTGAGGAAGCTGAAGATCTATTATATGCACCTGGAATCATTCGTTGATTGGTAAGTCACTAAAATTGATAGTTTTATCCCATTGAAACTTTAAACGAAATTATCTCGAAACTACATTTTCAAAATGTTCGCCAGTTGTAGCTTAAAATGCTGTTGATCGATCTGACTGAAATTTTGAGATCTTTTTCACTATAATATTATCTAGTCTACTAAGCTAAAATTTTGAGGTTTTCGTGTAATTAAATAATTTTTTTGGGGTAAAAATGATCAAGAAAATGGTAAAAAATATGAAAGTTTAACTAAAAAACCTAATTTTTTTTGAATATTATGCTTTTTAAATTTTTTATAGCTTAGTTGATTGCCTACACATATTAAAAATAAAAAAAAATATATTTCCTATTTTCGATTTCAGTTTAATAAGAAAAATCGACAAATGGTAAGCCGTTTGATATTACGAGAAAAGGCGCAGTAATAGAATAACTTCGCCATTTTGTTTTTAAAAAAATAAAATAAATTAGCACTTTAAGGTTGTAGTAAAATAATGTCAAAAACAGATTTAAAAGTTATGACGATTTAAAAGTGAATTTTTGGATATTTTTTCAAAATGTTGAAAAAAAAATCTATTTTGACAACCCTGATACTTAAGACATAAGACTATGTCTGAAATGTAGCAAAAGATCTCCCTAACCCCCCAAAAAATTGTTGGCCTATGTGTAAAACACCCTGTATAAATATATTATTTAATTTATTAAATATATTACTTATATATAAATATATACATTCGATTAAAAAATAAATATTAGTACGAGAACCACAGTTCGCTTTTAACTTAATTTCGCCATTAAAAGATTTATATTATCTAATTCTTATCAGTATTTATTGAGTTAAGAGGAAAAATATTTGAATTATTTTTTACAAGTTGAAAGAAAATAATAAGAGTGTATAAATTCGGGATGTATAATGTCTTGATAATCTCTTGGTCTGAGAGTCTGGAGAAATAATTTAAGCTAGTGAGATATGAACTAGCTATCTACTCCTATCATGGTGGTTGCTCTTGTAATGAAACTTTGTTGCAGGCTACAGCTTAAGGTCGAATTTGCATTATATAGTATGCATTGCCCTTTACAGTTTGTAATAATTCTTAGACTACAGGCATTTTTTCAACAGGATTTTACAATGGAAGAAGCCAATTTTTTAAATTTAAAATGCACATAATCGAATTTAAGTATTAAGGATTATTTTGATATGGTTATTAATAAAAGGGTATTTGAACCATATTCAATATTAATGTATGTATAATAAATTGTTGTTGATGGATTTTTATGCAAATATTATTTTTCGTGTGTTTAAAATGAAAAAAATAACGCAGGGAGTTGCGATAAAATATTTGAAAAATTTAATTCGAGGAGGGAATTATTTCTTTCCTTTTTCCAGGGATAAGACTTCATTTTTCATTCATGCAAAAAATGTGATCATCTGTATTATAAGTCCCGTGTTCTCATTGCGGCTTAGATCCTATTAGGGAGTCCCTAAATAAGACTCTGCCGAATAATTATCCCTACGCATTCCCATTCGAAAATGTATCAACGCGAAAAATATTTATGATATTTCAAGAAATATGCGTCATTTTTAAGATGAAAGTACTCAGAAATGCCAAAGGGATATAATTTTAACAGGATTACGCCTATGCTGGAATTAAAGAAGCCGCACAATTCCGAGCCTTTATATACGAGAAATTGCGACGACTTTCTTTATTCCGCGTCCCGCAACATTCTAGCGCGGAAAGTGAACCGAGAATATTTTAAATCTTAAACATATCGCTTTGATTTCATCTTCTGTTTTAAATAAAACAACCCATTTTTCAACATGGTGTACAATTTTAAAGTGTTTAAAAAGTGCGCCCCGAACGGTAAACTCACGTTGTACTTGGGCAAACGTGATTTCGTTGATTATATATCGGCCGTCGAAGCTATCGGTAAGTTCAATAGAATAATGATTGAAATAAATCTATCGTTAATATAGTGATAATTTATATATTGGCGTTTAAACTTGTTTGAAATCTATAATAGAAGCGCAAACGGAATTAAGATATATGAATTCACGACTGCGATCCATTGACAAATTTGTGACTATTGCAATTTTTATAATTTTTAATAAAAATCGAATAAGTTCTTATATTTAAAATCAACCTCATGATAGACACTGATATTTATCAATATTTAAATTCTTATATAGAGATGAACGGCATAGGAGATAGAATTAAAAACAAACTCTAAAGAGATACCCTAACTGTCTATTAATTCAAGATTTTTATCTTAAATAGATGGAGTTATACTCATCGACGAAGATTATACCAATGGGCGTAAAGTCTACGGCCAGGTTGTATGTACATTCAGATATGGACGCGAAGAAGATGAAGTCATGGGACTCAACTTCCACAAGGAACTATTTTTGGCATCCGAGCAATTGTATCCACCACCAGAAAAATCAGACATTACTTTGACTAAATTGCAGGTGATCATATTTTTAAATTTATTATTTTTTCAAACAAGACAAATATGGATGATAAATAGATCAAACTGATTGTATTCAATCAATATGCCATGATCATATACAAATTGTTCAATTATTTGTAAGAGTGTGGCTATTATTGTTATAGTAATTGATTTATTGCAACTACCGATTTATTATTAATATGTATCAATTTTGAAAATATTTTTGCGCGATGTACTCAATTATCGCGTAAATATGTTTATATGTGTCATATAATGTTAATATATTAAATAACATTCATACAAAGTAATTTGTTAGAAATTAATCATTGAATCGCAATCAATTGCTGTGATATAATCATGTGATGGAGTAATTTTTTCTATCGATTTGTTCAGCATCTTAATGTTATTCAATGCATGATGCATGTTAAAATATCATACATTTAAAATTGTATTTAATCCAGATTAGAATATTGCCAAATATGAATTCAATTACATTTTGTGTAAATAAATTTTGTTTCGCAGGAACGCTTGTTGAAGAAATTAGGTCCCCAATGCCATTCCGTTTACGTTCCAACTTCCAGCTGGTGCACCTGGATCTGTCACTCTTCAACAAGGATTGGAAGACGAAGGCGAACCCTGTGGAGTACAATATTACGTGAAAGTGTTTGTCGGTGACAGTGAAATTGATAGATCCCACAGAAGGTATATAAATTTAATACTTTCCTACCCTATTTGAAGATTTTCATACATTTATACAAGGCATTGTATTTTTGCAATTTTATCGAGAATATTTGAGAAACTCTTGTTGGAGTAAATTCCAAAATGCAGCAGGATTTAAAAGCGATATGTAATATTTTAAAACTAGGAGCACTGTCGCCCTGGGGATCCGCAAAGTTCAATATGCGCCGAGCAAGCAAGGAAATCAACCCTGTACGGTGGTTCGCAAAGATTTTCTGCTGAGCCCCGGGGAACTGGAGCTGGAAGTGACATTAGATAAACAGGTAGACCTTGTAAACTCTAAAAATACGAATTAAGTCCCGTTTTCTTTCTGCGCGGATCCTATTTGTCGATAAACGACCCGTGAACATTAAATTGACCGTCGACCATAAACACAGACATTTTACGACGGCGATGGAAAGAAAGCCTTCGACGAAATGAGATAGTGTAGATACGACGAAATTAGTTGAGAAAGTCGCTTCGGTTTCTCAAGAAAAAGCTGATAGGGCTGGGTTATTTGTTCGAAATTGAATAGGAATCGATTTAAATGAAAGTTACAAATAATTTGATATAAAATGCCATTGAGAGGTACAGTCTACTCTTTAAACTACAGACAAAGCTATTGATTGTGATATCATTCGGTTGAGATTCAACAATTAAAGAATCTTGCTAAATAAGTAATTCAAATACTTATTCAAAGTTGAAATTAAGTGCAGATTTACAAAGGCTCATTTCTTTGATACGCCAAAAACATGTAAAAAATATGTATATTTTGCTCTTTAAATTCACCAAATGTCTCAATATTTCTTTAAAAATGAACCAAAATCATATCTGAATTATTAAAGAATTATAATGATTAGTTCCATCAATTGAAACAATCTGGTATGAACTCAGTATAATATTTTATAATTGATAATATTTGTAAGATTTCACTCATGAAGAGTCTGGATTTGGTTATATTCTGGATTTGGACTAGAATAATAAGATTAGAAGTCGATATAATTATCCACCATAACAACGTTTGTTTTATACACATTTAAAGATTGATTTGGAAGAACTTCTTTGGAAAAATTTGGACTATAAAAATTTATCATCGCAATTATGGCATCTGACTAACAAAAATAGTGGCATTTGTAATGATTTAATATCATTTTGTGTCCAATTTGGCTTTGTAATTTGACTCTTGTTGGGCTTCTCGAATTAAGTAGGCAGCACATCCAGTCGTAGAAGATTGGATCGATACACACAGCGATGGAAATATTACGTACGAAACGGTTAGCGATCTTTTCGACAATAAAATTCGATCTTTAAAAAACACTATGGGAATATGGTAAAATTGAAAACTTACCCGAACATAAAAAAGTTTTCCCTGCTAAGTGAAAATTCATTTTACGAGTACCGGGATCTGTGGGGGTTAAATATATATACGTTTTAATATAAAATTTACGACACAAAGTACGTGATGCAGAATTTTATTTTGCATCCCCTAAAAAGTGGATCGTAAACTTGTCCTTAATTAAAAAAAATACATAACAACCAGGCTTATTCGATCAGCGCACCCTCGATAAATGTCGACTATATTATAAATCTTATGTACTGTTAATGGGATGAT
Organism: Stenopsyche tienmushanensis; assembly: GCA_008973525.1. Taxonomy (NCBI): domain Eukaryota; kingdom Metazoa; phylum Arthropoda; class Insecta; order Trichoptera; family Stenopsychidae; genus Stenopsyche; species Stenopsyche tienmushanensis. Next base: position 22,778 of record WACJ01000162.1, on the reverse strand, counting down.
GTTATTATAACATTTCAGTTGTATTTGCACTGGAGAACAAATTGCTATTAATATATGTGTACGTAATCACAGCAATAAGCCGGTGAAGAAGTTAAAGGCTTCTATCCATCAAGGAGTTGATGTCGTCCTTTTCCAGAACGGACAATATCGCAATGTTGTATCCAGCGTAGAAACCCAGTAAGTAATTATGCATCCATGTTTTCTAATATATATATACATATATATAGCTAAGTATTCAGTGCTATTAAGTACTTTTTAAATTAAAGCAAGACAAGCTGCCTTTTAATGCTGCGATCGTTTGTCTTGCTTTTTGTGTTGAGTTACTATGTTACGTGGGACTGCTTGGGTCATAAGCTGCAAGATTCTTCAGTGTTATGTGGATTTAACTCTGTCATCCATTGTTACATTATAGGACAATGGATGTTTTCGGTGATTTTTCTTTGCTATTAAAAAGTCTTGGACGACATGGTCTTTTCAAATAATGGTTTTTGTATTTCTCAGAGACGGTTGTCCGATTCAACCTGGATCTAATCTGCAAAAAGTGATGTATTTGAAGCCATCGCTTGGCAGCAATAGGGACAGACGAGGAATTGCATTGGATGGTCAACTCAAACGACAGGATACCAGCTTGGCATCGACCACTTTGTAAATATAGTGATATCAGCAAATTTACGTCGATTAGGGGTTTTAATTAATTATTATGTTGTTTTTGTTTGGGGAATAGGTTGATGGACTCTGAGCAAAGAGACGCATTTGGTATCATCGTCAGTTATACTGTGAAGGTGAAACTTTATCTTGGTGCTCTCAACGGGGAGTTGGCCGCTGAACTACCCTTCATACTTATGCACCCCAAGGTGAGATTTTCTTTTTAAGGGGCAAAGTTCGCTTTTAATATTTTAAAGTGAATGTGCACCAGTTGCAGCAGGGGCGCTTAAAAATTATTACATTTCTGGATGAAACTTTTCACCAAATTATTATTATTTAACAGGGGGCGGCTGAAATTAGACTTTTTTCCTTAATATTTTTTAATTTTCAGCCGGAAAAAGGAAAAATGATACACGCCGACAGTCAAGCAGATGTAGAGATGTTCAGACAGGACACTATTTGTCATCAGGAGAGTGTCGATGCATACTGAAAAGAAGAGACTCGACCATCTCCGATATAAATGCTTATCCAACCAAGTGACCTTAATCGTCCTTATTAACTTATTCGATTTAAAGATTATATTATTAATAACCAATATCAGTATTTTGGTTATATATCATATTTGGAAAATTTGCAATTAAAATTATTTAAATTTGTATCAACTATATAGTTTTTGTATCCAACTATAACAACTTGTCTATTATAAATATAAAGCTGGTATGTAATAAATGTATCATTAAATATATTTTCTTTGATATTCAGCCATTATTATTCGAGCAATTTCCCCTTTATATAACCAGATAAAAGAGCCGTTTTTCATTTTAATTTAAGCCCTAACTCGACACGCCCGGTATGGACTGTCTTCAACGATTTTAATTCGGTGTAATTCAACGTTTAATTACGGAGAGATCTGCGATAGCGGAAGTAAGAACGTGAGATATTTATGCCACGAGTTCCGGTTTTCCGTTCATAACGGACGAAGTAAATGCCTGTCACCCCGGGGCACGTTGACACGGTTCACTCGTGAAAACTTAAGTCCTGGACGGGAAACTTTGCTCTTATCTGGGGATCAGACATTCAGCCATAAAAAATCTGGAAACTTTAGTTTATAGCGAGGAATAAAATGAATGCGCAAACTACGAGAAAAGTGTAGTAAATACGTATACAGTGGACGACGAAAAAACGTATGTCTTGTTTTATGAAGGAGACAAACGTGAGATGGACGACGGCTAAACCGGCGATGCTCAAACGTGCGGACTTGCTGTATAATCAGGTGTATCGTGATAAAGCATGATTATGGTAACGGTCGTAAAAGGGGAAAATAAAATGTCGACATTTTATTCGTAGAGTTTTAATAAACAACCCTGACTAATATCAACCATGCTTTATTTAAATAAAACAACTTGAAATCATATTAAAATCAATACAAATAAAACTCGCTTCAATTTGCTCGTCAAAAAACGACGTCGATTTGCGGCCTATTTCAATTCAACTTCCGATCACGCCCGAGGGCAACCGGAAATTCACGAAGAGTATATCGACCGCTATGAATATTATTATTGACGAACGCCAAATATCTATCAAGCTTTCATTAAGCATAATGAATTTTGCAGCATTAATATTGAGACGTTTTTTAAAATTAGTATTGCTATTATTTTAACGTATATATATTTTTGACAGATGAAAACTTCAAGCTATCAAAATACACAGAACAAATGTGAACACGTGTGTGTGTCCTTGAAAAATAGCAAAATCAATCTAAGAATGTATAATTATAATTAAAAAAAATATTTCACGGTTTATTCAATTGGTATGACTATATAAATATGTTCTACATGATAATAATTCGCACATAGCAATTTGAGGTTATAAATACAGCGAAACGTCAAAACAATACATAAAGCGATTCATTTTTGACATTGCCGATCTGCACATAAGAACTTTTTTTTCGACCATGTTCATAATATAAATAATTATGAGAATAAAAATGTATTATTAATCGTAACAATTTAAAAATATTACATAATCAGATAGAAAATTTAATTCTATTCATATCTCGGTATTATAACATTGCATAATGGTTTGCCGGACAATGAGAATAGAGTGGATGACAAAGTTGTCAGAAGACAAAGAGCCGTCGTTTCGGACACGCTGCAGTGTTTTTTTTACAATGAGAAGTGCTGAATTATCGCGTTTTGTTTTTTGACAGTTCCGTAAAATTAAAATGGCCGTTGAAATAATTTTAATGTGATTTATTGAGATTGAGGATAATATTACGCATATATTTTTTAAACGATCCTAAGTATATGAACGAGAATCGGTCTTATTTATTGATAGAATATACGCTGATTTTATTTATTGACGGAAAACCAAATATGCACGTCGATTGCTTGCTTATATGTTATGTTCGATTTGTCAGTGTCAATTGGGTCACAAAATCAAATAATTGCAGTTCATTCATTGTTCACCGTTATGCAATTTGATCTAAATTGCATTCATTGCAAATGCCTAATTAAATACAGACAAATTCTCTACTGTGTATAACTTTGCTCCAATAAATCGACATGCCCTTTTAATTAATTCATAAGGATTATATCTATATCGTCCTGAATCTTAGATTAATCTCCTAATTTGCTTGATATTTAAGGTAGCATGACTTCCAAGACTCATTTAGAACGCTCACCCAGCGGGTCACCTGGGTGAACGTATCGAAGTGTGCTTTCGCGAATATCTTGATGTGGAGAAAAAAGGGATTTGTAAAGACTGAGTAGTTTTATTAAAAAAAACAGTAAGAAACTACTCGAGAAGATCATATTGATTTTATTGAATAGGGCTTCCGGAGTACAAATAATCTAGCCCAGAGCCGTCCAATTCGCGGTCCGCGGGCCAGCTTATAAAGCTGAAGGATACTTGGCTAATTATTTATTTCAGCCCTTAATATTCAACATGTCTTCATCGAAACCAATGCTGTAATAAAAATAAACGAAAAATCGCTGATGAACATCGAAATTTCCAAGAAAAGTGGATAATATGTAATAATGCTATTAATATACCAAAGTTATATAACATTAAACATCTTGATTTGATAATCAAATGATATTTTGTGGATGTATTGCATATAAATAAAAAGTGTTTTTCAGTTTCTTCTTTTCCAGTTTTTCTTCTGACTTAACTGAGGTCAAATATATTCCATTTGAAGTCATATTCTAAGTGTATAGGTTTGTCTTTGGATCCCATTGTTTTAACATTATATGTGGCAGTTGTGGTGTGTATTATTTAGTGTAGTTATATTATTCATCAGTTTTAAATATCTATTGGATAAAAAATTGCACTAAAATGTTTTTACATTATGAATTCAGACCTACGAATAAAATGCAAGGGAAGAATTTCGCTGAAAGCACAAGGAGTGATATCATTTACGATTGAGCAATTCAGATTTCGGCTTACAAACGGTACACAATTTAAAAGCAAAAATAAAATCGGCAATGCGATAGCATTGCCTGTGTATCCAACCTTTGTCAACTATAAAATTTTATTCTTCATTGGAGATGAAAAACGTAAAATACGTCTATTTGCTTTTTGGTGCAAGCTGTATAACCAATAACCGGCTATTTTATTCTATCTACGTGCAGTTTGCAGCCAAAAACCGGCTGTTGCAGCAGCGGTAAGTTGCAATGCCTTCGCGATCGTTGTTCTTTTGAAAAATAATAAAAAATGATACACGCAAAGATATCAATTCAGTATCGGAAAATGCAAAATGTTGCATTTTACTTCATGAAAAATGCTGTGGGGGATGAATAAATTTATGCCCTAAGTTATGCGATTTTCTTATGATAGACGATCCAGGACAAATTTAAGATGTAAGGCATTAAAAAATTAATACATGGAGTGTTTTGATATATTTTATTTTTAAAAAATAAAGATTTCGAGTTAAATATTATAATCGAATTAATTATAAACAGATATAATAAGAGTTGATATGAATCGATTATTAATTCTTTACAAACAGTATTCATTACACATTAGTTTTATTGTAGAGTCATAGTTCACAAAATGATTATCATCCGGTTGTAGTTAGTAGGAAAAACACATTTGAAAGTCGATAGGATAGTTGATATGCTTTATTTACAAATTAATACTGCTGATATGTCGCATTTCATTGATCTTGATCACATAAATGTATAAAAAATGTTCATACGTACAATCATTTTGTGAACGCATTTAATATATTTATATATCGATTAGCTAGCATCACAATTGGCATTGTAAGACCGTTAAGTGCACACAGTTTATCCGAAATTCCATCACACACAGGACTCCGGCAATCTGGTATCCAAGAGTTTTTCTTTGAAAGCCTGGATATTGAGTGGGGCATCCACGACGTACTGGGGACGAGAGGATATTGAATTTGTGGAGACTTCGGCCTCGGGGTGTGGAGTTTCTTTAGGGCTGGTCTCCGCACCCCATGTACGGGCGTAGAGCGTCGGTGGTTCTGTGGACAAAAGACGACCCATTATTAAATCACATATAAATTAGCCGCAAATTTTACAATTTATCATCATCAATAAAATATAATTAATGCCCTCGTGTGGTATTCTTTATGAATACTGAAACGTTAAATAAAGCTTGAAATTCTCTTTCATGGATTCTCTCCTATCTATAATTCTTATTGAAATAATCCTTATTCTAGCTTAAACATACATTCATTAACTAGAATTAGTTTCCAGTGGAGATGATTTAGATTGGTTCAAAAGGAAATGGGTTCCCGAGATGCAAGCTTTTTTAAAAAATAAGAGATTGCCACAAAAACAGTATTATTACTAGATAATGTTCCTTTTCATCCAAACGAAAGCATATTGAAAATAAACGATGAATTTATATTTGCAAATTTTTTCACTCTATTGTGATATCTTTGATCCAGTCAATGAACCGAGGCGTTATACGAATATTATCAACGAAATGCCTTAAAATCTTCTGAAAACTTTCGCCGAGGAAGATGACAACTTGATCAATTCCCGAACATAAATAAGGGTATTGGATGCTATATATAGAATAACACAAAAGTAAAGGTCAAAAGTAAAACATTTTGAAGATAATGAAGTAAATGATATACAGTAGACCTGCAGTAATCCGACAAACGTTTTGCAAGGCGCTGTCGGACTATAGAGTACTGTCCCCGACCCCTTGTAGTCCGTTTTTTTTTTAGAAATGAGTACTTGTAATTATTATAGAAATAACGTCATAAACACAATGGCCATAGTAATTATAAAAAATAAAAATCTATTAAGGTCATTCAACGTATTCAATGACGATTTTTGAAGCGTTTTAACTATCTCATGCTAGCTACAAAGTCTTCTTTTTTGTTATCTCTTTGTAAAATAACTTCTTAATATGTCTGTGTGTTTTTCCTGAAGAAACCACATACACAAAGCTTTCACCATCTCTAAATGTTTAATTTTTTTGAAAGTTGCCTCTTACTTGCTAACTTACAAAACTATTCATTACGATTAGGTGGTCCAGAATCACACTTTTGCATTTTTTTTGCATAGACGAAGCTTTATCGTATACATGTGCTATACTGTTTTTTGATGTCGACCTACAGGGGGCGCCGGATTAGACTGGAGTTGAAGTACCGCGGGTTTATTGTATCTGAAATATGTGGATTATTGGACAGTTTAAAATGTTTTGAAAACATGGATTATGAAAACATCGAAGAGTGGCTCGATCATTATTTAAATGAACATATTGGTAACGCTCAGTGCTAGCTACTAACTTTGAGAGTTTTTTTAAAAAAAAACACTGAGTCCTCATTTTCGTATAACACAATCAATTTGATTGATAAAATTCTTTTCTGCTGAGATACGGACTAAAACTCGCAAAATTCCCGATTTCCCGACAAATTATTTATTTTCGTCGCTGCAAATGAATACTTATATACTATAATACTTTGGTGTGATTCATAATTAAATTACGGAGGAATACAAAAAATCTGAATCCCGTATCTATTATATTTCATATCGATATTTCCATTATTAGAGCCGAGGTGTAGTAAATACATCACCGGTAGGGAAAGGTTAATATAACAATTTGAAAAACATATATACTGTATATATAATATGTATACATAGATTAGATAGTTACTGCCCCTAGACATCACCTAAGCTCGCCAATTAGTAGTTACGCCACTGCTTCCAAGCGTCCTGATTTCGTCGGGAATGTCTCGATTTAGTAGCCTTCATCGTGCTGGTGAGGTGTACAATTTCTGTTAGATAAAAATTTCAATCCCGATTTTTTCGGGATTACGTTTACTAATCCCGGGTTTCATGAGCACCTAAAACTTTTTTCTATGTTATACATATAAAGCGTATTATCGGTTATTAATCCATAGTTATACGTCAAAATCAGTATTAAATTAATATTTTTTATTAGAAATGTATTATAAAGCCATGACAACATTTATTTTCATTAAGATTAATATCTAACAGTTTCAAGGTTTTCGAGATTTATGATCCATATTTGTGTTGTTGAATGAGTCAAGTCGAAATGTATGGAATATTTGTTGACATTTCATCAGCAAAATATGACGGCGCTTAATTAAATTTGCCGAGAATTTGGTTGAATTAATTTTTTGATAATTGCAAAAAGCAATTTCGCCGTATCTGATAAATAGAACTATGAAAACAAATTATAAATCCATTAATTTTTCAAAAGTGTTTTGCTAATGAACAGCGGAAGATAAATCAAATTGCGTGTTACCGCTCCCGGTGAGTTTTGTTGGGGCCAACATAGAAGAGTCGGATCAATGAAATGTAAACAGAAAGACGGTCAGACAAATAACGTGTCAGAAATAGAAGTCTGCGGTCAAACGATGTCGAAGAAGGTGGAAGCCATCGAAGGCAATGCACACATACCTCGAATAATTGAAAACCCTAGAATAATAGCCCCCATATGTAATACTTCATAGGAAATGTTCAATCTATAAGACAACGGTCCAAAGTCACGCTAGGCCTTGCACACGCTTTTGGACTTGAAGTATCATATATTTGTTCCTGGCATTGCAGGCCTATAATCAATGTATGGCGATAAGAAGTTATTGCCGGAATAAATCTATTTGTTGTGGGCGATACTGGATAAATGATGAATTTATTTGTCCATAAATTCAATTGAACGTTCTTAATTTTCTTTAAATGGACGATTCAATTATCGTTTTGTATAATATAAAATGTAATCAATAATTTCAACATAAATTTGTTATATTAAATCAAGTTCTCGTGTGGTAGATGTGAAAATTGATTTTATGCAATATTTTTACCCATTAGTTAATGGAAATTGTTTGCTTAAAGATTAAGCTGTGTTTGTGTAATATATAATAAAATAGGCACGCAAATAGTATAGTGGTTGTTTTATGCTAGGTATATACAAAAACACACACAAGTTATTACAGTGGAGTCATCTCTACTGTAGTAAACATGGAGATCAAATATAAAATTGAGCATTCAAGAAATGTTCTTATTAAAATGTTAATACAATTGCTATTTCTATTTAATTCATATTTACAAGCAGAAACATGGATTATTATGTAAGCGATGTGGCAAAATGTATCGAGATCTTTGAAATGTATTGTAGATATATAAGAGGATGTTGAAAATACCTTAAATGAGTTAGTTATCCAAAGAATGTACAAGAAGATATAAAGCAGAAGGCGATTCAGTATGAGAAATATCTTATGCTTGAAGAATTTGCAAATAACGCTGAAATGCACTATTGATAATATACAATGTTAAAAGAAGTAAGTAATAGCATATATGTTGCTAAAATATCAATTAATTAAAGAATATTTTATTAATAGAAAGTCGAATTTTAATTATCTTTACGAATATATTAAAGAAATAAAACAATCCACTTTAAATTCTTGCTGAAAAAAGCTGTGGCCAGAAGTAGACTCTGGAGAAAATGTCTTAACATCAATAGAAGATGAATTGTCATGGAGAAGGTTTTGATAAAATGGATATTCATGAGATCAAAGAAATATTGGAAGATCGTACGTTGAACGAAGACGAATTAGTCGAAATATTAAATGAATCTACCAAAATTAATGACTTAGAAAGTAGTTGCAGCGAAATAGCTACATGTTTCACATTAAAAACAATTAATGATGGCTATTAAATTGGCTATTGGCTTTGAAAGAATTGGCTATTAAGTTAGATTTTTTTTATATAGAAAATGATCCTATAATGAAAAGAGAGAATTACAACAGATTTTGGAACATTATGATGAAATATGTAAAGATTTATACGCTAAATGCAGACAATCGCTTATTACTGAATTTTTGAAGGCTTAAACCAAAAACACTCCAGAGTTCTCTGATGATGGAAAAGCACAACGGGTCTCGAAAAAGAATAAAACATATAGAATTTAAAGTGATAACGATGATGAATGTATGATATTTAATCTATTTAACTATCTTCGATATTTTTTTGAAACGCAAACCCTAATAGAATTCTTTTTAAAAAATATTTTCTAGAATACGTTGAAATGAGAACACAGAAAAAAATGATTAAAAAAACAGAGAATGGCTGACATATATCTGGCAGGGTGGACTTTTCCCGGGATTCTGGGTCGTAACTCCTTACGACGTCTTCGAGACAGATGTGTGTGTAACAAGGTAAGACAAAAATATTGAGCTTAACCAAATTAGTTCTAAAGTTATAATGAAATCACAGAACGGACCGCGCTTTAAACCAGGCAAACTTCACGGTTATCCTCAATCTATTATATTATGGAAGTTTTTTTTGGGAGAAACTCGTTTTAATTTGCCACAGGTGCGACTCCTTTTTTGGTATAACGAAATGGAGAAAACTCCCTTCTTATATGATTAGTGGGGTAAAATATGCGTCCAAATTTCATCTCGCGCAAAAATATATCATGAACATTGTTCGTAGCAGTATTAGACTGCAATTTAATGTTCGAATCGATATGAGATGCAACAAACTGCGGAGTTTCGGAATCTGGAGCGGTGCACATTCTGTAATATAATTTTATGACCAAAACGAGATATTTTCTCGCGCGAAACTCAGACTAATTGAAACTTTGATACGTTGCAGTAATTTTGTACCCGTTAAATAATAAGCCCATGTAAAATATTTAAGTGCGAGAGCTTTTATGAGGAAGTTATAAAATATGAGTTTTGCCATTAGATCGCGTTAAGAATGAAATAAAAACTCACTTTGAAAGGCATAATGGCGAGTGCGCCTCCATAAGAAACTATGTAAAGATAGTAAAATTTTATTGTAGTTGAGCTTTCTCAGTGCCAAATTTTATAGCAACAACGGCAGTAAATGTTACTTTCATTAATGTCGTGATATGTTTTATCTGCGGTACAATTTAATACCGTGTCTAGAATGAAAAACATATTTCCAAAGTTTATTGCAACGAAGAAATCTGAATTGGAGCTATTTCCGGAATAAAATGGCCCTGGATTAATTAAAAAATCAAAACCAAGAGAACATTCAAGGAAAGGATGAGAATGGCTTAAATTATATTTGAATCAAAGGAAATGCGGAATTGAGATCTGATTAGGTCTGTATTAAGATGGGTTTTGATGGCGCCCAAACTGTGGGCAAGTAGATAACGCTCACATTTAAATTGATTAGAAAATTTACATGGATATCATATTATACCATTAACAGTATAAGATAATGCCGAATAATAGCAAAATAATTTTGAATAGAAACTCGATGTGTATTGTATTACATATCTAGGACTTTTATGGGTCTTAAAAAATACTTCTATATCTCACTAATTTAACTATCATTTCTAGAGTTCTGATGACCTAATCAAATGATAATCAGAAAGGGTAAAACTAAGGTCCGTCATTATTTTAGTTGTTGATATTATATTGCAGTGATTGTCTGATGCTTTATATGTAAAATACCAATATGAAGTAAGCCTTTATTTTTCTCGCATGGAAATATTGTATCTACTAATTTCTTATTGAAAATAGTATTTTTTTGTAAAATCGACAATTCATAAGGAGATCAAATTTATTTATTTATGTTTTCTGTTTATTTATGTTAGTTATTCGAAGAAAATATTCTTGAACCATTGACTATGGACAAAAAACTTAGTTAATGATACTCCGATTGTTTGTCAAGGATATGATTCTACTAACAACTAGAAAAGACAGTTTTAGGTGCTCTTGAATCCCGGGATTAATAAACGTAATTCCGAAAAATTCGGGATTAAATTTTTTATCTAACAGAAATCGTACACCTCATCAGCACGATGAAGGCTACTAAATCGAGACATTCTTGCCGAAATCTGGACGCTTGGAAACAGTATCGTAACTATTAATTGGCAAACATGGGCGACGCCTAGGGGTAGTAATTGTCTAATCTATGTAAACATATTATACAGTACATATTTGTTTTTTAAACTGTTATATTAACCCTACCATACCGGTGCTGTATTTACTACACCTCGACTCTAATAATGGGAATATCGATATGTAATATAATAGATACGGGATTCAGAAGTTTTGTATTCCACCGTAATATAATTACAAATCACATCAAAGTATTATCGTATATAAGTATTCATCTGCAGCGACGGAAATAAATAATTTGTCGGGAAATCGGGAATTTTGCGAGTTTTAGTCCGAGTGAGTAAGTATACTTGAATAGATGAAATAAGATGTATATTAGTCTATATTTATAAAAAAAAAATGTATTCTATGACTGATTTTAAATTTGTATATCAATTCTGTGAGTACTTGTAAAAAATCTTTTTGTTTTATTTCATCTCAATGACCACTTTAATATTGATTTAGTATTTTTGAATTTCTTAGAAAAACAATTTTTTTTTTCAAGAATATTTGATTTCAGTTATACAGCAAATATCAGTCATAAGCAATCTTCAACGAGACTAGAGTTCACTCAATATCCAGTAAAGGACAAAGTATTTGATCTTTGATTTGGATTATGAACGCCTATTATTATATATTGGCTACCAAAGTACTCACTCGTGTTGAAGGATACTTTTATTTTTACACGTTTTTATTAAGATATTAATAAATAAAATACTCTAATAAAATGCCCATTCAAATAATCTTACCCTAATTATGCCACATGTTAAAGGCAAATTGATAGGGCTCTGATAAAGAATGTGTCACCTTAACTCTATAAATACCTAAAATATTTTTAAAACAAAATTATCGACTAGTTATAAAGGATTAAAGCTTGCAAAAAAAATCTATTTTCGAGACAAGTTGGTAGCACATTCATCATTGCTATAGTTGTTTTTCCATTTTATATTAATTTTTTGCGATATTTATAAGTGAAGTGTTTATAAATTTTCCTTGTTATTTACATGTATTCAATGTTTTCAACTAAATAACATTAAATATACGAAAATTATTATATTGATATTACTTTTCTGTTCACTGTTTTTCAAGCATGTGTGATTTTTCGAACTTGTCTTTTAACGAGACAGATATTTTTTAGTTCTGATCTTAAGCAGATAGTAACGCATAAATTAAATGCTGTTTGCAGCCAATTGGGTTGATCATAAATTAATATTTTTCATATTGGAAAAAATAGTTTGGATTATATTGGTACATCGTTTAGCGGTGGAAAACTCGATTCAAATTCCGTCATTGGCAGACCTCACCCAAAATTTATGGTATCGACTCCTTTTGGTTAATTTTTGGCGCCAATTCACTATGTTATTGTGACTGTCGACCATAATGTTATGGGATGGTTACTCGTCTGGCGGTTTGCTGCCTATAAATGTAGGTTGCGCTCTCCTGAAATGTTTCGCGACTAAAAATAAAGGATTCGTCACGCTTTTATTAACTAAACTTTGTGGCGATTTACATGATATAATATGAGAAAGAACGTGACATTTCGCTTGTGACATTAATTCGCGGCAATGAATACCGGATATAAAAAAGTTATTTTTTTTCACTCCATTATTATCAGCGTTAGGTACTTTTGTCCTACAGCGCGCAATAAATTCTCACGGCGGTGCGGACACGGCTTTTGTAAGGCCTGCTATCATATATCTCACCTCACTTTTTATGGGGGGTGAAAATGGCATTCATTACGTCATAACACAATAAAGCGGGCGGCGTGATCATATCTGCCTGGAGCGGCGATAAGGTTCCCCAGTGGGGGACATCACAGGTCTATTCCAGCTCTTCTATCATGGGGAATGCTTCGTCAAAAAGAATTACCTTTGATATCGGACCAGACCTAAAAAAATACACCTTTACCCGATCACGCGAAACATTTTCGATTAGGACCCACCATAACGGAAAATGCTCAGGTAAATTGATTTACACTCTCTTGTACACGAGATATTCCCAAAGTATTGTTTTTCATGAGAAGACCCACAAAGATTGTTGTAATAACTTTGAAATGAAAATGGAGATCATGTTTAATGTCTGAGATGCCCAATATAATATATAATACATAAATCATCCAACACACTGTAAATTCTGATTAAATGTCGAATATAGACAAAGAGATATATGATTTAAGAAAAATGAAAAGATCTAAATCATTATGGTAAGGGATCCTTTTGGTTGAGATAATCTCTGAGATTGGAATAAAAACTAGTAAAAACATGCTTGGAAAATAATCTTCACACGAAGATATAATAGCTTCGACGGAAAAAGAAGACCCAAGTTACAAATTGAGATCTACCCACATTGTTCGATTTTTTTTGCTATTTTTTAAAGGTAGAAACAAATTTGCTAGATAGAAAGTATTAACTCACTTTCGTCGGGATGTGTAGCACTACAATTTTTACTGTATTGTGAGACAAAAAATACTATGTCCTATCTTTAATGTATCTCTTAATAATGTAATTATAAAAGTGTCATTGTTAAGAAAAATATATTTTTAAAAAAAGTGATAACAATAAAAGTAAATCCAAAGACTCATAAGTGGTTGATTTTTATAATATTTACTTTATTATATCATTGTAATAAACTGATGTAATAAGTGTATGTTTAAAAATTTTGCATACAAATATTGAAAATTCTGATATTAAAGCGATTTTTATATATAAGCATGTTAAGAAACGCTGTGCGCAATTTCATTTTTACACAACGATAAATTCACGTGTTGCAGCGCCCGACTTGAGCGTGTTAATATTTTTGATCGATTGTATCAAATCAGGATCTGATTTTCTTACATTGAAAAATTAGGTAAATTTTAATAATTGTATAATTCCGCATAATTTAAACAATGAGATTAAAAATGTCTTAAAAATCGAGATGGAATTTTAAGGCTGTGTGGATTATAAAAAGTGGATTATATTATAATTGCAGTGATAGATGCAAGGAAGATTTTATCGGTTTCACTATCTTTTCCTGGATTGTTGAGTTTATTTAAATTTATAATAAATGTATATCATTAAAGTGCATTTAAAAAAAAATATCCAAATTTTGGAGCTGCGGGCGCCTATGAGTTGTTAAGGCATAATTTCGATCATAATGTGATAGTGATTTAATCACAAATTATATGCACATTATCTGTACACATAATTTATAACGATCGATGAGAAATATATTTTTTTAAATACATAATTTGATTGAATCTCAAGTCTTGAAGCAAAAATAATACTTGATTTACTCTGTAAATAATTGATCAGAAATTCAAACCATTAATCAAAATTCATGTAGAACATTTTGACTATTGGCAATTCTATGAATACAGTATTCAAATTTATCTAATATTTGTGGAATATAAAAATGTAGCTCGTTGGTATGGAAGAATTCTCAGAATGAGCCTTAAAGGTTATTTTGGTCCTTGGACCGAAAGGATGTAAAATCAAATTAAACTATCTGTAGATAATATTGCATATAGCTGTATATTAAGGGGGGCAATCCCTTTAGACGCCCAAAAATGAGTCGTGAATTTAGTAGGCTTTTTAGTTAAACTTTCATATTTTTTACCATTTTCTTGATATTTTTTACCCTAAAAAAATTATTTATTTACGCGAAAACCTTAAAACTTAGCTTAGTTGACTAGATAATATTATAGTGAGAAACATCCCAAAATTTCAGTCAGATCGATCAATAACTTTTTAAGCTACAACTGGCGAACATTTTCAAAATGTAGTTTCGAGATAATCTCGTTTAAAGTTTTAATGCGATAAAACTATCAATTTTAGTGACTTACCAATTAATAAATGATTCCAGATGTATATAATAGATCTTCAGATTTCTCAAAAAGTTGATTATCTTCGACTAACTGTTGTTTTCGGGTTATCCGAGCTGCTTTTATCTTAGAAAGATTCTTACGGTTCTTCCTCGCTACCAGCGCATCATCGGTATTTTCGACAAAAACTTTACAGTAGGTGCCAATAATTATATTCAATGTATTCATAATCTTCAAAGTAAAGCTGTGATCGTTATTAAATATCCTAGCAGTAATATATGTTAATATTTCAGTGATTTTTACACCAGAATGCAGGTGCTTTGGAGCTAGTCGCCAAACCATCGAGTTAGAAAACATTAATTAGCTTTTTGGGTATGGTCTACCTTTCGTTTCCTTATTAAGTTATTTTGACATTTTTGTTTTGAAAATTCAACCACACACTATCGAGCTAAACTTTACTTCGAGCAACTTCGAGCTGACTTCGAGCAACTTTAAATATAACTCGTAAATATTTTATATTCCGATTTTTCTCTTTTATAGTAAAAATCATTATATTTGCATTACATAACAATATATAGTCATGTAAGAAAATCAGCATTAGGGTACATTTATGAAACAGTATTAAGGAAATGTTTCGATGAATACTATCTATAAAATACTTGGCTTTTATTGGAAGTCAACCTTAAGGACCTATGTTTAAAAATGGATTCAAACAACAATCACGTAGATTATGATGATGTATTCTGTAAGGGTTGATAAACTTATTCCCGCACGGGAATCAATTTGTATGATAAAGACCATCCACACCTAATAAGCACTCTCATATCCCACGTACACATAATGCGAGCCCATTCAACTGACTGCATATATTGTATACACACTTCAAGTCATGACTTCATACTATCATTAGCTCCTGATAATGCAGATTTCTGCATACACGCTCGTGCATTACACACATTAGCACATCGTCAAGGCTCAAAGCTCAACAATTCGCGTTCAATTACGAGGTCGAATTATGGGTCCATATAATTATCGATAATAGCACCATCTGTTGATGGTGGAAACTCGATTTGAATATGAATATTAATCGAGTGCGATTGTTATTTATTGCAAATTTAGATATTTACCAGCTCGGTCGTGACAAATGCATGATAGTGAACGAAACGGTACATTTATTTGTATTTATGGAAGCGTTCAAATTCTTCGTGTTTATGGTTACACCTTCAACAATCGAAATAAATGGGATATTTAGATAAATTTATTCTGGATATAAACGGTAAGGTGAATAGAAAGAGTTTTCTTTAACGATCTTTTAACATGTTACAGTTAGGACTATGCGTTTTTACAGTGCAAAAACTTCCAGATTGTAAGTTTTTTAAAAATTTTATTTGGATATCTGATTGATTTTCAGTGATTTGAGAATTGAAATAGATGTGTAAAATAATATGGACGATATTCTCAAAATTAAATCTAAATGTTATTAATATTTGATTAAGGTAATATTAAAATTTTATTAAAGACTAATTACATCGGGTTTTTGATGAAGGTTTGTGTTTATTAACCCTTTCGGTGTTATAAAATGGATTTCGACTTCCACTCGTATGTTAACATTGTGACGCCAAAATTTTAAAGTCGTGTTTATACTATGTACTATTCATTATTATTTAATTTTAAATTTCGAGTATGAAACCTGGAAAACGCGCAAAATTAATTCCGAGCTGGTAATATCCTTAATGCGAGTGGAAAGGGTTAATAATATTTAAATGTTAATGAACTGCTTTTTAATTGAATGATGTCGTTTGGGTGTCCGTGGGAACGCTCTGGATGAAATTTATTCACATTTTGAAATTATTTAGAGTTGGTTTCATACATAGTAGCGGTTGTTTAATAGTTTGTGCTTTGTTGTAATGGGTTAGTTTTTTACTTAGAAATACAGATTTCGGATACCAAAATCATCAAGGGTTTGGATGTATTAATATTTTGGATCAATAGGCGTTTTACTTGTTGATATAGCGTTGATATATAAGAAATATTATTATATGACAAAAAAAAAAATATTATTGGATATTAATATATTATATTTTATGCTGCCTGTCGGTTATTAGTGCGTCTGTGGGAACGCTCCGATTTTGGTTTGTGATAATATTTAAAATAGCGGTTGTCTTGAGCTGTCATAATATTTGAATGAAAATAAAATATTTGAAATAAAACGAAATAAACATTTAGATTGAAAAAGTTTTACCATAATTGGCCGGAATGATATCTGGGTCTCTGTCATCAGCCGTTATATCTGCCGGTCCTTGGAGATCTGTCGGTCGTCGCTTTGGAGGCAGCAGCGGAGGCGCCGTAGGCTCTGGCGGAGGCCAGGGCTTGTCAAACGCTGGGGGAGGGGCCCTCCTCCTGTTGCGGCTTCGTCGCAAACGAATGCCGACGAGCACAATTATAACGATCAGAGATAAAAATCCTCCCACGACAGCACCCAACCAAGGCGAGAGAGATACATCTTCGTTTGCGGCTGTAAAACAAAAATGAAATAAAATGAGAGACGTCCCATCTGACATTTTTTTAAATCAAGCAATGTCAATCGGACGGAGCTTTTGATATAAATCAATCGGAGGAACCAAGGATATGTATTTTTTGTTCCTTCGGCCACGGGGTGGAACGAAAGTAAATCGAAAGTGGGTTGTCGACGGGGGCAAAAGTTTTATCATTGGCTTCGGGGAAGTGGATCGATTAGCTGGGCCATTCGTTGTAATGGTATGATTAAAGTTCGAGACCGAACTTAATATTCCTAACTGATTGCTGTCATAAAAATAAAATTAAGTCCCGACGACGTTTATTCGACGATGGTTTTGCCGTTCCAAATTTTGTTGTTATTTACGTCTCAATATACATATACCCCCGGAAACATCAATAAACAAGATTTCAAGAAAAACATAAACAAATATCATTAAAATCTCCACATTTATTGAATTTGAGCATAGTTTCTTTCATAAAATAAGATTTATTAAATTTGGAAAGAGCTATAAAATATTTAAGAAGAGGAGGAGAACGAAGGAGATGATGAAGATATTTCTAGGAAGGACATCCTTTCCTTCCTAGAATCCAGGACTCACGCCCTCTTGAGCGATTATTATATGTGTACGATTATATGTTGAATAACAATAATGGATTTCATATGAGAAATAAGCATTAAATTCGTCTAAATATATCTATCGTCATACGATCGATATTGAATATAACATATACATTAGAGTGGTTCTTATTTTTCGACTTTTAAAAAACGCTCGCTACCATAAACGAGATCGCTACCATAAGTCAAAAATTCAGAAAAAAAAGTTGTATGTGCACTTAATTATGAATCCGGCTTATTGATTATGGTATGCTTATTTGTCTAATTTGAAGTGGAATATCACGGAGAAAGACTCACTATTTCACTACAGTTAATTCTTCTCCCATTTCACCCTTTCCTAATTATTTCCTGCGGGTACGCATTGAGATCGAGCCCTGCCATGCATCTCAGTCATTAATGAAAGCACGCGCTTTTTATTTCCCTAATTATACGTACTTGTTTTAACTTATCTTGGCATCCACAAGCAGTGGCGGGAGCTTATTAACTGGAAATAAAACCAATATTTGGTAAGTATTACGTTTATGTTTTGTCACTACAGCTATAAAAATAGGCTTAAGAAATGGAACTTGTGTTCTTCTGGAGTAAAAAATGGAGAAATATATGCTTTTCCTAGCTTGTCGCCATCATATAATGGAAATTATGTTAGAATCTGTAGTGAATCAATCGTTTAGTCTGTCTAGTGCTCCTAATATCCAATTGTTTAAAACGTTTAGAACTATTAGGGCAAAATTGATCAAAGTGATCAAAGTGATCAAAGTGACGGCCTAAGAAAAATACTAGAAGCTTCGTTAAGATCCAGGATCGAAACAAATATGGGATCGGAAACACTTTCAGACCAACAATATGGATTCAGGATGGGCAGATCGACTATTGATGCAATGTGGTCCGCCGTAGAATTTATTAAAAGCGCATATAATAGATCAATGGAAGGAAGTGAATGATATTGCTGAGCTTGGTGTTGCCTTAAGAGATGTGTATAATAAATTAGTGACAATCGATGAAGATCAAAAGCAATATTTGCTTTTGTTGGTAAAAGAGTACAGAAAGAGATGTAAAAAAATCAACGATTTATGAACAATTTGATGATGAATACACCCTTTAACAGATCCCCTATGAATATCCCCAATAAAGACGTGGATGTCTAAATGATCACATGACTAATTTGTCAAAATGATTTATGCATTTATTTAATTGGTTTAGTCGAATTTTGCCCAAAAGTTGTTGTTTTATTAGTCATCCTACGAACTTATTGAGTGATGCGTTACATATAATAATTGTTGTCAATATTTTCGAACTTTTTACATCAGCGGTTTTATACGCAATTTTTGATATTTTTAAGTAGTTAAAATTTTTGCCACAAAAATATTGCAAGTATAAAATTATGATAAAAATATCAGAAGTGAAATTAAGCTGACTTAGTAGAATATTGTAAGTAAATACATGGTTATGCGATTTAACCATTTTTGATGCAAAACAGCGCTTTGTCTTTATGAGATATTTTCGCTAAAAGTGCAAGGTGGCGATACATAGACGTTGTACTAATTAGAAATTGGAAAGTGGAAAAATCGATATCTCAAACGGGTGAGATACAGAATTGGAAAGAGTTAAGAATAATGACGGATTGTGTTAAGATTGTGATGTAATCATGAAAAAATCTTTCGATATCAAGAACGTATAGTTGAACATCAGAATCATGTCATTGAAATAAATTGAAAGCATTTGTGTATAATTATTGATACAAATACGAAATTACTTTAAGCTTCATTCAATATACATGGCATGATGTTTGTGGAAATCTTTCAATTTCGTTATGTAAATCAGTTCAAACTAACAGATGATTCCATGAAATATAGGAAGGTCTTATGCTGAGAGGCACATGTTTGAAACATAAAAGAAACAAATGGCTACACGCCTGAAGAAAAGCGGAAGATATCGTGGAACTAATAAAAAAGTCGAAGCATCAGCGGACGGGTCACGTCACCAGATCAATTGCCTATTGGCACATAAAGTCTAAAAGCACCATTCTGAAAATAAGAAGTGCTTCCTCGATAGATACCCGAGACAGTGAATGTATAAAAATAATTGTAACGACACAAAAAATGTAAGTTAGTTCTTAAGCTGCTACTTCGCATGTCGAAATCATCATTATTGGTCCCCGATGGAATAGTTCGAATTGGAATTAGGGCGAACAGTTTCCTGGCGTTAATGGTCCCTGTTCCAGTAATTTTGGAGCACTTTCGACTGAAATTACACCATTCCGAATCGAATATAGCCGTTTCATGATGTCAAGTGCTTCTCATCTCAATTTCAGTGGTCTATCCGGCAGGAAGCATAGGGACGAATATCGCCTATTACGGGGAAGATCTTGTATTTGTATCTCCCCAACTATAACGCCTTATTAGGCGCTGATTCATCATAAAACATTGACTGGGGGTTGTAATGAAATGGGCTCGGATTTTTAAAACGAAATTCGGAGGTCGTTTTGCCGAACCAACGGGCGTGAAGCGATCCGTGCCAGTTTCGAGTAATCGAAATTGATAAAATATATTCAGGAAAGATTCGAAAAAAAGCGAGGAAAGTCGCTCAACCATACTGAATAAGAGTTTATGCGTTTTTAATTGAAAATTTTATTTGAAGACTCGATCGATTCTCATCGTAAAACAGTAGAAGGGATGTAACGTCTGAAGATGAGCTTTGGTGGGAGCAAGAGAGCAAAAATACAAATTTAATACAAGAAAAGAGACGAGCTTTTAATAGCACAAAGAATATGAACGTACGAATTATGTATTCCGTATGAAATTATTGTAGTATCCTATGCGACACACAATTTGATTCCTCGTGGCTTATATAAGAGTATTATATAAAAATATTGATCGGTATTTGCTGTATATTGGAAATAATAATTCAATGCTTGCTTCTATCTTTAAATGTATTGAAGTAGCACATGAATACCATCAGCTCGATTTGGTTCACTGGATTTCAAATAAATCTTCAATTCCCATCCATTAATTCCTATTCCGAGCTATTCTTAGCCGTTATATCTATATTGGAGATGCTTATAATTTCTCTTGGTCGTGTGACATTTTATTTTTAGATTAGTTTAAACAAATCAATAAAAAGTATTATTGAACCACCAGTTGTTAATGTATTTAAAATATTTTTATTGTGGCTTACCTTCTTGTTTTTCTGCATCCCCTAAACGTATCCCGGAGAGGGTGGCCGCAGGGCTTCGACCTTTGGCATTAAAAGCATAAACCTCCAGTCGTAATGTCACTCCAGTTTCCAACGGGACGCTGAATACCGGTTCTGGATTACTCACATTGTAGCTGTAAATAACGAAAATTGTAATAATTAATACACTAATTTAAAATATGGTTTCGTTTGATGACATCTGACCTTTCGTCCCGTCTGTGTATTGACAGATTTTCAAAAGCTATTGTTCAAAGTTACAATTATTCATGCTTTCAAGCTTTTCAGCTGCTTGTGACAAAGTGAAATATTTTGAGTTGATGAAATAAATTTTATAATGATTAAAGCGAACAAGCTTTCAAAATTTTAATACGCCCGGATTTATTGTTGGTTTCGTGGTATTGTTATTTGACTGTTATGATACGATTCGTTGAAATCTCATAAAGGCGTTGGAAAATATTCTGAAATCGTGATAATTAATTGTTTGTTCTTGAATTTCTCGATGCTTACGTTTCGTGTGTTTTGGCTTAATTAATTTTGCACTGAGCTGAAATTGCATGAAAGATTTAAGAAAGAGCGCAATGCAGTTGATAATAATTCAAAGCAAGTTCAACTAAAGATCCAAAGTTTTCTTCGTAATTCACAAGGCAAAGCAAACGTTCACTGCCGTTGAATTACATTCATTCAAATAGAAAATATCGATCAAATTTTCTTCTAATTTTCATTAAAATTCGACTGAGAAAAGCCTACATTTTTTCCTTAAAATATACAGTTATATGATAAAAATGAATATGGTAATTCGCTCGTAGAGTGTTCTCTCAGTGGCAATGATTAAAAATGGCTTAGCGCTCACAGTTTCATTACACAGTTTTTCCTGGGCTCTGTTGAAATATGAATGAATTTTAATTACAACCCTTAACTTAAGTGCTTTGAGCGGATTAGGGTAGCGGTCGAAGCGCCAACTTGTTTAATTTTGCAGATTTTACTGCGAAGACTATAAAGCACTGTTGTATTCCCTATTGACTACGAGTGGCCAGATTGATATATAAAACAATGCTCATTTTAATTTATATGTAGGCAAAAAAGCAATTTAATAAAAACTGGGGCATAAATGAATTTTACAAAAAATGCATAGATTGCAAGTAAAAAATGACAAGTTTAAATAATATCGTTAAATTATTTCACGAAAACGCTGTATAATTTGAAAGCGTGTTATTCATACAAAATTCGTGATTAAATTGTATTAACCTCATTAAATAATATTAGAGTTTATTGCCTACATTTGAACTTAACAGCTAATATTTCAAGTAGTTTTCCTTTATAAAAATTGTGTTTTTTTAATTTAATATTCTGAATATAAATTATCTATTTATACTAGCAGATGATGAAAATTATCAAAAATTATAGTCATTATATCAACAATACATAGGCTCTCATTAATTGATAGGATATTTTTCTATGGAAACGATTGAGTTTAAAATTGCTCTTTGGATATCTTGAAATTTAACATTCCTTTTAAATTCCAGAAAGACTTCAAAGAACAGAAAACAAGCTTTAACGCTCAATCACTCCATTCCTTTTCACCCCACAAATCTTTAAATCTAATAACGTGTATTTACAGAATCATTTCAGGCTGTCAAAACACA